>OY992876.1:493650763-493760763 GCA_963921405.1 Cepaea hortensis | reverse complement strand
ACCAAAACGACAAATGTATCTCTGGGCGAATGAACGCAAGTGTTCAAATGGTTCGAAAGGCAATAGTCGCCAGAATGAAATCATATTATCAGCTGAAGGTGAAGTAGGCAGCTCCAGAAATTTACATCTTAGTGCAGAATTGCATTTCAAATCAATTACTTCATGCTGAAGGTTTTGCTGTAATTGACGGTGTTTGGCATCAAGAAATACGAACGGATTTATGAAGAGGGCAAAATGATTCTCCTCTATTGTGAACTCTTGAAATCATGACTGAAAGAATCCAGAAGACTTTCAACTTTTACTCTGTACTGTAACAAGTCACATTTCATTTTCACTACAAGCGTCTTCGGAGTTGGAAACGCATCTAAAGTCCCTTCAGTCAGCTGTCCGATAAACAGTAGTAGTCTAATTTTAAATGAAGAAATGTCATCGCACAAATTTGTGAATAGCCCCCCCCCCCCCCCGGATCCTCGCATTTAAAGAGTTTAAATGAGACGTGATGTCCACCAAAAATGCCAGGTCATTAAGCCAGTCACCGTTCAGCAGACATTCCAGTTCTGTAGGCAATTCATTTGTTTCAGACAGAAACAGATAGACACTATTTTTCAGTGCCCAGAAACGTGACAGAACTTTCCCTTTAGATAGCCACCTGACATCACAGTGTAACAGTAGCTCACGGTATTCCTAGCTCAGGTCTGATAGAACATGTCTGAACTCACGCCTGTTCAGCGGCTTACTTCGAATTTTGTTCACACATCTCAGAACAACATCGGTGACATGTTTCAGATTTAATGTCTTTCTACACAAAGCTTCTTGGTGAATGATACAATGATATTTTAATATAGGGCGGCCAAGAAACTGTTCCAACAATGCGAGAAATCCAGAATTTTTATCCGTCAAAGCAGGAGCACTGTCGGTGCATAAACTGTCAAATTTGGCCCATTCTATGTTGTTTTTCTCTGCACACAACTTCAGAGTTTCAAACAGATCAGTCCCTTTGGTAGTTGCATGCATCGATTCAAGCCCTAGAAGTTCTTCAATGACTTCATAATTATCGTTTAATGCTCGAACAAAAAACTGCGACCTGAGCTGTGTCAGAAATGTCAGTGGATTCATCCATTGCCAATGGGGAAAAAAAATTACAATTTTTTATATGTCCTGCTACTATGACGATGAACATCGTTGGCTAATTCTTCAACTCGCCTAGCCATAGTATTATTAGACAGCGAAATCTGATCAAATTTTGTTTCACACTTTTTATTGCCAAGCATTCTGGCAGCAATGTTAAGGGAATGCTTGATTATTTCTTCTGCATCGGTGAACGGCTTCTTTTTGCGAGCCAGCAGAAGAGCGACTTCGTTCGACGCAACACCAGCACTCTTGCCCTGTTTGTTAGCCTTGGTGAAAAATGACTGCTGTCTGGCCAGAGAACTTTCTGTTTTAGCTATGACATCTTTTCTTAACTCCGAATTGATCGGATATGGAGCCTTTATGCCTGAGTGTGTGGTCTTGAAGTGTCGTTCCAGATTACATTGTTTGTAACAAAAACACAAAATCCGCAAATTAAGCAAACTGGTTTACCACTACGGCTAGGCATAAACATAAATTTCTCCGTCCAATCGTCGTTGAATTCACGACAAGCAACGTCTTCACATTTTCGTTTTTTACCGTTGTTTGATTTTTGATTTTCCACACACATGTTTATAGGCTTTAACGGTAAATTTTTATTTGAAATAAAAAAAAATCTAATTTCAACACAACACTACCGACTCTGTTAAACAGTTGTAACAGACGGCAACATGGCGCCTTGTATACTCTGATTGGTCGACACGCCTGGGATATGGGAATTTCATAACTTTTGTTGCGAACTGAACAGGCGCACTCGATAATATCTAAGCATAACAACCACGGGCAGATCAAATTATCGCACGATGACGGGCGCTCTGAGTGCATTTTAAAAAAAAATTATTAAAATATATTATATGAAATAACGAGGCCTCGCGTGCCACTTTCTGACAGCTGGCGGGCCACAAGTGGCCCGCGGGCCGTGGTTTGGGAACCTCTGAGCTACATCATAATAAAAGATCAGATGAGAACACAGCACATTTGCGATATAAGTCGACAACACATATGCGTGTACTTTTCTACGTTACCGAGTGAGAGAATGAGAGAGAGAGAGAGAGAGAGAGAGAGAGAGAGAGAGAGAGAGAGAAAGAGAGAGAGAGAGAGGGAGAGAGAGAGAGAGAGAGAGAGAGAGAAAGAGAGGGAGAAGAGTGAGGGAAATAGATAGATTGAGAGAGAGAGAGAGAGAGAGAGAGAGAGAGAGAGAGAGAGAGAGAGAGAGAGAGAGAGAGAGAGAGAGAACAATTGGATAAAGTGTGTGTGTGGGAGAGAGAAAGAGAAAATGAATGAGAGAAACAGGATAACGAAATAAACATTAGGAAGAAATGGCAAACAACTGAAAGTAAATTGCCTGGAAAATGAGCCAGGGTTGATGGCATTGTCCTGCGAAGAACATGAATCACTTCAAGGGAACACATTGCTTACAATTTCATTTTTCCTACACGTTCATTATTTTTGTTCTCAATATTCTGATCAACCCACCTGGGTATAATTCATCATCATCAAGTGCCTTGCCAGCTGGATAAGGCGTTCATCTCTCTCCATAGACCTGGGTCTTTTGTGTTCTGGATCAACTCTGCTGATGATATTCCTCCATGCCAACTTCTCAGTCCATCCAGCATCTTTTCTCTTGGTCTGCCCCTGCCTCTCTTCCCCTCGATCTTTCCAGTCGTCACGATGTTCGCCAATACATCTCTTCTCATCACATGACCAACGACAGCTGTTTATCTCATTCTTATTGTTGAATAAATCACTGAAAAACGAGAAGTAGGTTGAGAGCTTTACCAAAGCATAACTACAAAAACAATGGACGTTGCGGCCAAAGCCTTCGTCAGCACAGAACAAACAAACACAAATAGACTAACAAATACACGATAGACACTACATGAATGTACAAATATCAACTTATCTGTGTCCTAGCTGGAACGGCTATCCATGGGTATTGTTGAATATAATGTTCTAATTTCATTAGCCTCTTTCAGGCAATCGTTGTTAGTTACCCTGGCAGTCCAAAAATTCGCACCATTCGACTCAAGAGCCACATTTCTGTTGCTCCTAGGTTCTTCATAATTTTTTTTCCCATTGACATTCCCAGATTCAATGTCATACAGCAATACAGGTTCTATATAGCACTTCAGCACAATCTTTCTTACATTCAATGATATTGACTTATTGCGTAAGATATTCATCATTTTCTGAAATGCAGATTTTGCTTGCCCTATTCTGTTCTTTGCCAGCTTCGTGGCTTAGAGGTTAGCGACTTTTCTCCGTAATCTCGTATACTCTCGTAGGTAACGTGATGACGGTGAGAATCAGCAGTGGTTCGAATCGCATCGGTAACTTACGGGGTATGTGAGCCGGCCGCTCAGAAAGCAATGGCAAACTACTGAGCGTAATCTTGCCAAGAAATCAACATACAGCTGAAAGATGCTGGTGTTGACAGTGATGTTCTGTAAAGGATATGCAAAAAAAAAAAAAAAAAAAAAAAAAAAAATTCTGTTCTTTACAGGACGTAGCTATCAACTCCATCATCGTTTGGCTGTTCGTGATTCCTGGGAATGTTTACGTTCAGTAGTTTGCCGTTGCTTTCTGAGCGACAAGCACCCATACCGTTTCCTAAAAGAACCAATACAGCTGTGTTTCGAACGCGGGTATGCGGGATAACGATCTGTGTTCGTAACCCATTCGCAGAATCTCTGTTGTGCATCTTCCATCTAATGTTATAAATGACCTTTTGTATTTAAAATTATCCACATGGTTAACCACTTTTTAAAGGCTGACGGTTCCCCAGGGGAAATGGCCGCCCCATGAGTTCCCACGTCCTGTGTGTCACTGGGATGACCGCCTCTGCTGGTGGTCAAGGTTAGATCACAAAGCAGATGACCAACCTTTAATTATTGTCTAAATATAATTATTCATAGATATTTGTTTTGAATAAATGTTATATTGACAAATAATGTGTGTAGAATGTTATATGCCATTTATAAAAAGTATGTTGAATGTAGGTCAGCATGGCCGGATGGACATGAACGTGTGTTCTTAAACATCCGGTGAGATGATGCCTAATTAAGGAATTCAACCCCTACGCCCGACCTCTGGACTAAAATGTTGGCCTAGTGTCCTTGACTTGGGGACATAAATTACAAGTACCACTGAAGTCGGAGTGCGTTCACCTGATGGCGAGGGACACTGCTAATAGGGAAAGTTAATCCACACACAAAACTCAGTCCAGCACTACTAGAAGTGGAGTGTATGGACTGCGCTTGAGTTAAAAATAAAAATCAAGTCTGTTGAATGGAGTTGTGACAATCAAATTTATACATTTGTATATTGTTTGTCATATGTCATTCATAGTTAAGTATTCATTTTGTATATGTAATCGTAATCACATATATTTATTTAGTTAGGCAGGTTTTAGTCAGATATGACTGAGCTACTGTATAACAGTAGACGGTACTACCTGCTTCTGTTAGCGCCGTACGTTGGGCGGCGGTTACCAAACCCGGCACCCCACATTGTGTCAACGGCTTTGAGCGGAGTAGCACAACTGGGAAGGTACAAGCATTAACCCATTGCGAGGAAATGCAACCTAAAGACTAAATGTCACGGCAGGGCAGACCAGGTCCTAAGCCTTGGTCGGCAACTAGTCTAGACTGGAAGCTCCAACAGGCGGACGGTTTGGCGTAAACTAGGCAGACCGAGAAATGGATCATGCTGCATGAGAAGCACCTGGTCTCTACAATTCAGCCCAGGTTTTGTGCTATGGAAAGGTTACTATGTCTTTTGCTGTTGAAGCACAATAACCACCATCTCTCGAGACGGCAAGGTGCCATTAGAACATTTATTTAGAAATATCAATTGGGGAATCTCTTGAAGCCACTCACTAAGGACCGTTCATAAATAAATACACATGTATTGTTTTGTTGGCGATCAAAAAGTCGGAAGAAGGAAGAGACTAGAGGACGCTCTAGGCAACATACAAATTGAAAGCTATAATGACTGACCAGGATTCAAACCTGTTACCTCCAAATGACTACGGCGCCTCGCTGCAGGAAGAAGTGTACTTCGAGGCATGACCAACTAGACACCAATAACAAAGGTGTCGTTATTAGTCAGGTCTATCATACACATGTGCAGAAAGCGGTGCAGAAGTCGCAGCAAGGGCAGTGGGTGTCACAGGAGGGAACTTTGCAGAAGTCCTTTTAGTGCAGGGGTCACAAAACTGTTTTCACAGCGGGCTGGATAACTGACAAAATGACGCGTGTGAAGATCTCCTAGTATTCTAAACATAATATTTAAATTTAAATTCTATCACAACGTCTCGTGTTCCATAAGTTTTATCAAACAAATTAGAGTACCTTCGGCAGGCCTGATGAACTGACGTCGCGGCCCGGATCCGGCCCGCGGGTCGAAGTTTGTTGACCCCCTGACATAGGTCATCGCCACCAATCACACCACTCACCCTCTCATTGTTACTTTGGCGTTGAAATCCCCGAGTATGACAGTCATTTCAAATGTTTACACTAGTCCTCGGCCATGTCTAGCTCGTTATATCATTCAAGAAGCCTTGGGCATGAAAACGTGAGGCGAAGAAATTAATTGACATTGAGAATCTTTCGCATTTGCTGAACCCTTGCCTTCTACAAATCAACATGGTTCTTCCCTTATTTATATGTCCATTATAATTGATACTCCTATATTTGTTTTCATTCTCTCCACCAGAATGGTTTATGCGACATTCCTCGGAAGTTATAATGCCCTCTGGTCTTATATGTTAATATTAAGTCTCCTCATTTCTTTTTTATTGTCATCAAAGTATGGGATGGGCGTGGTTAATTTTCTTTAAATTGTGTGTGGCCCTAGGAGGCCAGTAAAAAAATGTTGTTTCCCCACAGAGGGGAATTAGGACCTTAAGTCTGATAGTGTGATTATTAAGAGTTCACTATTATAATTTAAAGTAAATGTCGAAAGATAATAGTCGATTATAAAATGTAAGTAAATAAAATTGAAACAAATTTTCTGTAAGCAAACTAATAGCATGTTTCTTAAGATTATAATATCTGAATGCAATATTGTCTGTTTCATTTCCAAAAGGACAATTGGAGATTTATTGTAAGTTATTGATATTACAACTAGGCATACAATTTACTTTTGTAAATTCTAGTAATCTCCCTTGGAACAAAATTAGATGTTTATGTCCCCTACTCAACGCTTATTTAGGTGTTTTTCCGCAGAATGCTTGAACATTAGTATTAATAAGTGCAGTGCTCAATCAAGGCATTACTATCATGTTATTATGATATTTTAAATATTCTCTAAGCAAACATAATTGCACCAGCCTTTGGCAGAGAGAGAGAGAGAGAGAGAGAGAGAGAGAGATAGAGAGAGAGAGAGAGAGAGAGAGAGAGAGAGAGAGAGAGAGAGAGAGAGAGAGAGAGAGAGAGAGAGAGGGAGAGAGAGGGAGAGGAGGGGGGGGGGGAAGCGTGAGAACTATTTGTTCAAAATGAATAAAATTTACAAACATAAATGACATTTCCTCTAAACATAATATTTGTCTACATAAACCACATTACCTTGCACGGCCTTTCGCCAGTGCGAAAATAAGTGCACGCAGGCCTTGACAGTGCCAGACCAGGTTTTGTCCTGCTTACTTCGCCTATTAATCGTCATCTCTCTCATTCCTAACACCTAGGCCAAGGGTCGCCAAACATTTTACACAACGGGCCGGACATCTGACAAAATGACGAGCGCGGGCCGCATAATCATTCTGTACAATGCTTGCAAGCGAGAACGACAGATCTGGGGAAAACAGACGAAAAACTAAGTTTTGCTTTCCATGTTAATCATGGATGATTGGCGTGCAATGCACAAAATACAGAGACAACATAAATATTTATTTGCTGAAAACATGTTATCAAAGAAGGCGACGTTAGCAAAAAGATAATTACATCAGACCTAATGTGCACATATCCGAATCGCACAAACTAAGCAGCAAAAACAAAAAAGTTAGTGAGATTTCTGAAACTGACGTTTGGCTTTCAAGATTTGATCAATGTTTATTTTGGAATTGCTGCACCCAGTCAAGAGAACTGCTTTCAAATGTCCAACAGTCAATCTCATCCGATGTTTTGACTCCCCATACTTCATTTTTGAAAAATACGTGTTCATAGAAATAAAGTTTTCCAAACACTGATGCCATACCAGCTGCAAATTTCTTCAGTTTCAGAAATTCAACATCAAGTAAGCAGCGGTAAAACTCAACAAGTTTTCCTTCTCTGTGAGTCTCTTTCAACAAGTAATTTGCTTGCAAACCAATGATCTCCAACTGTAGTTCAATTTGCACATCATCAAGGTTACAATCAATCAGATTCTGGAACAAAAGAATGTCGCTCTCAATTATGTCAAGATTGAAAATCTCACCAAAAAAGTGCTTCTTCAAGTCACGAATAATGTCTCCTCCCCCCCCCCCTTCCCCTCGGAAAATTTAGGTTGACATCTTCGGCGATTGTAGCGCAAAGCTCTTTTAAACAGTGAAAATGAGAAATGTTTTCTCCTTCCAGTTGTGCTTCAAACAATGATAGCTTTCTTCGAAATCCTTTGATGATTCTGTAAAGATCACATACGAGGTTATCCTTTCTTTGAAGTTTCAAGTTCAGTTCATTCATGTGGGATGCAATGTTGACCAAAAATGACAACTTTGACAGCCAGGTAGGATCTAACAGCTGTGGATCAGCTCTATATTTTTCAGTGAGGAAAACATCTATTTCGTTTCGGAGTTTGTAAAAAAAACGAAACAGGACTTTACAACAGCTGAGCCACCTCACTGATGTGTGATAAGTCAGAGAATTCAGAAACAATTTCTTCTAGAAAAGCCTGGAGCTGACGGTGATTGAGTGCATGTCCCCGAATGAAGTTCACAGCAGAGACGATTGATTTCAGTACACAAGAAATAGCTAAGTCCTTCCCACAGAGTGCTTGCTGATGTATGATGCAATGCATGAACATAGCGCTCGGAATTTGCAAATCTTCCAACAGAGTCTGCCCCACCAGACCCTTCCTCACTCCAGCCATGTTTTTCCCTCCATGAACTTTAACACCTCGAAGCTGATTCCACAGAATCAAAAAATCTTTTGCATTTCCGCGAATATGTCTTTTCCAGTTGTTGTTCCATGCATGCTGCAAATTGTTCTTAGCTTTCTCAAGTAAATGTAGCATTATACTCTCTCCAAGTTCTTCTATTCTCCTCATAACTGAACTTGCCGAAAGGCTGATAGTTCCAAACAAATCGGTTTTCTCAGAACACAAGTAATTTGCTGCTTCCTTCTTACACTCTTAGATGAAGTTGCCATCAATAAACGGGTTTCCTAAACGGCTTTCTCGTGAAGAGATTTCCTTGTGTTTCTAAACCACATTTCATGGACTCATTTTTCTTAGAGCGTGTTAAAATTTGAATATGTTGATAGATGGTTTGTTTAACAGTGACGGCAACACTTTCGCTGCATATTACGCAACTGGTTTTCTGGCCCTTTGCCATCTAAAAAGAAGTACTTTACTCCCATTCTTCATTGTAAACGTGACACTCGGGGTCCACTTTTCCTTTCTTAGTAGCCATATTGAAGGGTGAAGTAAACAGGATCTGAAAATGAAAAAGACATTGAATTAGAAACATAATTAAAATTCTATTGAAACAAAGAAAATCAGAGGACTAGGTGTCACTGGTGAAGCTAAGGCTCCCCAAAGGTACATATACAGTTCATAGGTACCTTTTGTATCACTCCAAATTTTCGAGTTAAAAAAAAAAATTCGAAAATTTCGAGTTAAACATCTACCCAAAGTATTTCAGATTCCTCACCGGTGCTACGGAGTTCGTGCACTAAGCTGAGTTTCTCCGGACTTAGGATTGATTTAGGAGTGGGACGGAGCACTTATGGGTTACACCCGTGTGCCGTGATGTTGATCCGTCGACTAAACTAAACTAAATATAATATAAATATTGAGCACAACCCACCACTGGCAACGCTGATCGCATTCCGGTATGAACCTAAGGCCTATCCACGTCAATATGGAAGCACTATACTCGAGTTTCGCCCTTGTTTGAGCTTGTCAGTAGTGCATATCCCTGACCGGATCCGGAAACAGTCCCGGATCACGCGTGTGAAGCGGATGTGTAACCACGCGGCACACACTGGACACACCAAATTATCACAACAGAACACCACAACGCCACCCATCGTAGGCTATGCTCAATATTGCCCAATCGCCGCGACCGACGTCCGTCAATCGATGGGACCCGAACGATCAGGACTTCTCACTGGCAAGGAACACCAGGCCTCCTAAATCCAGTGAGCAATAATAAATTGATTATGTGGTTGTTTCGGGATTTGAAATTTAAATATTGAGCACAACCCACCACTGGCAACGCTGATCGCATTCCGGTATGAACCTAAGGCCTATCCACATCAATATGGAAGCACTATACTCGAGTTTCGCCCTCGTTTGAGCTCGTCAGTAGTGCATATCCCTGACCGGATCCGGAAACAGTCCCGGATCACGCGTGTGAAGCGGATGTGTAACCACGCGGCACACACTGGACACACCAAATTATCACAACAGAACACCACAACGCCACCCATCGTAGGCTATGTTGCCAGTGGTGGGTTGTGCTCAATATTTAAATTTCAAATCCCGAAACAACCACATAATCAATTTATTATTGCTCACTGGATTTAGGAGGCCTGGTGTTCCTTGCCAGTGAGAAGTCCTGATCGTTCGGGTCCCATCGATTGACGGACGTCGGTCGCGGCGATTGGGCAATCTTGAGCATAGCCTACGATGGGTGGCGTTGTGGTGTTCTGATGTGATAATTTGGTGTGTCCAGTGTGTGCCGCGTGGTTACACATCCGCTTCACACGCGTGATCCGGGACTGTTTCCGGATCCGGTCAGGGATATGCACTACTGACGAGCTCAAACAAGGGCGAAACTCGAGTATAGTGCTTCCATATTGACGTGGATAGGCCTTAGGTTCATACCGGATTGCGATCAGCGTTGCCAGTGGTGGGTTGTGCTCAATATTTAAATTTCAAATCCCGAAACAACCACATAATCAACTAAATATAATATATCAGATAATAAGGTTTGCAAAATATATAAATAGGGCCGGCCTAAATAAACAGCCTTGAGCAATGTTTTTCAATCGGGGTTCCGCGAGTGGCAGCCAGGGGTTCCACCAAAACAGACCGAAATCACCTAAATGCAACATTTCTGCCCATTTGGTTTATTACATAAAGTAGAGCAGACACTTGAATCATCGCACTGAGTTCCTTGAGCAACGTAAACATTTGCGTAACGATCTGCTCCAGCAGAAAGTTTGAAAAAACACTGGCCTAGAGATCAGCTCGATTAACATTTTAATCGGGGAATTTTTCTGAGCTGGGGATAATATTTGTGTAATAACACGAAGCGTCTATGGCATTTTTATGCTATGTTTGCTAATTGCCCCTGTTCACGTTTGTAGTTCACTTACCTATCACTGTCAAACAAAGAAATCCTTGTTACACGCCTATAAAATGGAAGACAGGCAATAAGAAGTAAATATTTTTGGAGCGTCGGGCCTGTTTTCTGTCAACAGACAGAATCAGACAGGATCCGGCCCGCGGGCCGTAGTTTTGTGACCCCTGTTCTAGTGTCAGATCACTTTACGACCTCCTGCTATCAACTGTTAACCTGGTTAGATGGGGTATACCCGAAGACCCAACATGTCCCATAGGAAGCAACATGCAGACCAAGAGGGCTCAGACCATTGAATATATACTATCTGCGTGCAGGGCGGCCCTGTTGCAAGACCTATTCATTTGGCGCTATAACAAGGTTCTCACCGAACTGGCAGCCATAGTGTATAGCAAGACTCCAGGCGAACAAGGGGACTGTTGTAAAAGCCGGGTGGATGCGTTTCGTAAAAGCTGGACAAAACACCATTCAACTGCCCCAAGAGCCTGCCATCCACTCTCTAGGGTGCTCAAGACTGGGAGCTGACAGTTGACCCCAGGTTTCAGTTGCGAACAAACATCGCAGTGTGCTCTCCGTCGATTCAGCAGTAAGTACTAATCGAGCTGACTGTTCCGTTGGAGTCAAGAGTCAAGGAACTGCACACCTATAAGATGGAGAAATGCAGTGACATGGTCGTAAGCCTGAGACAAGAAGGACATACCGTCAGGCTATTTGCCGTTCAGATAGGCACAAGAGGCCTTGTTACCAACTTTGCATACAACGTGGTGAAACAACTAGGTGTAAAGGCACACGCAAGAACCCGGACATTTAAAAGACTGGGCGAGGCAGTGAAGAAGGCTCGAGCTGGCTATGGAGCAAGCGCAATACGGGGTGGGGCAAGGATATGCAGTGAAAAGGTTCTACTTTGCCTGCAATGTTAGTCACCGTCTCTCAAGAAGAACAACCTCAGTATCAAATCTTTCCAAAAGATTGCCACCTCACAATGAGACCGAAACAACGGTCGCGGTCTCGTGCCGACCAGGGAGTCATCCCACCAAGGAAGAACAGAGCACCCATGCTTGGTGTAGCGATCACACGAATCATAAATGTCAGCCAAAGCCGAACCTCTGTAGCCAAGTGCCGGCAACGATCACTTTTGGTGGAATAGTACGTCTTGCAAAGATCACCCCCAGTAGCGATAGCAAGAGTCAAGGGGGAGAGCCAGGCTTCAAATAAGCCCATAGGAAAAGCTGACTTCCGTTGAGAGCGTGCAGGAGGCTGGATCCACAAGCCGCGAACGAGGTACGGAGGAGGCAACGCGGCAGCAATGACGTCTACTGCCAGGGACAGTTTTTTTTTAAAGTTGCATAATCTTTACAGGACATTGCAGTCAACACCAGCATTTTACTGCCGTTGTTGATGACTTGGCAAGTTTTACGTTCAGTAGTTTGCCATTGCTTTCTGAACGACCAGCTCCCATACCAACACTTCAAAACCAGTGCGACATGGTCTGCTGCCCAATCAGTCAGTGTTTCGAACGCCGGTAAGCGGCATTACGAATCGCGTTCGCAACGCCATGGCCAAGATGGTCTTTACCACTTTTGTTTTTGCATATCCATTACAGGACGTTGCAGTCAACATCAACATTTTTCAGCTGCTGTTGATGTACTAGGCAAGATTAGAAGAAAGTGTCTAATTGGTCGTGCGTCGAAGTACACATGTCTCTGCAGCGAGGCGCCTTTGTCATTTGGAGGCGGCAGGTTCGATCCCTGTCGGTAACTATAGCTTTCAAATTTTATGTTGTCTAGTGCGTTTTCTAGTCTTTATTTCCTTCTTCTCCTTCTGTGAGCGCCAAATAATACTATGTGTGTTTATTTATGTATTAGGCAAGATTATGCTCCGTAGTTTGCCATTGCTTTCTGAGCGACCGGCTCACCGTAAGGTACCAACGCGGCGAAAACCGCTACCGATTCTCGCGCAGATTACGTTACGAGAATGTACAGGATTACGGAGAAAGACGTTAAAATCTAGGCCAGGGAGACGGCATTCTTACCACTTTACCACTTCTTCTTCTTCAGCGTTCCGAGCCATTGAGGTTCTTTGCTGCAAATACAATCCGTCTCCATTCGTCTCCCAGGTTGACCTTCTCTAGCCAGTCGTTGATTCCAAGTGCTTGTAGGTCTGTATGTATGTATGTATATATATATATATATATATATATATATATATATATATATATATATATATATATATATATATATATATATATATATATATCATCATCATCATCATTGGCACCTTGCCGTCTTGACAGACGATAGTTTGTGCTTTAAAAAGGCATAATAACTTTTAACTATGGCGGTATCGAGTGTGACTGATAAGGTCAATTTGCGCTGTAAATGTCCGTTCACAGTGGGTGCATGTGAACACGTGGTCATTTCCACCATCATGCACCATCTTACGTCTCAAACGCTTGGTGTGTGACTTTTCTGCAATAATTTTCTCCTTTGACTTTATTCCATTTCTGATATTTGCCCTCCATGCAACACGTTCAGCGGCGACTTGCTCCCAATGTGCATTATCAATGCCTGTATCAATCATGTCCCGCTTACACACATCTTTGTATCGTAGTAGAGGCCGACCCTGAGATCTCTTACCCATCTGTAATTCACCAAAAAAGATATCCTTTGGTATTCTACCATCATCCATCCTCCTAAGATGTCATATCCATCTAAGTCTACGAAGACTGAGCATGGAATAAACTGTCACACAACCTGATCTTTCCAATACTTCAGTATTTGTGATTTTGTCTTGCCACTTAATACCAAGAATTCTTCGCAGACACCGCATATGAAAGCTGTTTAAGTTGTTCTCTTGGTGTGAGTAAGTTGTCCAGGTTTCACTGCCATAGAGAAGAGTACTAAGGACACAGGCTTGATAGACAAGGACTTTTGTTTTGGCAGTAAGCTTCCTGTTCTCCCAGACTCTTTTTCTTAACCTGTTCATTGTTGTTGCTGCCTTACCAATCCGGATGTTGATATCCTGATCTAGGGATAATTTGCTATTTACCACTGATCCTAGATATGTAAAATGGTCTACTATCTCTAGTTCGGCGTCATCAATAAAGATTGATGGTACCCCATGTGCACCTTGTGACATAATCTGTGTCTTCTTTTTGCTAATTGTTAAACCAAATTCACAACAAGCATTGGAGAATGCAGATAGTAGACATTGCAATTCTTCCTCAGAGTGGGTCGTAACTGCAGCATCATCTGCAAAAAGCAACTCTCTGATCAGTACCCTCCTAATTTTGGTCTTAGCCTTCAATCTCTGAGCATTGTAGAGGCCGCCATCTGAGCGTGAGTGAATGTATATACCACCATCCTGATCATGAAATGCATATTTCAGTAGAAGTGAAAAGTATATTCCAAAGGGGGTGGGAGCTAGTACACAACCTTGCTTAACTCCACTCTTGATTTCAAATTCTTCAGAAGTTGCACCATCAAACTTGATTATACCCTTCATGCCTGTGTGAAACGATTCCACAATGGACAGAAGAGTTGGTGGGCAGCCAATCTTCTTTAGTGCCTTGAACAGACCCTCACGACTGACCAAATCAAATGCCTTTGTGAGGTCGATGAAGGCAATAAACAGTGGTTGATTCTGTTCACGACATTTTTCTTGCATTTGTCGCAATGAGAATATCATATGAGTGGTAGACCGGTTCTGTCGAAAGCCACACTGTGATTCGGGGTAGACTTGATCTCCTAGGACTTGAAGTCTGCACAGAACAATTCTGGCAAATACTTTTCCAACAATACACAGAAGTGAGATACCCCTATAGTTGTTGCAGTCGCTCCGATCGCCCTTGTTCTTGTACAGTGTTATGATGCTTGAATCTTTGAAATCCTGTGGGACTTGTCCTTCACGAAAGCATAGCTCTATTAGCTGGTGGATCTGTATAGTGAGTGTGTCTTGCCCACTCCTGATAACCTCTATTGGAATCCCATCCTTACCTGGAGCCTTGCCAGATGCAAGTTCATTTATAGCACACTTAACTTCTGTTATGGTGGGAAGTGTGTCCAGGTGGTCAAGAGTTGGTAGAGCCTCTATGGCGTTGAGGGCATCATCCGCTAGTTTGGTCTCACTTGAGTAAAGCTCCAAATAGTGCTCTACCCATCTGTTCATCTGCTGTTTCTTATCAGTGATGATTTCTCCAGTCAAGGTTTTCAATGGTGCACTTCTTTTGATCACTGGACGGCAGGCTTTCTTTATTCCTTCATACATGCTTCTTATGTCTCCCTTATCACTTGCGATTTGAATGGACTCACATAACTTGATCCAATAATCATTTGCACACTGCCTGGCAGCCTTTTGCACATCCTTCCTAGCTTGCCTAAGCTCACTCAGAGTGTTACGCGTTGGTCTTTCCTTGTTTCTTAAGAGAGCTTTCTTCTTCTTATCAATCAAGGGCTGCAGAGTCTCGCTGTTGGCCGCAAACCAGTCCTGCCTCTTATGATCCACAGTGCGGTAAACCCCTACGGCAGTTTTATAAAGAGTTTCCTTAATTTGACCCCACTTTTCATTTACTGTACAATTTTCTGGTGTATCAGTGAAAGCGTCTTCAAGTTGCTGTTGAAACTGAAAGCACTTTTCAGGATCATGAGTGTTAATAATATTAATCCTGAGGCTAGATTTGTGTTTAGCTGTGTAGATTCTCTTTGGTCTCAGTCTAACCCTTGCAACAACCAAAGAATGATCCGTATCACAGTCAGCACTGTGGTAACTACGAGTCAATGATATATGGTTCAGATGTTGTCTCCGTATGATGATGAAGTCCAGCTGGTGCCAGTGGCCGGATCTTGGATGTTTCCATGTGACCTTATGCATCTCTTTTGTTTTAAAAAAGGAGTTTGTAATACATAGGTCATTACTGGTACAATGCTCCAGCAGCCTTTGCCCATTTTCATTCATGCGACCGATGTTGTATTTTCCAAGGCACATTGGCCATGAACTCGAGTATATATATATATATATATATATAATCTCTCCATCGTCTTCTTGATCTACCTCGGGGTCTACAGTCATTTATTTCCTGAGTGTAAGCGAGTTTTGTTTCCCTATTATCTTCCATTCTTTCTATATGCCCCAGCCATTGTAGTCTATTAGCCTTCATGATGCCAGTGATTAGCGGGGATTTATTCAGATCATAAATGTAACTTTACCACTACGGACAGAATTATTTAGCAAACCAAAAGCAGGGGAAGTCACCGTGAAAACAGCGAGCACATTCTGTTTCCGGTGGTGCCCTTGCTGGTTCAGAATTCAAGAAAACAACAAGGTTGTCCGAGCTCATCATCATCATCAAGTGCCGTGCCGGCTGTCGTAGGCGTTCATGGCTCTCCATAGATCTCGGTCTTTGGTTTTCTGGATCAACTCTGCTGCTGATATTCCTCCATGCCACCGTCTCAATCCATCCAGCATCACTTCTCTTGGTCTACCTCTCTTCCCCTCGATCTTTCCAGTTGTTACGATGTTCTCCAATGCCTCTCCTCTCATCACGTGACCGAAGAAAGATGTTTGTCTCTGTCTAATTGTCGTATATAATGTTCTAGTTTCATTAGCCTGTTTCAGGCAGTCGTCGTTAGTTACTCTGGCAGTCCAAGGAATTCGCAACATTCGTCTCAGGAACCACATCTCTGTTGCTTCTAATTTCTTCTTAATTTGTTCATTTACATTCCAAGATTCACTGCCAAACAGCAAAACTGGTTCTATATAGCATTTCAGCACTCTCTTTCTTACATTCAGTGATAGTGACTTATTGCATAAGATACTCTTCATTTTCTGAAATGCGGCTTTTACCTGCCCTATTCTGCTCCTAATCTCTGTTGTACATCTTCCATCTAATGTTATAAATGCCCCTAGGTATCTAAAATTATCAACTTGGTTAAGGATTTTCCCTTCTATTTCTATGTCACATTTTGGTGTCACCATTTTCTTTGATATTACCATTGTTACTGTTCTCTTGATATTCAAGGAGAGTCCTTCCTTGCACTCTCTGTTACTAGAACGTCTAATAATTGTTGTAGGTCTGTTGAATTATCCGCCACCAATACTGTGCATCATGAAGTCTTGGGAAGATAATGTGGTGGTTTCCCCTTGCCTTCCACATTCACATGGTGGTCTTTTTACCTCTGCCTTTGACAGCCATTTCCGACTGCAAGGACAAGTGAGTGCCCTGCTCTGCTCAGCTGCAGAGTTGTCCACTTATTCCGGTGGATACTCGGTCCCCAGAGCTGTGTTAGCCACACCGTAGTGTGTTTCCATCCTCTACCGCGGGGAGGTGCAGTTGGGATTTTCCCTTCATAAAGTTATGGTCTCTGACCAAAACTCTCCAGTACTTTTAGAGGACTCAGCCGCAGAAAATGTCCAGTTCTGTCCGATCACCGGCCACTGACTTAGATTCCCCGAACTTAATAGGCGCAGTGGACCAGGGCACAAGCAGTACACGATTCCTGGTAGGTTGAATTTGATAGGGTGACAGGGAAATAGGGCATAAGGCGGAGCGATTGCTGGATTTTGGACCCGCAGGCCGTAGGTCATAGGTCGCGGTTGTTTCTTATGACTGTTGTCCACTCACCCGTGACGTATTGGGTAGTAGTGGTACTGTGACATTCACTTAGTAATATATTGAATAATCAGTGTTAAGTGATGTTAAAAATATGATCAGATATTTTTCTTCCCCCTCTGCTTCTTCCACCTCCACCGCCGCTTCCTCCTTTACAATTACAACTTCTTTCAAATATAACCATATCCAAATAGAAACGATGACAGTTTGAAACTGTGAACTTTGAAGTTTGTCAGTTTGTCTCACCAAAACGTACTAAACAGGTAATATACATATCTCAAACACCATGATTGAACTGTAGATCTAATCACGTGTTGCTACAGGAAAGGTGTTCTTGTTCTTTCATGCTGGGTTGATTCCCTCACATCTGAACATTTGTAATTGTTTCATGGTAGTGTCCATTCCATTCCATTAGCACATTCCTGTGCCTGTACCTCACAAGAATGCCCTGGTACCATTTACCACAAGGAGGGATGTTGAAGAAATATGATGGATACAGAAGAAGGAGACCACGTAAAATATGGAGTGGTGGTATTAAGAGCAACCTTATAGGAATGAATATCAACTTCCAAATAGCATTGTAAAGAGCACATACATTCATTTAGATAAATGGAGGAAGAGAAGATGTTCTGTACCTCAGTTTAATGACCACTGTGACTCCTTGTAGTTGTAGACAACTGGTGTCCTCATGTGCCATGAAGTCAGACGCGGGTAGTCATAGTTTACCATCTCACATGATTACATGTCTTGGATCAGGTCTGTTTTCTTGTCTGAATTTTCTTGTCGGTTAGCACCTGGCCAAGCTATCCAGATATTTATCTCTTTATCTTCCCCTACCTCTCTTCCAGTCATCTCTGCCAGTTGTCACCAAGTCCGCACATCTATTTCTCCTCATAAAATATCCAAACAATATGGAGTTAATTTCTGTAATCATTTTATTGTGTTTGATCTGTTTCTTGTAGGCCTTGCTCATTCATTTTTCTGTCTGTCCATGGCATTATTTCAATTTTACCCAGAAACCATATTTCCACTGCTATTAGATGTTTTAGAGCTTTTCTGTTTTACTTGCTTACTGTCACCTTACCTTGTTGACAGATGCATGTTTCTTACATGTGCTTCAAAATAGGCATAATAACTGCCACCCAAGGCTAGCAAATGTGACCTCTCTATAGCAGAAAGCCTGGGCTGAATTATTGAGACCATGTGTTGCCCATGCAGCATGATCCCTATCTCGGCCTGTCTAGTGTACTCCAGAGGAAAGGTAACACCAATATATCTGGAACAGGACAAGCTGCAGAAGCTTCCAGAGCAGTAAAGCTATGCTCTGTCCTCCTGTCAGATCCTATACCTGTTGCTGACCAAAGCTAAGGGCCTGGTTTACCCTGCCATGACATGACATTTAGTCTTTAGATTTCATTTCCACACACTAGGATAAGGCTTGTAACCTCCCAGTTGTGTTCCTCCATTCTAAGCCTATGGCACAATGTGGGGTGTCAGGTTTGAATAGTGCTGCCCAACATTTGGTGCTGACAATAAGCAGGTAGTACTGTCTACTGTCATACAGTACCTCAGTCATATCTGACTAAGACCTGACAGAATTGTGTGTTTATTGTCCATGTTTCGTTTGCATAAAACAAAATGGGTTCTATATAGCACTTCAACACTTGTTTTTCTCACTACAATTGACATCTTTTTATCAGTGAGTATGTTTTCCATCTTCCAAGAGACTACTTTTGCCATGACAGTACTTATTCTAATCTCTACAAGACTTGTCTCATCATGTTCCTCTTGTACCTTGCAGTGTCGAGGTGAAGTATAAACAGTGGAAGAGTGCCCACTTATGGGCTTCATGCATCGATATTCCCATGGACTCTGTTATTCCCTGCTCCATCATTTACGTGGTCAGCCTCTTCCTCTGCTTCCCTCTGGTCTGTACATCATTGCTTGTTGTGGTATACTGTTAGTTGGTAACCTACTTGCATGGCCAAATCATTTGACTTTCTCCCTTCTAGTAATATCTAGTGCAGCTATAACCCCCACTTTAGTCCTGATTTCTTCATTTCTGACCTTATCTCTTCTTGATACATTGAGTATTCTTCTCTGGTATCTCATTTCTGTTGTTGTGATTTTTCATTTCTCTTTTTCTGTCATTGTCCAGGTTTGGCATTGGTAGCATACAGTTGGTAGGAAGATTGTGTTGTAAAGTGCTTTCTTAGTAGTTATTGATACATGCTTGTTCTTTAGTATTGGTGCCATTTGTCCAATGACTTGATTTGCCTTATTGCATCTGTTTTCGATCTCGTCTTCTGATTTACCAATTGATGATATTATACTTCCTAGGTACTTGAAACTCTTTACATGTTTCAAGGGATGTTCGTTTAGGTGAATCGTTGTTGCTTTTTCTTCTTTAGTTATAGTCATTCCCTCTGTTTTGCTTGTGCTAATTTTCATGTTATGTTCTCTACACATTTTATTTAGACTATTCATGTGGTCTTGTAATTCAGCTTATGATTTTACTATTAGTGCTTTGTCGTTCGCAAACAGCTCTCTAATGGTTAGATTTGCAGATAGTTCTTCTTCTGTGTTCTCGCCATGTTGTGTTCTTGCGGTCTCTGTTTGTCAGGTTTCTTTACATATGTTGTCTATATAGTTATAAACAAGAGAGGAGACAGGACACAACCTTGCCATACTCCGGATCTTATGGTGAAGGGTTCTGAGTGTCCTCCAGTTGCTCTGACTATGTAAACACTGTTGTTGTCTCTACAAGACATCTGACCGTTTCAAGTTGTACAATCCACCTGTTGAAGAATGTTCCCATGTATGTGGATGTTGCCTGGTCTAGCATGTCCTCTTCCACTACTCCCCTCTACTTCTGTGAGTACCAATCAATACCCGTGAGTATATTTCTCATACTATTTCTGTGTTCTCCAACACAACACATTTAGAGTCAATTGTCCATGTTTCAGTAGTGGTGGCACAAAGGTCAGAGTTCAGGACTTAGCTGGTGACTTTTGGCACCTGACCAAGTGAACAGAAATCATAATGAGCACAAATAATATTTTACAATCCCGCTGCCACAATGGATCTGTGGTGAAGGGATTATGAATGCAGTTTGTAATCTCACGCACTGCGTTCAAAACACAGCTGCGGGACATTTAGAAGCCGACCGTCTTGCGTTGGTTTCCATGCAATGGTATGAGAGCCGGTCATTCAGAAAGCAATAGCAAACTAGTGAACACTACTTGCCAAGAAATCACAAACAGCCAAAACAAGTTGGGGTTGATTGCCATGTCCTGTAAATGATATGAAGCTAACTAACTGTTGTGTCTCCACCTGACAGAGGTAGAGGAGCCTGCATGTTCCATTGACCCCTAGGGCTATGCCAACGGTTATGTTATATTATGCTATGTTATGTTACATTATGCTATGTTATGTCATGTTGTGTTATGCTATGTTATGTTATCACGATCAACATTCCCACACACTGGGTGCTCCCATGCGTGCCTAGTCCTCCGATGCAGCAGCCACCTCAAAGTATCTCCTCACTGTTTCCATGTCTCCTCATTC
This sequence comes from Cepaea hortensis, assembly GCA_963921405.1. Taxonomy (NCBI): domain Eukaryota; kingdom Metazoa; phylum Mollusca; class Gastropoda; order Stylommatophora; family Helicidae; genus Cepaea; species Cepaea hortensis. Next base: position 493,739,959 of record OY992876.1, on the reverse strand, counting down.
ACCATCAAAGACGGCATCTACGTGCCTAGCCAGGCTTCACTTCTAATTCATGTAATCAAACTAGCAAGACTTGTCGCTATCGGCCAGTTAGGTCCATACTGCATTGATGATATCGGTCCTGTCCATGCTTCTTCCTGCTTGTATCAGTGCAATGTTTGCCAGCTGGTCCACATGTTCATTGCCCTTTACGCTGGTGTCTCTGAGTGTGTACATTCGTGTAATTGATGTGAGGCATGACTTTCGATTGCTCTCTGTTGGATCAAACCTAATGCCACATAACGGAACATGCGCCACCAAGTATAAAGAAGAGACCTTACTGGATTTTCCCAGACAGTCACAAAACTGGACGACAAATATGAGAAACCAAGGAAAGGAAAACAACGTCATTGGACGGCAACGGGGGACGCTGTGAATTCGTGGATTCTAAAGGATGTGTTTATAAAAGGCTCCGTGTGAAGGTGACACCTGGAGGCGGTAATTTCGTGATGAAGCAGCTGGGAGTCCGGAGAGGAATGTATTAAAGACAACACAACAGTAGAAAGACCGGGTGCGGATACCAAGACTTTTATTTAATCAGTTGAACTGAGGATTTGGATAATTAGGCCTCAAGGGCAGCGAGCTGGACTTAGAGCTCGTAGGTAGATGTTATTTAAGTGAGCGCCGATCCTGCGTATAGGGATCAGCTCACGTTTCTACAAAAGTATATACTCTTGTAGAAACGTGAGCTGATCCCTATACGCAGGATCGGCGCTCACTTAAATAACATCTACCTACGAGCTCTAAGTCCAGCTCGCTGCCCTTGAGGCCTAATTATCCAAATCCTCAGTTCAACTGATTAAATAAAAGTCTAGGTATCCGCACCCGGTCTTTCTACTGTTGTGTTGTCTTTAATACATTCCTCTCCGGACTCCCAGCTGCTTCATCACGAAATTACCGCCTCCAGGTGTCACCTTCACACGGAGCCTTTTATAAACACATCCTTTAGAATCCACGAATTCACAGCGTCCCCCGTTGCCGTCCAATGACGTTGTTTTCCTTTCCTTGGTTTCTCATATTTGTCGTCCAGTTTTGTGACTGTCTGGGAAAATCCAGTATGGTCTCTTCTTTATACTTGGTGGCGCATGTTCCGTTATGTGGCATAATGCCCCCTCCCAGATAAAAAAAAATTATTTATAATTTTTTCCTTTATATCTGTATATCTGTACGACTATCACAACAATTTTTTTTTTTTTTAACTACAACTGAATAGCACTTGGTTTTACCCCCTTATCTACCCTTAAAAAAATAAAGCTACATAACGGGCACGCCCACCTGCCCAAACCCTCCGTTGGACGTCGTGTGGCTGATCATGGGCAATCAGACCAACTAATAAACATATTAGTCCCTACCTTGTCATAATAGACAAGTGTGTCCTAACTCTAGGTTTTACCATGAGTTTAGGACGAGGGTAATAATGAGGTTTTCCATGTAACCATTTTTGTTGTAGTTGATCCTTGTTGTCCTTGTTTGGTACCATTCATCTATTTCTTTTCCTGAAATTTATCTCCATGGGTAGGGTGACTTATACGCTTTCCGCCTTGAGAATCCATTGATCCTTTTCCTGTGGATATTTTAAGAATGTCGCTTGATTGTATCTATTCTTTTGCTCCTTCTGTGCAGCTTAATCCATCTAATATAATATTAATTAATTTAACAACATTGTTAATGCAAGTAAATAATTAATATCATAGAATTAAATATTTATACTAATACCAATTTACAAATACTTCTTAATAATTCTAATTATTTGAATTCAACAATCAATTAATGAATAACTGTTCCAAGTTCGTGTCATAATACAAAACAAAATACTTGGCTTGGCCATTGAATGCACAATGCATGTTCCAATCACGCGTCTCTTGTGAAGTTCTTATTCCGAGTATTGTCTTCACTCACGCTGTCAATGGAAAATCGGTAACATATGTACCTAATTGACTAAATTCTATTTGTAATAATAATCTATTAATATTTAGTTGATTCTTATAGCATTGCTCCCTCAATTAGGCGCCATCTGAATATATCTTTATCGACTTTCTTAATAACTTATGAAAGAACAGAACATTAATATATATAACTAATTAACTTATAACAAAGATCTGCCCTTCTATTCAACTATAATCGACTGAGAATGTCAGCAAGATTATTATCCTTTCCAGGAATGTGACAGATGTCAAATTCATAGTCTTGTAATAGTAATGACCATCTATGTATTCTAGAATTCTTCGGATGACCCGATTTGAAAATTTGTAACGGTTTGTTATCCGACAGAACCAGAAAGTTCCTACCTAGTAAGTATCTAGAGAACTTCTCAATACTTTCAATTAAAGCTAGAGCCTATAATTCAGTAACAGCATAATTTCTTTGAGTTTCATATAGCTTTTTACTGAAATAAAGAATAGGATGTAGTTTCCCTTCATGTAGTTGAAGTAATACAGCTGAAATAGCATGTAGACTAGCATCCGTTTGTAAAACAAAGTCTTTTGAAATATCAGGTAATTTCAAATAGGATATGTACTAAATAGAGTTTTTATTTGTTGTAATAATTTCTCATGATCCTCTGTCCAACTATTTTTATAGGTCTGTAATATAGATATATACATGTGAAAAATCATACATTTCAAAGATTTAAGACTTTTTAAGAAAATAACTCAGAATTATATTCTAATATTATGACTCAACAAGAATAAATCCTTAACCAATTCATCATCATAAAATAACAATATAGTTACTAACAATTATCTATAAAATAGAGAACTAAAATATTTTCACACACCCAAGTGTGGAGATATGAGATAGTGTGAACACTTTGAACAAATATAGATTTAGATCTAAGAAATTTGGAATTCTAAGTAATAAGACTGTAAATGTGTCTGTAATGTATTTTGTGTTAATATGAACCTAACACTTTCATCCCATTCTATTTTTCTTTTATTCTTCCCTTTTATTCTATTTCTTTCTCTCTTTCTTTCTTTCATACTTATGGTGTTTCCGTACTGAACGTATGTTCATATTTGTACTTTTCAACTTTGTTAAATTGAACACTGTCATAACTTTCACTCGTATATATAACGACAATAAAGTATATTTGATTAATTTGTAGCAGAAACAAGACAAGCAAATAAAGTACGCATTAATTAATGCATCGTAATTTTGTTTGTTATTATTGACTTGTATGTAAATTTTCTTGAGTGATTGAATGACTGTATTTTTATTCGCAATATCATCAATATATGCCTTTGTTTGTGAGGCTGTGTTTGTGACTATGGATGTAACCTGAGATAAAATCAATTTAAGCCAACTCAACATGTTTGTCATAAATATGGTTACAACATCCCATTTCATCTGTTGTTTGTAACTATTGTGTTTAACTTTTGTTCTATTTTTGTGTGCCACACTGTTGTTTTTACCAGTCAGTTGAACTTTTAATGAATGTGTAATTCCTTCTTCTTGTGTTGTTGTGAGTATCACATCAGGTTTGCGTTCTATAGTTTGAGCGTAATCTTTGACATCTGCGATGTTACCAATTATCAACCCAGCACATGGGTTTGATAGTACTGCTGCGCACACTCGACCTTTATAGTATGGGAATTTTATACTGACCCATGCAGTTTTGTACATTTCTATTGTACCCCCAAATGTCCTGCACTCAATACTTTTACCTGTATAATCACTTTCTCTTATGAGTTTGTGATTAACACCTGTAATATCGGACCCTGTGTCTCTAAAACAGGTTGTTGGTAAACCATTCACCAACGCTTGGTGTATCGTCAGAGTACCTTGACGAGTGTATGCTGCATTTGCCTCGTGAATATGTCTCTTATTGGCTGATGTAAGGTCATCATCACTATTATTACCTTCTTTACCTGTTTTGTTCTGGTATGACTCTATAATGGCTGCGTGTGTGTCCTCTAGATCATCTGAATCGCTACTACAACTAGACAACACATATGCGATACTGGCTTCCTTCCAGGAATTTCTCATTGGACAAGACCTGCTTGTGTGTCCGTACGCCCTACATGAGAAACATTTAATGCTTCTTTTAAAAGAGTCATACTTACTTCTCTTCTTAGTAATAATGTCTTCAGATATGCGATATAACCTGGATGTTTATCACACATGTTTATCACACTGTAGTCAGGTCTTAGTCAGATATGACTGAGCTACCGTATAACAGTAGACGGTACTACCTGGTTTCTGTTAGCGCCGAACGTTGGGCGGCGCTTACCAAACCCGACACCCCACATTGTGCCAACGGCTTCGGGCGGAAGAGCGCAATTGGGAGGGTACAAGCCTTACCCTGGTGCGAGGAAATGCAAGCTAAAGACAAAATTGTCATGGCAGGGCAGACCAGGCCCTAAGCCTTGGTTGGCAACTGGTCTAGGATCGAAGCTCCGACAGGCGGACAGTTAGAGCATTGCTTTGCTGATCCGGCAGCTTCTGCAGCTTGTCTTGTTCCAGATGTAGGGGTGTTACCTTTCCTCTGGAGTGAACTAGGCAGGCCGAGAGAGGGATCATGCTGCATGGGCAACACATGATCTCTATATTTTAGCCCAGGCTTTGTGCTATGGAGAGGCAATAACTCCATCCCTGGTCTTAACTGGTCTCGGAATCAAAGCGAGAGGCAACTGTTACGGGTTATAAGTCCTTGTCAGTTGGCGTAGACATGGGGCGCCACGCGTTGCCTCTGACGGTGGGAGACACCTATAGGTGTCACTGATCAGCTACCGCCCGCCTCAAGCTGGGCAGCCCCCAGCCAATTGGGTGCTGATCCGCCACAGCCTGCCTGCTACCAATATTGACGATGTGAGAAAAACGGCTGTGATTGATGCCGAACTCAATCGTCTTAACATTGATATTGCTGGCCTGCAGGAGACTCGCCTCGCTGAGGAAGGGTCACTCAGGGAAAACAACTACACCTTTTTCTGGAAGGGTAAAGGGCAGGCAGAAAAAAGGCAACACGGTGTGGGCTTTGCAGTGAAGAATTCGCTACTGGGAATGATTGAAATTCCAGCAGGAGGAAATGAAAGACTATTATCCCTGCGTTTGGCAACCTCTTGTGGGTTTGCCACCATTATTACTGCATATGCACCGACACTCGATTCCTCTGATGATGTGAAGGATTTGTTCTATGAGGAGTTAGACTCTGTGATCAAGGCAGTTCCAAAATCCGACTACATTTATATGCTCGGTGATTTCAATGCTCGTGTGGGCAAGGACTCGAGTTCATGGCCAGTGTGCCTTGGAAAATACAACATCGGTCGCATGAATGAAAATGGGCAAAGGATGCTGGAGCATTGCACCAGTAATAACCTATGTATTACAAACTCGTTTTTTAAAACAAAAGAGATGCATAAGGTCACATGGAAACATCCAAGATCCGGCCATTGGCACCAGCTGGACTTCATCATCACACGGAGACAACATCTGAACCATATATCATTGACTCGTAGTTACCACAGTGCTGACTGTGATACGGATCATTCTTTGGTTGTTGCAAGGGTTAGACTGAGACCAAAGAGAATCTACACAGCTAAACACAAATCTAGCCCCAGGATTAATATTATTAACACTCATGATCCTGAAAAGTGCTTTCAGTTTCAACAGCAACTTGAAGACGCTTTCACTGATACACCAGAAAATTGTACAGTAAATGATAAATGGAATAAACTTAAGGAAACTCTTTGTAAAACTGCCGTAAAGGTTTACGGCACTGTGGATCATAAGAGGCAGGACTGGTTTGCGGCCAACAGCGAGACTCTGCAGCCCTTGATTGATAAGAAGAAGAAAGCTCTCTTAAGAAACAAGGAAAGACCAACGCGTAACACTCTGAGTGAGCTAAGGCAAGCTAGGAAGGATGTGCAAAAGGCTGCCAGGCAGTGTGCAAATGATTATTGGATCAAGTTATGTGAGTCCATTCAAATCGCAAGTGATAAGGGAGACATAAGAAGCATGTATGAAGGAATAAAGAAAGCCTGTGGTCCAGTGATCAAAAGAAGTGCACCATTGAAAACCTTGACTGGAGAAGTCATCACTGATAAGAAACAGCAGATGGACAGATGGGTAGAGCACTATTTGGAGCTTTACTCAAGTGAGACCAAACTAGCGGATAATGCCCTCAACGCCATAGAGGCTCTACCAACTCTTGACCACCTGGACACACTTCCCACCATAACAGAAGTTAAGTGTGCTATAAATGAACTTGCATCTGGCAAGGCTCCAGGTAAGGATGGGATTCCAATAGAGGTTATCAGGAGTGGGCAAGACACACTCACTATACAGATCCACCAGCTAATAGAGCTATGCTGGCGTGAAGGACAAGTCCCACAGGATTTCAAAGATTCAAGCATCATAACACTGTACAAGAACAAGGGCGATCGGAGCGACTGCAACAACTATAGGGGTATCTCACTTCTGTGTATTGTTGGAAAAGTATTTGCCAGAATTGTTCTGCGCAGACTTCAAGTCCTAGGAGATCAAGTCTACCCCGAATCACAGTGTGGCTTTCGACAGAACCGGTCTACCACTGATATGATATTCTCATTGCGACAAATGCAAGAAAAATGCCGTGAACAGAATCAACCACTGTTTATTGCCTTCATCGACCTCACAAAGGCATTTGATTTGGTCAGTCGTGAGGGTCTGTTCAAGGCACTAAAGAAGATTGGCTGCCCACCAACTCTTCTGTCCATTGTGGAATCGTTCCACACAGGCATGAAGGGTATAATCAAGTTTGATGGTGCAACTTCTGAAGAATTTGAAATCAAGAATGGAGTTAAGCAAGGTTGTGTACTAGCTCCCACCCTCTTTGGAATATACTTTTCCATCCATCATGTGCCATGCCGGTAAGCGTGGGCGGTCATGTTCTGCCATCTCACTCGATCAACTTTTCACTTCTACTGAAATATGCATTTCGTGATCAAGATGGTGGTATATACATTCACTCACGCTCAGATGGCGGCCTCTACAATGCTCAGAGATTGAAGGCTAAGACCAAAATTAGGAGGGTACTGATCAGAGAGTTGCTTTTTGCAGATGATGCTGCAGTTACGACCCACTCTGAGGAAGAATTGCAATGTCTACTATCTGCATTCTCCAATGCTTGTTCTGAATTTGGTTTAACAATTAGCAAAAAGAAGACACAGATTATGTCACAAGGTGCACATGGGGTACCATCAATCTTTATTGACGACGCCGAACTAGAGATAGTAGACCATTTTACATATCTAGGATCGGTGGTAAATAGCAAATTATCCCTAGATCAGGAAATCAACATCCGGATTGGTAAGGCAGCAACAACAATGAACAGGTTAAGAAAAAGAGTCTGGGAGAACAGGAAGCTTACTGCCAAAACAAAAGTCCTTGTCTATCAAGCCTGTGTCCTTAGTACTCTTCTCTATGGCAGTGAAACCTGGACAACTTACTCACACCAAGAAAACAATTTAAACAGCTTTCATATGCGGTGTCTGCGAAGAATTCTTGGTATTAAGTGGCAAGACAAAATCACAAATACTGAAGTATTGGAAAGATCAGGTTGTGTGACAGTTTATTCCATGCTCAGTCTTCGTAGACTTAGATGGATAGGACATCTTAGGCGGATGGATGATGGTAGAATACCAAGGGATATCTTTTTTGGTGAATTACAGATGGGTAAGAGATCTCAGGGTCGGCCTCTACTACGATACAAAGATGTGTGTAAGCGGGACATGATTGATACAGGCATTGATAATGCACATTGGGAGCAAGTCGCCGCTGAACGTGTTGCATGGAGGGCAAATATCAGAAATGGAATAAAGTCAAAGGAGAAAATTATTGCAGAAAAGTCACACACCAAGCGTTTGAGACGTAAGATGGTGCATGATGGTGGAAATGACCACGTGTTCACATGCACCCACTGTGAACGGACATTTACAGCGCAAATTGGCCTTATCAGTCACACTCGCTACCGCCATAGTTAAAAGTTATTATGCCTTTTTAAAGCACAAACTATCGTCTGTCAAGACGGCAAGGTGCCAATGTTTATCACACATCTCTAAGTTTCCGTGCGATAATCTACAATACTGACATCTGGTGAATTGGCCTTTCTTTGGTCTATCACCTTCTCTATTGTAAGGACTATTTCTATTGCTACCACTACTAAACTTTCTAAACTTACCGTTTCCTCTTTGGAATTTTGCACTTGCTCCTATTACTAATTCAGGTTGAGTACAGTTAGCAAAAATATCCCTATGTGCATTGAAATAAGATTCACCCTTAGTTTCCATCTCACTTAAACTTTTACATTTGTTTTCCATAAGAAATACTGACATAGGTTCTGGTATTGCAGACAACATTCTATCTCTGATAATTAAGTCTCTCACTTTCTCATAACTATCATTAATATCCGCAGCCTTACACCACTTATCAAAACTAGAAGACATTTCCGAAGCGTAATCCAGGAATGTTTGATTCGATTTCGGTGTAAGTGTTTTAAACTTAGTCCGTAAACCAGATTCATCCAAAGAAAAATGTGATAGCACCCGATCGCGCATATATTTGTAGTTCGTACGTAAATCCTCAGGAATTAACTCTATCACTTTCAACGGCTCTAACGCGAGGTGACGATGAAACAAAATCGGTACGTCCTTCTCCGGTACCTTGTAATACTTTACGAGCACTTCAAAGTTGGTTAACCATGAACTAACTGAATCACCTTGTTGAAAATTCCTGAATAAACCTTGGTACTTTTTCACAGGATCGTTCTGTTTAGCCAGCATTTTCTCTCGTTCGATTTCAGCTCCACGTTCCATCTCAAGCGTCTTGACCTTTATGTTACCTTCAACCTCCTTGTCCTTCCAGAGTGTTCCTGTAGCAAGTCGCTCTTTATCAAACGCCAATTGTTTTTCTTTCAATTGCATTTCCATAATTAACTTCTCTTTTTCTGCTGCAATTTTTTCGCGTTCCACAGTTAATTCTCTTTCTCTAGCCTCCATTCGTTCTCGTTCCAAAACTATCTCATTTTGTCTGATAGCCATCTCTTTTTCTTTCAGTTCTCTCTCAAGAGCCATCTGAAGTTGTTTGGTTTCCTTTTCCGATGCCAATCTTTCCTGTCTTTCCTCCTTCTCACGTGTGGCTTGAAGTTGTCTTTCCTCCTTGTCACGTTTCTGTTGTTCACTGAACTCAAGCTTTGCCCAATTTCGAAGCTCAGCACCAGTTAGACCAGACTTCTCACCCATTTCAAAAAAATATTGCAGCGTAGACATCTTCTCTTAATGTCCTACCTGTAAAATGAGCTATCTGGGTGAAATAAATATGGTCGTAGGCAAGAGAAGAAAAGAATCGACAAAATTGTAATATTGTCTCAGATCACTATCACTCGGATAGTACAGTAAATGTTGTATCACAATTGAGCAAATACAACTCAAATAAATTTGTAGTGTCAACTCGAACACCACAAAAAAAAATCAATCAAATATCTCTATAATAAACTAAATAAATATACTAGAGAAATAAATATGAAGAAATATATTGAATATACAATATATATGTAACGCAAGACAACTAACAATCATCAAAGATGAATGACGAGTGACGCGAATACATATTACTGTTTACAAACAATAACAAATTTTTGTATCCACATTTTAACGGGTAACGCACATACAATACTACTACAGTTATGACAAGACAATAGTATTGTGGTGACGCCCGTAAGATCAGAACCAAAAAAAATTGATAAATAGTGCCTTATTACCAGGATCAATGCTATAATACATCAACAATACAATTGCTACTGGCCTTTAGTGCATCTCCCGAACGTAGAGTAATACTTGAATCGCTCGAGAATTGATATAATTTGAGACTCTCAATTACGTGTTGTTAAGTTCCAAACTATACTGATCCGTAATCGGCAATCGGTCAGTTGCATCCTGGTTGCATGAAAATATGTGAGGAGTTGTGTAACGATTGTTGCTCCTGCCTTGAGATGATAGTACAATTAACTTGTACTCGTACCCTGGACCGACGTGGTCCGTCACCGACTCATAAGAACACGTAGTCGGCTGTGGTATATCGACGAAACTTGAGTGAATGATGTCCACAGTGAAGTAAGTACAGTTGAATGACGTGATTCGACTTCTGGTAAGTAAAGTCCAATGAGTGAACAGGCTGTGTGCCCGTTATCACGATGATAAACGATAGTGTAATCTTGTTATCGATCCGTGTGACAGTGTTCGTATGTCCTGGCGTCAGCGTATTAGAGTACGTTCGTAAATTCAGTTCATAAATGCCGACGTGAGGAGTTCGTGTTCGGTCCCGATTGACCGCGTTGACTTGTTCGATGGTAGAGAAATCCTCGACAATTTCAACAATAATATGTCATAGTGTACGTGTGCGTGTCGTCCTGACGTGTGATGAAGTGTCCGGTATGTGACTAATGTAATGTCCTCAATGACGTAATAAATATGTGTACACTGACCTGGTTGTCATTATGCGTTGATGTATGTAAGGTCCAGTTGTAAATATGTTCATATATGTGCAACGTCCAAATAACGCAACATCTTCCTTGTCAATTATTGTGGAGATGAGTGTCCGTGGTGTACGTGCTATCCATCTTGACACATGACGAAGTGTGCATATAAAATGTCGTAATATGTACTAACTCCCTTATGCGCCGATAATTCAGACATGAAGTAGTGTCGGCAGCAGATATAATGAACGTATGATGTACATGTCCCACAAATGTAGGTAGTTAAATGCTTTGGCGTTCTGAACAAACAAGTCAAAACTTTCTGTGATGTTCACAGAATTAGGGAATGTCTTTCCAACCACGTAACTATAACTGTGCGTCGGCAGTACACCCCATCATGTGTGTATCAGTCCACCGATAAATCTGATAAAATTGTGACAAATGTCTGAGTCTGTAATGAACTTCATAGATTCAGCAAATTGCTCAACATAATGCAACACTTTCGAGCAGTTCCAATCGATCATAGATTCTTGAATACAAATTGTCAATCGTTGTGCTATAGTATAATAGGTTACTGTGGTGTAGAATTGTGGCAGCGCAGTATTTCTTCAGATCTCACTGCCTACTCACATCGACATAATTCTTTTCAATGTCGACCATGGTGTCGATTGTTTCGTATATCTCTTATGTAACCACCATCTTCTTTTCTCACGTAGACTTATAGTTGTAACTGTATATTCTTTAAATAAATAATGTTCTTAAATAAGTTACACTATTACTAAATGTTCGTTGTTTCTAATATTTCATAGCGCTGTGGTGTGTTCAATAAGGTGGAATGTTTTTGCGCATCTGGTGCAAACTTGATATGATTAATAGATCGCACTTCTTGAACATGATTGAGTTATTATGTATTAATTTTGTACGTACTTACAGTTTTTATGATGTTTTAATTTCACCTGTTATTACTTTATCACAAAATGCTTTTTCACTTCATTTATTCTGGGTGTTCTTCCGGCATTTTGGTGACACGGGTTTTTTGTGTGCTCCTTCTTTCTTTCTGTGTAGCACGGTGTGGAATGTGCCGCTGGCGCGTAATTTCTTTTATGTTCAGCTATGGAAACTGGCGGGGAATCTGTGTTGACAACCAAACAGTCCAGAGACGACCCCCATGTGTCTTAAAGTGCCTGTCCTCTAAATCCAACGGGACCGTACACTCAAAGCAACTCAAATTGAACTCGTCAATAACAGATCAGAACAACAAAACATGTTCTATCTTACCAACAGGATCATGAACATATGGCAGATTCAAATCGAGCAAACGAATAGACGTACGTTTATTCCGCCGCAGGACAAAGTATATACTCTTGTAGAAACGTGAGCTGATCCCTATACGCAGGATCGGCGCTCACTTAAATAACATCTACCTACGAGCTCTAAGTCCAGCTCGCTGCCCTTGAGGCCTAATTATCCAAATCCTCAGTTCAACTGATTAAATAAAAGTCTAGGTATCCGCACCCGGTCTTTCTATTGTTGTGTTGTCTTTAATACATTCCTCTCCGGACTCCCAGCTGCTTCATCACGAAATTACCGCCTCCAGGTGTCACCTTCACACGGAGCCTTTTATAAACACATCCTTTAGAATCCACGAATTCACAGCGTCCCCCGTTGCCGTCCAATGACGTTGTTTTCCTTTCCTTGGTTTCTCATATTTGTCGTCCAGTTTTGTGACTGTCTGGGAAAATCCAGTAAGGTCTCTTCTTTATACTTGGTGGCGCATGTTCCGTTATGTGGCACCTAAGACATACCGTATGGCACATGTGCAGCAAGCGGCTAGGCCACCACGTCTCTCTATATTTCTTATGTTATTTTAATATATGTTGAGTCCATAGTGTGCTTGAATTCACAAATCAAAGATAGGGCACATCTGTTGGATCGTTTGCTCAGGACATGCTGGTCTTGTGGGAAGTAAGCAAGTAGGCAGATTAGCGTGATCAGCACTCTTGTGGATCTTTGTGTATGGTGTGGACAAACAGATACATCTTCATAGTCAAGAGAGAATGGTGACCAGAGGATCTGGTGGACACATAGACTTCAGGGAGTCTTCGTGGTAAAGTGGTCAAGCTGTCTGCCTCATGCTTCGAGGATTGTGGGTTCTATTTCGGGCTATGTCTTTTGGTTCACGAGTGCATGTTTCTTGGAAATTCCTGGGGGTCGTCGCAGGAGCTATAGAGTTCATACTTTGTGCGATGCTTTCAGCAGGTCGCCCTGCAGAAAGAGACCGAGCCATGTGGGATAAAACCTGGGGCAATGAAGTCAATCCTCTCGACTTTTAAGACTTTCTTTAAGACATAGACTGCAACTTGTACTATTATTATTGGGAATCTTCACTGGCTGTTGATGTTGATGGAGCATGCATGGGAATGTCCTGAGTGCTGTAATATCAGTCATTGTCTCAGCTCAACTATTTAACAATACAAAAGATATTGTATCTCAGTTTGCTTTAACAATACAGATCTTTTTTGTGTGTTGTGAAGTAAGCACTGTTTTGCTGTTAAAGAGAGTGTCTTTGGTTCAACTGTTACAAAATGTATCAACAGTTTTATCTCTTGTGTCCAGATTTTTAATGCAAGCTCAGCTGAAGTTGTAACATACCATCATACCGAAGTCAAGCACATTTTACCGAACGAAGGGTAGGTCTGCAGTATGACACCAGTTTTTTTAATCTGTATTTGTGTCCAACAATTGTACAAAAATGTCTAGATTTTTGGGGTCTATCTTTTCTGTTTGTCTGTTCAGTCTGTCTTGTCTAGTCTGTTCTGTCTGTCTTGTCTAGTCTGTTCTGTCTGTCTGCTGCATCTTGTCTGTTCTGTGCAGTTTGTTCTGCCTATCTGTGCAGTCTAAACTATTCTGTCTAATTGTTCAGTCTATCTACTCTGTCCAGCCTGTACAGTCCACTCTGTTCTGTCTAGTTTATTCTGTCTGTTGAGTGCACGCATGTCCTCTAACATGCCATTCCATATTTGTTTGTGTATTTTCACCTTTCACATTATCATTTTGTATGTATGCCACTTGATTTTATCATGTATAATATAACATTACTGTAATGTGAGTGAGTGCGTTAGTGAGTGAGAGAGAGAGAGAAAGAGAGAGAGTGTGTGTGTGTGGATGAGAGAGAGAGAGAGAGAGAGAGAGAGAGAGAGAGAGAGAGAGAGAGAGAGAGAGAGAGAGAGAGTGTTAGTTGAATTGCATCACCAATTTTTTACGCAACTTTTGTGCTTTGCTGTTGTTCAACTATTAGTCTAGCTCTTTGTTCCAATAGTTTTGCATACATTTTCCCTATATGGCTCAGGAGTGATATACCTCTGTAAGTTTCGCACTCTCTCGTATTGCCTTTCTTTTTCCATATTGGTACTATTATTGCCTGTTGCCAATCATCTGGGACTTTTCTTTCTCCCCATGCTATATTAAAAATTCTTGTCAGCCATTTAACTCCTGTTTCCCCACAGGCCTGAATAGCTTCTGTGGTTACTCCATCTGGACCTGGTGTTTTGTTTTTAGGACTTTTCTGTATAACTGCTTTGACTTCTGCAGGTATGAAATTTGGTTCTTGCTGTCCCTGGCTTTTAGGCATAAAAGTGAGGTTTTCTATGTTATGTGTGGGGTTAAGTAGTTCTTGAAAGTATTCTGCCCACCTTGCTAGTCTTCGTTGTGGATTAAATATCGGTATTCCTCTTTTGCTGTTTATGATGGTGGTTGGGTTGTAACATGCATCTATGTTTCTCATTGTGGTGACACGTTTATAAAATTCTCTTGGGCAGTCTTTGCTAAGGGTCACCATCTGTTCACCATATATTCTCCAGGATTCATCTTTAGATGTTCTAATTGTTTGTTTGGCATTAGTCGTGCTATTCTATAAGTAATATAGTCCTGTTCAGATTTAGTTGTGATCCACTTTTTGAATGCTGCCTTCTTTTTGAATATGCTATCTTTAACTTCGTTGTTCCAACAGGCTGTTCTTCCCTACTTTCTTTGTTCCACATTTATTTTCCAGTGTGTTGAGCATGGCAGCCTTGAAACATGTCCATTCCTTATCTACGCTTGAGTGATCATCAGGGATGTTCTTATGTAGGTTTTGAATTTCTCGATTGAATTTGTCTTTAACCGTATTTTTCTGCAGCCTCCTATAATTGATGACATGTGTTGTTACCTTTTTGTTTCTTATTTTCTTGTGTGGTGAAATCTTTTTGATTATGACTGGTTTGTGATCAGTATCAACATCTGTATTTGGGAGTGCTCTTGAATCTAATAGTAGTCTTCTGTCTGATTTCCTAATTAGAATAAAGTCAATTTGAGATGCCTGGTCTATGAAGCCCATAAATAGGCACTCTCCCGCTGTTTACGCTACACCTCGACACCGCAAGATACAAGAGAATCAAGATGAGATGATGATGATATGACATCTTATGAGATATGAACCTGTTCAACTTCTGATAAGAATATAGAACAATAAAAGATTCTGAATATAGAGTCAAATGAAGAACAAGAAAGTAATGGACAGACAATATGAAGAACATAACAACAAATACAAATATTAGGTGACACAGCTGGCCTTGGAATGCAAGCTTAGCTTCCACACACCATCTTCTTCTACTCCTTCAGTTTCCTCGGAGAAGTGTTGTTAGGATCTTTTGTGCACTCTTTCCAATAAGACTGATAACTTAGTCGTCATTTCTCTAGGGTTGTTCTCGACACCATCACTCCATCTTGTACGTGGTCTTATATTTCTTCAATGTGGCTCTACGTGGTAGACGGTACCAGGACATTCTTGTGAGATGGTCAAACCATTGAATATGTTCTTTATTGAATTGCATGACTGGTTTCAGACCTAGTCTTCAGCTAATTTCCTTGTTCCTAATTCTCACAGTGACTCCCGCAGCTCTTGTAAGGCATCTCATCACTGTTGTTATGATTTTGCACTCACTAGTTGTAGTAAGTGTCCATGTTTGACACTGATAGCATAATGTCAGCCAATAAATAGTTCTTATAAGAATTTCTTTGGTAGTTATAAGTATCTTTCAATGTGACAGAAGTGGTGCTAATTTTTTCCAGTACTCGATTTCCTTTGCACAATGTGTGTTGATTTCTCTTTGCATCCCCCCATCTGCAGTTAAAGGTGACCTTAGATATTTAAACTCACTTGTTTATTTCTGAATTCTTCATTTTTATTGACAGCTTTTCTGACAGTCTGCTTATAATCACTTTGTCTCTGTCTTGTCAATGCACAACTCTGCCTAATGGCAAATAACATCATCCCATTGGGGCAAGACAACAGACAACATTGATCAATGCAAGCAAACAGATGCCAGGTTTTGCCAGAATGTGCCGTCCAACATTGACATGACAGCACATACCAGATTTTCAGTTTTTTTTTCTTTCCAGGATCACTTTTATTGCATACAAATATCTCCATAAGTGCTTCAGTCTGTTCCCATATATTCAAAGAGGAGAGGTGCAGCACAGCTCACAAACTCCTTAGCACTGGCGAGAATCCAAATGTGTACATAACATAGTGGCCGCTTATGTGTAATCACGGGAGGTTACACTGATGTCGTGAGCACAGTTGGATGATTGTTCGGTGCTTGGGTTCATCACCTGCTAAGTGAGGGAAAGCCAGCCATCTATTCCTTCATGCATTCAGGCCTACATCACAGAATGGTATAGAAAAAATAATAATCTCAACCCAAAAGAATAGTGAAAATTACAACCTATATCTTAATATAGCAAAAACAAAGATAATGCATATAGATAAAACTACTATGGAGAAAGAACTATATGTTAATGAGGAAAATTTGGAGGTGGTGGAAAATGTTGAAGATCATTGGTTGTGGGTCAATAATTACCAACAATGGTGACACAATGAAGGAAATTAAAAGACGAATATCTACTGCTCTTCAGAAACTAAAACAAATGAATAAATTGTGGAGGGGAAAAGAAAGAACTACAAACATGATTTTTAAGAGCATACATCTTTCCCATTGCAACATATGCCTGTGAGACCTGGACACTTACTAAACAAGCTGAACAGTGCATAAATGCAATGGAACATAAATGTTATAGATAGGTTCTAAGAATATCTTGGATACAGAAAAGAACAAATGCATCCATATGACTATTGAAAAAGGCTGGCTACTAAAGATGATAAAACAATGAAAATTGAAATATTTTGGTCACTTGAAGTCTGCTTTGAAGAACTGCAAAAAATCAGAAATAAATATCATAATGGGTGATTTCAACGCAAAAATAGGACAGCAAGGCGATGGATGCAGTGTAGGCAACCATGGTTTGGGAGAGAGAAATGAAAGAGGATACAGACTTGTAGAATGGGCAAAAGAACAAGAAATGATTGTAGGAAACACCTGGTTTAAACAGCATCCTAGAAGATTATGGACATGGAGGAGTTCAGACAGCAGAATTAAAAAAAAAAACAGATAGATTACATCCTGATTAGCAAAAGGTTTCGAAATGTGTTAACAGTCGTAAAAACAGTTCCAAATGCAGACTGTTACAGTGATCACAGATTAATTACAGGCACATTGAGGGTAAAGTTAAAGAAAGTCAAGTATACAGCAGGAAACCCTAAATATGACTTGTGCAAATTGAAAACTGACAAAGAAATACAAGATAATTTTAACATAGAAGTAAAGAACAAATTTGATATATTGTCTGATCTAGAAATCCTGTTTCAAGATGTAGATGATCAATGGGAAACGATGAAGAATTCAATCAGTTGCGCAGCAGAAAAAACTATTCCAAAAGTAAAGAAAGTGGGCCGTAAGACATGGATGACTGAAGAAATTTTACAACTAATGGAAACAAGAAGACAGAACAAAAATAATCCTGCCAAATATGAAGAAATTCACAGAAAAGTGAGAACCTTATGTAAGGAGGCAAAAGAAACATGGCTTGAGAAAAATTGCAGAGAAATTGAAAAACAACACAACAGTAACAATGCGAAACTAATGCACAAAAGAATTCAGGAGCTTACTAATCAAAGAACACGTACATCAGCAGGCTGCCTAAAGACAAAAGATGGAAGAGTCATAATAGAAAAAGATCAGATCTTACATGAATGGTCAGATTATGTGAAAAACCTTTATGACGATAACAGAGACGAACAGTATGATGTCCAAGATAATAATGAAGGACCAGCAATTTTAAAGATGGAGGTTCAGAATGCGCTTAACCATATGAAATCTGGCAAGACCCCCGGTTCAGACAGCATCACAACAGAAATGATTAATGCTTTAGAAGAATATGGAATAGATAAAGTTACCAGTCTGCTTAATACAATATATGATACTGGAAATATACCTCAGGAGTTATGTAATTCTGTATTTATTGCAATCCCAAAGAAATCAGGAGCCTTGGAATGTGATCAACATCGAACAATTAGTATAATGAGTCACATCACGAAGATTTTGCTAAGAATTATCATGCAAAGAGTTAGGAGGAAAATACAACCTGAAATAGGAGAAGAACAATGTGGGTTTGTGGAAGGCAAGGGTACAGTAAATGCTGTGTATATACTGAGAAACATAATCGAACGTTCTATAGAAGTAAACAAAGATCTACACCTTTGCTTTATTGACTACACAAAGGCTTTTGATAAAGTGAGACATGTCAACATGATAAGGATGCTTGAAGATCTACAAATTGATGGAAAAGATCTTAGACTTGTAAAAAACATATATTGGAAACAACAAGCTGCCATAAGAGTTGATAATGAAGTAAGCCAATATCAGCCTATTAAAAGGGGTGTGAGACAGGGATGTGTAATGTCTCCAGATCTGTTTTCCCTGTACAGTGAAAGTATTTTCAGAAATATTGAAGATATGGAAGGAATCAACATTGGGGGACGATGCATCAATAACATTAGATATGCAGATGATACAGTCTTGATTGCAGACAATGAACAGGACCTGCAAAATTTAGTAGATGCGATTGTTACACACAGTGAACAACTAGGGTTAGAATTAAATTGTAAAAAGACACAGATTATGGTCGTCACTAGGAAGGACGAAATACCACAATGTAATATACAAGTAAATGGGAATATTCTTCAACAAGTGAGCAGGTACAATTATCTCGGAACAGTAATAACATCTGATGGGAGATGCCTTGAAGAGATTAGAACAAGAATTGCCATGGCAAAAGTAGCCTTTAGCAAGATGAAAAACATATTGACCAATAAAAAGATGTCAATTGAAACGAGAAAAAGAGTGTTGAGATGCTACATTGAACCTGTACTTTTATATGGATGTGAAGCGTGGACAATGAGCAGTCAGGCTGAAAAACATCTGATGGCTGTAGAGATGTGGTTTCTGAGGAAAATGCAAAGAATACCATGGACAGCCAGAAAGACCAATGAACAAGTTCTTCAAGAAACAAATGAAGATTGTAAATTGATTAGAGAAATTAGACGTAGACAGTCAAAATTGTTTGGGCATGTTATGAGAAGAAATGGATTGGAGAACTTGGTGACAACTGGTAAGATCGAGGGGAACAGACCAAGGGGAAGACCTAGAAGCAAGTACCTGGATGGCTTGGCCTTGTGGCATGGTCGAGACAGAAACACGGAGCTGATCCACGACTCTGGTGATCGAGTGAGATGGCAGAACATGACCGCCCACGCTTACCGGCATGGCACATGATGGATGGATAGAAACATCATAAAAGTTTGGAGAGAACAATAATGGATGGGTATATGCCTAAGAAGAGAGGAAGAGGAAGGCCACAGAGAAGATGGGTTCAGTATGTGGCGGATGATCTCCAGATGGGTGTATCGGACGCGTCACATCTTGCTTGTGATCGAGAGGTTTTCCAGAAGGTTGTTATGGGAGCGAGGTTCTGCAAAGGACATGCTACGGAATTAATGAATATATTCAGGCCTACAGCTGATTCCTGCTGCGAGACTAATGTTTTCCAGAATCTGTCACAACTGTCATTTACTGCCAATATAATCCTTGCGGTGTATGACAGAGGGATCTTGAGCCTAGGGATTTATGCCACCTGGATAGTGCAGTCGCCATGAACTGTGCAGGTTAGAGTTTTCTTTTTGCCCCTGACAGAAAAAAAACTCCACACCTTACAGAAGATTCAAACCCGGGTGTCTTGAAAGAGAATCCGGCATTCTAGCCAGTTGGCCAGCCGCTCCTTCAAATGTGCTATAAATACTCATTTGTGGGTAGGTTTTCCCATTTTGAAATGTAGACTATGTAGTGACTACTTTAATTTCATTAACTGGTGCCCGTGCAGAATAGTTGGAATAAAGTGGAATGACAGAATCACCAATGTGGAGCTGATGGAGAGAACTACACAAATTCTAGTGAACAAAGAGGTGAGGACAAGATGCTAGCACTGAGAAAACTTGAGGACAATACAACTAGACACTCTCTTGTCTGGTACCCACAAGGCAAACAAAACAGTGGGAGACCAAAACAACTTGGAGAAGAGAATTACAGAGATGAATAATACTGGGAGGACATGGAGGAGGCAGCAGGGGATGGCAAGAGACAGGATGGCCTGGCATGGTTTGGTTGAGGGGCTATGTCCCAATAGGGAATGAAGGGCAGAAGAAGAAGAAGTGACTCACTGGGCCTTCTCTGTTCAGTTTCCAAGTCTCTGAAATTTTTTACATGCACAACCTGCAAACACATCCTTCGAGATCTTCAGCCTTGTCTGTCAAATTGCTGACATGCACAACCTACACACAGATCCTTCGAGATCTTCAGTCTTGTCTGAGAAGCTTATGTGTTCAATCTGCTACCCCAGGATCACAGGGGAGTATATCATCCATATATTTGTAAACAAAATCTCACAATCCATGCCAGGAATCAAACCATATCTGAACCAGCCAAAGCCGGACATTTAACTGCAAGCTACTGCACACCCCTCCTCCATCTTCCTCAGATGAAGTCGAAGAGCATGGGTACTTACAGCTCCCATGGCTGGACGATTACAGCTCCTGTGACCGGGTGGTTACAGCTCCTGTGACCGGGTGGTTACACATGCATCTATTTCACCCTCTACCACAACTCTTTCTGACAGCACCAATTCCTGATTCTATCAGTCACAGCCATGCGTAGTTCCCGGCTCATGTTTATTTGTGCAGCAAGTGATCATGTGCAGACACTAGCATGTCTCTCTGGCTCAACCTCAGTGTTCCCTTTGGAGATGCTCTAGAGGTACTCTGGAGGCCAGCCATTCAGTCCTTTCATTTCCACATACAGGTAGAACAGTCAGATAAAACAGATCTTGGTAGAACAGACAGATCTTGATAGAACAGATGTACAGGACAGATCTAGGTAGAACCCACAGAGAGAACAAATCTAGACAGAACATTTTTACAGAATTGTTCTAGATAAAACAGACAGTGAGAGAGAGAGAGAGAGAGAGAGAGAGAGAGAGAGAGAGAGAGAGAGAGAGAGAGAGAGAGAGAGAGAGAGAGAGAGAATGAACGAACAAAGAACAATCTTTATTTTCGAAGGGTAACAAATTGGGCACGCAGGCCCGTCTTACATTCGACCCTTCCAATCACTCATCTTTCGTTCATCAGTGCATAGTGCATTCACATAGAAAAAAATCATTGTCAAAAGAATGTTGTAAGTATAAACAATGCATGTTACCATGTTATGAGACAAATCCCCCACCCACCCCGGAGCTCTACAGGAGGTACATTGACGACTGCTTTGGTGTCTCGGACATGCCCTTGCCTGACCTACAGAACTTCATTGCCTTTTTTTCAGACTTCCATCCCAGCATCAAACTTACCTCCACCATTTCTTCGTCGGCTGTCAATTTCTTAGACCTCACAGTCTCTTTAGGTTCCGCTGGTCTATGCACGACGGTTTATTATAAACCAACTGACTCGCACTCATTCCTTCTCTATACCTCCTCCCACCCTCCCTCGTGCAAACGTTCTATTCCTTTCTCCCAACTGTTACGTCTCCGACGACTTTGCCAGGATAACAACGACTTCCATCAAAAAGCCCACGAGATGCTTGATTTCTTTCGCCTTCGTGGCTATCCTGATAATGTTCTATCTACAGCTCTTCACCGCTGCCAGTCTATCAGTCGCACTGAGGCTCTCTCCTCCAATCCGAAACCACGAAACAATAGACCTGTCCTCTCACTTACTTATCATCCCCACAATATTGCTGCCAAGAATATCCTTTTGAAACATCTATCCATTCTCCGGGCGGAATCGACCACTCGTGATGTCTTCTCAGAGGCTCCTCTAGTGGCATATAAGCGGGATCGTAACCTCAGAGATGTGCTGGTCCATAGCAGGCTACCCCAACCTCACCAGTCTCTTCCTGGCACGGTGGCGTGTCTTCGATCGGTTTGCAAGACCTGTCCATACGTACTTCAAACCCAGAATCTGACATTCCCTAAGACGACCTTCCACATCCGTGAGGGTTTCTCATGCATCAGTCGCAACGTCATCTATGCGATTACCTGCACACGTTGCGACATGAGATATGTCGGTGAGACAGGATTACGTCTTGGGGACAGATTTCGACAACATCTTTCTGACATCACCAGCGGCGCCCAGAAACCAGTATCCATACATTTCAACAGTCCTGACCACCATGGCGTAGCCAACATACAGGTCACGGCCATCAAATCATGCGCATCCCACGAACGGGATCGGAAGACATTGGAACACCGTCTCATCTTCCAGTTGGGCACACTCTCCCCTCACGGCCTTAAAGTCCAACACAGCTTCATTTAACTTCCCACCCCACCCTCCCACCCCTAGCTTACAGTCCACCATCTGGGTACGTGCCGATCCTTTGTATGACATCACAGTCAACTCTCTTGGCGGATTTACGTTCGGTGTTTTGCCATCATTTTCTGAACGACCGCCACTCATGCCTCTCTGTGTGTACTAACACTATATAGGTTTCCACAGCGGTGTTTCGAGCGCTTAACGATAATTGCTAATTGTCATCTGCGTCCGTAACATCTTTGCCGGTCTCTAATTTCACTTTTCCGCACACATGGGCGCGTCTCCACCCCACTCCCTTCCCGATTGACCTTTGACCCGTGTACCATACATCCGGTCTATTGATCCACTGGCGCCCTACGTGTGTCAGACCTTCCAAGCTAGGACACGGTATTCAGATGAGTACATTTAATTTTAATTAGTTTAATAGTTTAATATTGTCATAGTGTGTTTCATGTAGTTTTGTGTTGGTTTGTATTTGTTTGTCCTGTGCTGACGAAGGCTTTGGCCGCAACGTCCAATTTGTCTCTTGTAGTCGTGTTTTAGTAAAGCTCACAATCTACTTCTCGTTTATTTGGGTGATTCATTCATTGCCAAAAATATGGAATAGCATGTTACATGACATGCGTGCACTCATCTCTCTCTCTCTCTCTCTCTCTCTCTCTCTCTCTCTCTCTCTCTCTCTCTCTCTCTCTCTCTCTCTCAATATACACACACTCTCATACCCATTCACTCTCTCTCACTCACACTCACTAACTCTACAGTAATTTACATGTGTTCATTTTATATATATGTATATATATATATATATATATATATATATATATATATATATATATATATATATATATATATATATATATATATCAATCAATCATGTGCCATGCCGGAAAGCGTGGGCGGTCATGATTCGCCATATATATACATATATACTAGCTGACCCGGCCCGGCTTCGCCCAGGCCCTGGAGGGGATCTATCTATCTATCAGTCTGTCTGTCTGCTTGTTTGTCTGTCTGTCTGGCTCACCCGGCCCGGCTTCACCCAGTCCCTGGTGGGGAGCATCTCATTTAATTCATATAAGTAGTCATATAAGCTCTCCCGTTCCCGACTATCTGTCTGTCTGTCTATCTGTCTGTCTGACCGGGCCCGGCTTCACCCAGTCCCTGGTGGGGAGCATCTCATTTAATTCATATACGTAGTCATATAAGCTCTCCCGTTCCCGACTATCTGTTTGTCTGTCTATCTGTCTGTCTGTCTGTCTGTCCCGGCCCGGCTTCACCCAGTCCCTGGTGGGGAGCATCTAATTTAATTCATCTACGTAGTCATATAAGCTCTCCCGTTCCCGACTATCTGTCTGTCTGTCTATCTGTCTGTCTGACCGGGCCCGGCTTCACCCAGTCCCTGGTGGGGAGCATCTCATTTAATTCATATACGTAGTCATATAAGCTCTCCCGTTCCCGACTATCTGTTTGTCTGTCTATCTGTCTGTCTGTCTGTCTGTCCCGGCCCGGCTTCACCCAGTCCCTGGTGGGGAGCATCTAATTTAATTCATCTACGTAGTCATATAAGCTCTCCCGTTCCCGACTGTCTGTCTGTCTATCTGTCTGTCTGACCCGGCCCGGCTTCACCCAGTCCCTGGTAGGGAGCATGTCATTTAATTCATATAAGTAGTCAAATAAGCTTCCGTTCCCGACTATCTGTCTATCTATCTGACCCGGCGTGGTTTCGCCCAGCTCCTGGCGCACAGTAACTTAAAAGAATGTCCTTCCACACACCATTCAATGAAAACTGTAGAAAAAGATGGGTTACAATGTTATGCATTATGCATTATTTTTATGAAAAATTTGAAAATGCCTTAAAGATTATATCATTATTTATTATAACTCATATGCCTGAAAATAACTATAGACAAAGAGTTTAACAATAGTGCAAGTAAGTCCAACAATATGACTATAAATTATATAGAAATGTTATTAAAAGTTATAATAATAACTTGAAATAACTTGAAATAACTTTTCTAGAATGAAGTCCCCCTGCTATATAGACATTATATAATGAAAATGGAAAAGTAAATGTTATTAAATAAATAGAAGATTTTACATTAAGAAATTATTATAGTCGGTTGCACAGGAATGAAAGGAAGACGTGTAGAAAATTTCATCTCAATCGGATGTACCGTTATCGAACGCATCCAATACAAAAATACCCACAAACACACAAACATACACTCTGTTTTATAGATATAGATTACTGTAGAGTGAGTTAGTGAGTGTAATTTACATGTGTTCATTTTATATATATATTCTCATCACGACGCTCTCATTACAGCGCTCTCATCACGGCACTCTCATCACGGCACTCTCATCACAGTGCTCTCATCACAGCGCTCACAGCCCAGAGTTATCATCATAGCACTCTCATTACAGCGCTCTCATCACAGTACTCACAGAACAGAGCTCAATCACGGCGCTCTCATCACGCCTCTCTCTTCACGACGCTCTCATCACAGCGCTCTCATCACAGCGCTCTCATCATGGAGCTGTCATCACATCGCTCTCATCATGGTGCTCTCATCATGACGATCTCATCACGGCGCTCTCATCACGGCGCTCTCATCACGACGCTCTCATCACTGCGCTCTCATCACGACGCTCTCATCACTGCGCTCTCATCACGCCTCTCTCATCAGGATTCTCTCAGCACAGCCCTCTCTTCACCTCGCTCTCATCACGGCGCTCTCATCATGGCGCTCTCATCATGGCGCTCTCATCATGGCGCTCTCATCACGGAGCTCTCATCACTGCGCTCTCATCACGACGTTCTTATCACGACGTTCTCATCACGACGCTCTCATCACTGCGCTCTCATCACGACGCTCTCATCACTGCGCTCTCATCACGCCTCTCTCATCAGGATTCTCTCAGCACAGCCCTCTCTTCACCTCGCTCTCATCACGGCGCTCTCATCATGGCGCTCTCATCATGGCGCTCTCTTCACGGCGCTCTCATCACTGCGCTCTCATCACAGCGCTCTCATCACTGCGCTCTCACCACGGCGCCGTCATCATGGCGCTCTCATCACGCCTCTCTCATCAGGATTCTCTCATCACGGCCCTCTCTTCACCTCGCTCTCATCACGGCGTTCTCATCATGGCGCTCTCATCATGGCGCTCTCATCACGGCACTCTCATCACGCCGCGCTCATGTCGGCGCTATCATCACGGCGCTCTTATCACGCCTCTCTCATCACGGCACTCTCATCACTGCTCTCTCTTCACGGCGCTGTCATCATCTCGCTCTCATCACGCATCTCACATCACCATTCTCTCATTACGGCGCTGTCATCAAGGCGCTCTCATCACGACTCTCTCATCACGGCGCTCTATTCACGGCACTCTCATCACTGCGCGCTCATCACGGCATTGTCATCATGGTGCTCTCATCACGCCTTTCTCATCACGACTCTCTCATCACGGCGCTCTCTTCACCTCGCTCTCATCACAGCACTCTCATCACGGCGCACTGACAAGCCTCTCTACTCCTGCCATGTCCTCGGCCCCGTACACCCTCATGAGCAGGATGGCTGCCATGTCCTGTGTCCATCTTCTTACTGGCCGACCACTGCCTCTTCTGCCACAAACCAAACCTTCCATCAGTGTTCTCTCCAAGCCACTCATCATCTCATCTCATCTTATTCCTCTTGTACATTGCGGTGTCGAGGTGAAACATAAACAGCAGAAGACTGCCCGTTTATGGTCTTCATGTATCGAGATTTCTATGACTCTGTTCTCTCCAAGTCACTCATCACCTCATCTCATCATTATCTCAAAGGATATGAAACTAACTCTCTCCATCTATAGTTATATTTCTCTATCTTATTCTTTCTATCTCTCCCCCCCCCCCTCAAGGTCAGCCTATCTCCTAAACTCAAAATCAATCTATCTCCGGTACTTCTTCCATCTTCCCAGTTTAACAAAGACAACCACATTTCATTAGACAATATATTACACTTTAACAGTGCTGGAGACTAAGGTGATGAGGTGTAAACAGAGCAAACGAGAAGCCATGGCAGTAACTTCTGGAAATCCGACTTTATTAGTTCAACATAGTTGACATTATCAAATATAAACTAACTCTCGCTCCAGATGTTGACACCACGTCTTGTCGGCCAAAGCTATAGTTGGTAACTAACTTGTTCTCTACCCTCACGTCACAGCATGACATTCCCTAGTTACGTCCCAGCGGGGTGCTTGCCCGTGCATTGTTGAATACTAGACCCTTTTCCTTGCATACCCCTCCAGATCTCCTATCAGAGAGACTCTGTTATAACACCAGATAAGATTTACTTGCCCTTAGTTGGTGAATCAACCTACCAGGTGTCGTCTCACGCACGCGCATACTCATTAAATTGGCAGCTCTGAAACGTGAATAAGGTAATTTAACCCAGTAAATATTAAAGCTCTAGATTCTTATGGTTTGAAAGCCATGGACAAATCTGGACTGGAAAAACTTCTGTATGTGAGTGACTTAGTCGTGACGTAGAGGGTTAGAAAAGTGTTCTGTGTGGTTGTTGGTGCAGTAATATGTAAGTATGTATTGTGGGATTACCCTAGACATTAAGGGATGATGCATGGTTGTGCTCTTGTGTATTCTTCTTCTTCCCTTTCTTTTTCCTATTCATCTTCTTTACTACTACTACAACTATTACTGTTACAGCTGCTCTTCCGCCTGCTCTTCTTCATTAATCTATCTGTCGCCTATCTTCTTCTTCTTCTTCTTCTTCTTCTTCTTCTTCTTCTTCTTCTTCTTCTTCTTCTTCTTCTTCTTCTTCTTCTTCTTCTTCTTCTTCTTCTTCTTCTTCTTCTTCTTCTTCTTCTTCTTCTTCTTCTTCTTCTTCTTCTTCTTCTTCTTCTTCTTCTTCTTCTTCTTCTTCTTCTTCTTCTTCTTCTTCTTCTTCTTCTTCTTCTTCTTCTTCTTCTTCTTCTTCTTCTTCTTCCTCCTCCTCCTCCTCTACTACTACTACTACTACTACTACTACTACTACTACTACTACTACTACTACTACTACTACTACTACTACTACTACTACTACTACTACTACTACTACTACTACCACTACTACTACTACTACTACTACTACTACTACAACAACAACTACTACTACTACTACTACTACTAATACTACTACTACTACTACTACTACTACTACTACTACTACTACTACTATACTACTACTACTACTACTACTACTACTACTACTACTACTAATACTACTACACAAACTACTACTATTACTACTACTACTACAACAACAACAACTACTACTACTACTACTACTACTACTACTACTACTACTACTACTACTACTACTACTACTACTACTACTACTACTACTACTACTACTATTAATTTTGTTCCTCCTTCTCATTTTCCTACTCTTTTTTCTCCTTCTCCTCTTTCTCCTCTTTCTCATCCCCCTCCTCCTACGTCTTCTTTGTCTTCTTTTACTACTACAACTACTGCTGCTGCTGCAAGTACTATTCCTTCTCCTCTTCTTCCCACTACTTTACCTTTTTTTCCTCCTCCTCCTCCTACTCCTTCTTCTTCTTCTTCTTCTTCTTCTTCTTCTTCTTCTTCTTCTTCTTCTTCTTCTTCTTCTTCTTCTTCTTCTTCTTCTTCTTCTTCTTCTTCTTCTTCTTCTTCTTCTTCTTCTTCTTCTTCTTCTTCTTCTTCTTCTTCTTCTTCTTCTTCTTCTTCTTCTTCTTCTTCTTCTTCTTCTTCTTCTTCTGTTGTTCGCTTGAAATATGTTTATAATTGCAATGTTGTCTCTTGTGTGAATGTTAAGTTGAGTTGAGTTGAGTTGAGCTAAGAACTGACTTCTCTGCACCATCTGTCGACAGCACCACATGCTGTGTAAAATGGTTGGCATTTAGTAATTTATCTGTTGCTTTCTTGATTGCCTTGGTATCTGCATCATAGTTACATGCTATAACCATGTCCCTGGTGTTATTTGTGTATTCCTTATACACTCCCGCTCCTCCGTGCAGTCGACCCGTATTCCAGGTGTGGTCGTATGCTCTGTTAATAAACTTTGCTAAGTATTTCCCCATTGGCTCCAAATGTGGATCCACTGGGTTTTCTCATGATGGCTATTTTCCTTCTGGCCTTTGCTACTGTATTGTTGATGTGCTTTCTCTACGTCAGTCTGTCATCAAATGTTACTCCAAGGTATGTTGGTTCTTTATCTTCTCTTAGGGATATTCTATTTATCTGATGATGCTTGCCTTTAGTTTTCGAGAGGGAGTGAATAGAGTGGTGCTGCAATTGTCAGTGTTTATGCTGTCACACAATCTATATGACCCATGAAACTAATGCATCTACAGCTCTTTGTAGGTGGCCACTGATGCATGTTCATGTGTGCTCCATAGAAAACAGGTCATCAGCGTACATTGCCACTTTAATTCCATGTGGTAGTTCGGCAACAAGATCATTGATGCAGATTAGGAAAAGTTTGGGGGACAACACTCAACAATTGAAAACACCATGACGCAGTAGAATTTTCTTGCTCTTGAGTACGTCTATCCGTACTTCGGCTCGTCCGTTGTGCAAGTAGGCTTTCATCCATTTGCACATTTTCCCATTGACTTTATAATTTCTTAGTTTCTTCAGCAGACCTTCTTTCCAATCTTTGCCAAAAGCTTTTTTCTTTAATTTTAGATCTATTCGTGCCGCAAGCCGCAAGCGGCAGTTTCTTCTTTCGGAATGCATCCTCAATTTTTTCAGAGACGTAGGTTGTCTGATCTTCCGTAGAGTAGCACTGCTTGAAGCTAATCTGCTGTGGCATAAAATGTCTTCACTTTCAATGTACCACTGCAGTATGTGATTAATGATGCCCTCCATTGTTTTGCAGAGACAGCTGGTAAGGCTAACTGGCCTGTAGCTGGAGGCACTGGGGCTTTCTAGCCTGCAATTTGCCCTTTGAAATTTGGCTTTTGCCTGCTGGTATTTATCGGTATGCTCCATATCATTATGTATCTGTTCTAGTTCACTACTTCAGTACGGTTTGTATTGTTTAGGTGCTTCACTTGGTACTGTTTCTTGGGCTGTACATAGTATGTATTTCCTGAACTCTTCAACTCCTTTATTTATGTCTTTGTCTGTGTTTCAGATTTCTAATCAGTATGCTGGTGCAATATGTGTACATTTTCCAATTCGCTTTCCTGTACTACACCGAGAGGGTGCTGCTTTCACTTGCAAGCTAATTTTCTACAGTTAGAAAGTTTCGTCGATGGTCACTGCCACCAAATTGTTTACCAAACAATGTGTGTGATGTTCCAATACAGGTCTGGTGAGTGAAGAGCCCGATCAGGTGTAAATCAAATCAAATCAAATCAACTTTATTAGGGTCACAAATTGGGCGCGCAGGCCCGTCTTACATTCGGCCCTTCCAATCACTCGTCTTTCGTTCATCAAGAGCATTATACATTTACATAGGAAGAAAAATAAACATTGTGAAATGAATATTGTAAACATAGACAAGGCTAATTACCATGTTATGAAGCCCATCTCCCACCTATCCATACATCACCCCACCCACACAACACCCCCACCTACCCACACACACGCGCACCAAGGGACACATACACACCCCACCTACCCACACACACACACACCAAGGGACACATACATACCCCACCAACCGACCCATCCCCCTCCTGCACATCCCCCACCCACACACACTGCCCTCACCTGATCCCCCAACCAAAACACACTCGCCACCCACAAACAATCTCCCACCAACCCACACATCCCACGCCCATCCACATCCTACCCCACACATCCTCTCCCCACCCACACCTCAAACCACCCATCCCCCAGCCACATCTCCATCGACAACATATTCCCCACCCACACACACAATCCCCCACCAACCCACACATCCACTCACACATCCCCAAACCATACACACACATCCCCACCAACTGACATGTCCCTACCCCCCCCCCCCCCACACACACACACACATCTCCCTAACCACCCATACATCCCCAATCCACTCACACACACCCCACCACCCACACATACAACTTCCACCCACCCACACATGCCTTAACCTAATCCCCCACCACACAATCCCCCACCCGCACATCACATCACCCCCTACCACGCACTATTCCCAACCCACACACCACATACACACATATCCCTCACCAACACATCCCCACTTACACACCACCCACATATCCCCACCCAGATACCACACAATATTCCCCACCCACACCCACACAGATACCCCTTACCCATCCACCCACATACCCCCACTCACACACCACAAAAATCCCCCACCCCACACACACATACCTCACCCACACAATATCACCAACCAACACACCACACACCTCTCCCCACCCACACACGCATTCCTTACCCGTACACCAACACACACTCACTCACGCATACATCCTCCACTACGCACCCACACACCCCCACCCACAAACTCCCAACCAAACATCTCTCGATCACAATACCCCTACCCCCACACACATCCTCCACCCACTCACACATCCCACCCCGACACATACAAACTCCCTCACCCACCTACACATCCCTAAGCCACTCACACACCCCCACCCACACATTCCCCATCCACACACACACATCTCCCACCCACACTCCCCTACATACTTCCCCCAACCACCACAATCCCCTGCTCACCCACACATATACCCCACCCATACGCACATTCCCACACCCATCACACACATCCCCCACACCACACACAATCCTCCACCCATACCACCACAAACATACCCTCCACCCACACATAATTCACACATCCCCCACCAACACACCGCACACATATCTCAAACCCACACACCATACACTTCTCCCCACCCACCCTTCCATCCCAAATCCACCCAACACAATCCCCTACCCACACAACCCCGCCTCCCACACATACTTCCTCAAACCATCCACACATCTCCACCCACATAAACACACATCCCCTGCATCCGTCCCATACACATATCCTCCACCCATACACACATCCCCCACACCCATTCCAACACCCCTACTTTCACCCCACACATCCATCCACACATCCCACCAACACCCACAAATACCACTACCCACCAAAGCCCACACACCCCAACCCATCCAAATGCATACCCCCACCCACACACCCCCACCCACACATATCCCCACACTCACACACATCCTCCACATACACTCACACTTCCTCACATCTAGACACATACAAAATGTCTCACGTTAGTATTGAAACTAGTATGAACAAACTCCCACAATTTACTCACACACATACACTGACTCTTGTCATGAGCAGTCTCATAAAAATGTTAAACATGGAGAAAAATGTGTACATAAAATGTATGTGACGTAAAAATAGTGATGCTCTCTCTCTCTCTCCCCCCCCCCCCTCTCTCTCTCTCTCTCTCTCTCTCTCTCTCTCACACACACACACACACACACACACACACACATTCACTCTCACGCTCACACATTCACTCTTCCGCTCATTCATTCACTCTCACGCATTCACTCTCCCGCTCATTCACTCTCACGCTCACTCATTCACTATCCCGCTCACTCATTCACTCTCCCGCTCACTCATTCACTCTCACGCTCACTCGTTCTGTCTCTCATTCACACTCACTGACTCACTCACTAAAACTACAGTAATGAACATGAGTTTATATTATGCATGATAAAATCAAATGGTATTTAACTGATAATATGACAGATGAGAATACACAAACATATGAATACACAAACATACGTTTACCTGTAGTTGTAGTGTGCCATGGTCTTGAGTAGAAGATACGTGGATCAGAAAGCTTGTTAATCTAGATGAATCTATTCTCACCCTGCCAGTCTTCTAGTCTCTCTCCTCTCTGGTCCATGTGATCAATAGCCCCAGTTCTGCGAGTGGCTGTTGAAATCGCCACACATAATCATATTTTTTTTTTATTTGTATGGCAGTGTGTCCAGTGTCTGTTGGCGGTCACAAGACACCAGTAATTGATCAGATGTAGGTCTGTATTGTCTGTCTTAAGTTCAAGTGTCTGAATCTCGGCCCCCTCCACGTAATCTTCTCCTACAGTTTCTCCTCCTCCTCCGCTTCTTCTTCTTCTTCTTCTTCTTCTTCTTCTTCTTCTTCTTCTTCTTCTTCTTCTTCTTCTTCTTCTTCTTCTTCTTCTTCTTTTTCTTCTTCTTCTTCTTCTTCTTCTTCTTCTTCTTCTTCTTCTTCTTCTTCTTCTTCTTCTTCTTCTTCTTCTTCTTCTTCTTCTTCTTCTTCTTCTTCTTCTTCTTCTTCTTCTTCTTCTTCTTCTTCTTCTTCTTCTTCTTCTTCTTCTTCTTCTTCTTCTTCTTCTTCTTCTTCTTCTTCTTCTTCTTCTTCTTCTTCTTCTTCTTCGTGGGGGATGTGTGTGTTTGTGAGAAGATGTGCGTGAGCGGCGGATGTGTGTGGGTGGTGTATATGTAGGTGGTGGGGTGTGTGTGGGTGGGAGGTGTGCGTTTTTTGGTGCTTATGGGTGTGGGATATGTATGGGCAGGTGGTGAGATGTGTTTGTGGGTGGGGATATGTGTATAGGTAGGGGCTGTGTAGTTGAGAGGTGGCGGATATTGGGTGGGTGAGTTGGTGTATGTTGGCTGATGTGTGTGTGGGGGTAGGTAAGGAAAATTGTGAGGGTGCGGGATGTATGCGTGGATAGATGCGGAATCTGTAGGTTAACCGGGGTATGTGTGTGTGGTTTTGTGATGTGTGTTTTGCTGGGTGGTTGCGGTGTGTGGGTGGGTGGTGGAGAATATGTGGGTGGGTGTGTGCGTGTCGGTTATGGGATGGGTGGGGGATGTATGTGTGGGTTGGGAAATGTGTGTGGATGGGGGATCAGTGGGTTTGTGGTGGCATGTATGTTTGCCTGAGTGTGAGTGTGTGGAGGTATGTGTGGGTGGTGGGTTGTAGTGGGTGGGGGATGTGTGGGTGGCTGAGGGATGTGTGGGTGGCTGCGGGGTGTGAGGGTGGATGATGGATGTTTCTCACAACATTGCAATATGCACTGTTTATGTTTACAACTTTCGTTTGACAATGTCCCGTCCCGTCCCCCCCCCCCCCGTCCCCCCGTGTGAATGTGTGAATGTACCATGCGTAATATGCATTGTTATAGCTTACAACATCCATTTGACAATGTTTTTTTTTCCTATGTAAATGTAACATGCACATTTGATGAATGAAAGATGAGTGATCGAAAGGGCCGAATGTAAGACGGGCCTGCGTGCCCAATTTGTTACCCTTATAAAATAAAGTTCGTTCGTTCGTTCGTTCGTTCGTTCGTTCATTTGTTCGTTCATTCGTTTGTTCGTTCGTTCGTTCGTTCGTTCGTTCTTCTTCTTCTTCTTCTTCTTCTTCTTCTTCTTCTTCTTCTTCTTCTTCTTCTTCTTCTTCTTCTTCTTCTTCTTCTTCTTCTTCTTCTTCTTCTTCTTCTTCTTCTTCTTCTTCTTAGTATTATTATTATTGTTATTATCTTGGCTTTCCCTCCACCTCCTCCTTTTCTTCTTCATCTACCTATCTACCTATGATACAGCTCCCCACCTCCTTCTTCACTTTAACACATAAAATTTCATTCGCCTGCTTACCCCAGCGCACAAACATGCGTTATTAACCTACAGTGCCTATCTCCGAGTTATTTCCTTTCGCGCAGTCTCACATTGATAGGAGTAGCAGTTCTTTGGTCCTTCTGTGGCCACCACTGGAATGGTGTTAACATTGACAGTAAGTGACGAGTGTGACTGATTGTGTGAGTGTGGAAGCGTGTGTAGGAATATATTTCATTGGGAAACATTTGAGACTTGAAACAGAAGAAGAGGTCCTATGAATCCATGCTGGTCATTTATTTGTACATTTGATTGTTACGAAATTCATTGTATTCTTGGCAGGCAAGGTAGAAAACCAAAAATTCTACCCATACAAACATCCATTCACACTATCCTCAGTATCTGGTATGCCCACTGTGTGCTTGCAAACAAATTTGCCAGCGGTTCCACTTGGAACGCACACGTCTCTGAAGGAATTCTCGGGGAATCAAGTCCCGTTCACATCTAAGAGCAACTTCGAGCTGTTGCAGATTAACTGCAGAACCTTGCCTGTAGACTCTGTGTTCAAGCCCATCCTACAGATGTTCTATGGGGGACATGTCTGGTGATAGCGCAGGCCAATCAATCGTCGCAATGTTCTGTTGCTGTAAACAATACCGAGTAATGCATGCGGTTTGCGCGCGTGCGTTACCCTCCTGGAGAAGCTGCAAGTGGGAATACTTTGTGAGCGCAGGAGCAATCAATGCATCCAGAACCTCATCTCGATATGTCATAGCATTAATATGTCAATGAAAGACGTAAAGAGGCAAGCTATGGTGAAAACTGAATTATCCCCAAGTGTGAATACTGCCACGTCCACATCGGTTGTCCTGACAAACACATCAATCTGTAGGGCGCTCTCCACACCGCGCCAAACCAGCATGAGTCTATCATTAAAGGACAGGTTGAATCTGCTCTCGTCTATGAATAGGACAGGATTCCACTGTTGTCTAGTCCATGTGACATGTTGCTCTGCCCATTGCAGGCGCTGCTGATGATGTCTGTAGGTCAAATTTGGTCCAACAAAAGGTCGTCTTACAAGACGATCTGTATCTCTGAGTCATCGTATGACTGTCATTCGAGAGACTTGCCCATGTCTACTCACTATTGCTGTTGCTGTTTGACTAGCGGGGAGAAAAGGATTCCTTAGGTGACTCAGCACTTTATGACGATCTTGCACAGGAGAAGTAACTCGTGGTAGGCCATTCTGAAGTCTAACCCTGGCACTGCCAGTAGTTCAGTAACATTAATTGAGAAGTACAATAGTGCTGTGGTAGTAATTCATCCTTCTGGCAATGACCAACGAACTCGTCCCTGTCTCCAACATACCAATGGCTCGTTGGCGGTTGTTTTCAGATTGTCATGGCATTTTAAGCACATGTTCTGGATGTTTTGTCTCAACGGCCTTGTCATACCGAGTATACTGCCACAACGCGTACACGTTGTCAATGTTATAGCTGTTAGAAATCGTGTTGCACGTGTAACTTTCATTGTTTTCATGTAGTCTGTACACAAACCCGTAGGTTCAATCGTGCATTTTCTATTCTAGCAACCATTTGTTTTCTATCTCATGACAAACACAAGGAACCCCATTCCCACACCTTTTTTCAAATTCTCGGCATCACTATATATAATAGTTGTGCTTTGTAATGTGCTTCAGTATATATATACTTTTGAAAAAAAGTTAGTTGCATATTCTGTAAAGGACGTCAAACTTAGCCCCTGCTAATTGGCTGTTATGATTACTTTGCAAGTTTACGTTCAGTAGGTTGCCACTGATTTCTGAACAACCAGCACTCATACTAGTGTATGAAAACCAGCGCAAAGCGGTCGGCTTCCAAATCGAATGGAAATGTATATAATAATACTTGTTCATTTGATTGTGCACCATGTTTGGTCCACACCTACATTTTGTTTGGCAGTGAAACAGTTAAAACCAAATCAAGTCCAGTAACAACGACCCGGTGTACATATGTGAAGTGTTCAGACCATCACAGTTTGTAGGTCGGTGTGTAGGGAGAAATATGTGGCCAGGCTTTCCCTGCCACCCTAATGTAACCTAGAGACTGCATGTCATGGCAGGGTAGACCAGGCCCTAAGCTTTGGTCGACAACTGGTCTAGCGTGGAAGCTAAAATAGGTAGATGGTTACAGCATTGCTTTCCTGATCCGGCAGCATCTGCGGCTTGCCTTGTTCCAGGTGTATTGGTGTTACCTTTCCTCTTGTGTACACTAGGCAGCTCCGAGAGAGGGATCATACTGCATAGGCCAGTGCTTCTCAACCTTTTTTGGTCCGTGCCCCCCTTCACCATATTTTCAGAACGTCATTCCCCCCTTCCTATCAAAAATTTGGCCCGTGCCCCCCTTCACCATATTTTCAGAACGTCATTCCCCCCTCCCCCTTTCACATTTCCGATGTAAAAATCCCCCCACCCCTACACAGTATACGTAAACACGGAAGGTAGATTTAATAGCATATACTAAAACAAGTCTAGACATCCACATAAAACATGATTTGTGGGTCTACTTTCTTTAAAGTATGAAGGGAAAAACAATATCAAGTAATCGGTTCTTGTATTAACGCGATCTTGAAATGGTCTTCATTCCCCCCTGGAAACCCTAAAATTCCCCCCTGGAGGGGGGGGGGGGAATTCCCCACCGGTTGAGAACCACTGGCATAGGCAATATGTGGTCTCTAAATTCAGCCCAGACTTTGTGCTATGAAGAGGTATACACCCAGTTTACACACTATCGTCTATCTAGACTGCCAGGTGCCAGTCAGATTTGGATAATGTCTAAGTTTGACATTGCTAGCATAGGGCTGGTGTCAATATGTTATTTATTATCTGTCGTTTTGCGAGCATTGATAAATTTGGATATTACTGACCAAGGTAACGTGTATAAATACAGGGTGTATTTTTAATGATTGCGCAGTGTTTGAAAATATTGCCAGTTCAAGTTTTGTATTTACCTATTATTTTGCATGAACTTTACAGAGGGTGAATATAAAACTTGGACCGGCAATATTTTCAATCACTGCGTAGTCATTAAAGATACAACCTCTATTCTAAAATTGCATGTTAGACCTAGTTATATAATTCATTATCATTTGGTGAATTGGGGGATCAGCATGGGGGAATGGATAAGAGCGTTCGTTCGTAAACATCCGGTGTGCTGATGCCCTGGTAGCGGGTTTAACCCCTACAACGGTTAGTTGTACCCGTGATGATGGTACGTTCGTTCGGGCTGGGAGAACAAGTCAACACCTTCCTCGCTTAGATGGATGCAAGAATATTTCAGAGCCCAGATTGCACGGAAAGGAATGCACAAAACTTCAGAGTTCTATATCAGTAATTAACTGGTTAAATGCCATGGGAAGATCATCTATATAAAGCGACTTCCCTTATCTGCCATGGGCTTATATAATCGTCGAAATATTATCATTGCGTTATAATAGAACATATCTGCTACCATAGTAACAGCTGTTAAACTAGATTACACAACCACATGTATACAACATTCAAGACTGGTGAATCAGCCATGTGCACATGTGGACTGGCATCGCAGAAAGCAGAGCACATACTCCAAGACTGCCCAAATCATAGCGTAACTAGGAAAACCTTCTGGCCTAGAGAGACGACAGTGGAAGATAAACTCTATGGACCGCTGAGTGAACTAAACAAGACAGTTGAATTCATACAAGAGACAGCATTGCAGTTATAGACACATTTCAAGCGAACGAAAGAAAAAGAAGAACAACTGTTAAACCATTTTCCGTCATCCTTTCTTGTTTGGTCCCAACCTACTTTGTGTTTGGTACTGAATCTGTTAATGAAGACAACTGACAATTGAACAAGCACATCTGACACTCTAATCAATAATAATGCTTTTGTTTCCGTATCACAGAGCCGGGAAATGAGGTCTGTGCGGGTGTACTGGGCCAAATTTGTGATCATCTCCGTGTGTCTGGTTGCCATAACTGTGATATCAACGATGTATTTCACCTCCCGATGCTCAACCTCACAAATGCTAAACATGGGCAATGGGCTGCAGACGCGAGAGTATGAAGTAGGTAAGTATACATCAAACGTTGTTGTCTTGTTGTCCCTAGTAACACACCATGAGTCATTGGCTGTTCTCCAGATATACGAGGGGGCTTCAAATGACAACCTTAAATGTGTGTGTGCGTGTGTGTGTGTGCGTGCGTGTGTGTGCGCGCGTGTGTGTGTGTATGTGTGTGTGTGAATATATTCTTTAAAAAAAAAATAAGAAACAAATGTATCATTTTTCGATGTAATCACCACTGCGTTCAATCAAGTCTAACCTCGATAAAGTGCTTGGATTCCTGTAGAAAATAAATTATCATCGTCGCATGTGTAACCACTCATGCACCTCCTGCTGTACCTCTTCACTGGACCGAAAAGTCTTGAAACTTTCTACTCCACTCATACACTTGCTGGACTGACAGGCATGCATCACAATACTGGACCTTCATTCTCCGATAAATTTCTATAGTTTTCTATAGCTCCTCTTTGATGCAAGGAAAACGTGGGGCTGTCATCTTTAAACTGGCAGTATGACGCCACCGTGTTAATCTGCACCGTGATGTCACGTGCTAAACCCTCTTGACATCTTTAACAACAACATCGACAGGTTACAAAACAATGGCATGATTACTGTAGTTTCTATCACGCTTTTAAGGGTTTGATTAATTGATTGATTGATTTAGGAACCGACATCACAGCATTCGGGACATTCCCATAAGCGCTCCGTCCCCATCCTCAGCAACCAGCGAAGAGTTCCAACACTAATAGTTCCAGTAGCAATTTGATTATATGTCCGTCTCGCCTTTCCTCTGAGCGTCGAGCGTCGGCCAGATCCCCTCGTCACTCCTCGCTTTTAAGGGTTTCATTTGAATCCCCCTCGTATCAAAGTGCCGTGCGTGACTGTCATATCAAACAATGTATTTCACCTCTCGATGCATGGCCTTATCATCATCCAGTGCTTTGGCGGCTGGCGTGGGCGATCATACACCTCCACAAATTTCGATCTCCGAAGGCATGGATCAGTTCGTGTGTTGACTTCCATCCGTGCCATGACACAAGACTGTCAAGAATTCTCTTAAGCTGTCTTCCTCAATGTCTATTTCCACAAATCTTTCCAGTTGTCACAACATGTTCTGGTGTCTGTCTTCTCAAAATGTAGCTAGAAAATGATGACTGCTTCTTTCTGATGTTTGTGATAAGCTGTCTTTGCGACCTATGTTCCCTCAAAAGGTCCCGATTGCTCACTTTGGCTGTCCAATTAATTTTCATCATTCTTCTATAAAACCATAAAAAATGACACAAAGTAGTGCAGCTTTACATAACAGAATTACGACATATACAGGACGTTGCGGCGATTAGCCTTCATCCGCAAACAAACACATTCACAAAACACAACGTATAGTCAGGGAGATCTCCTGTGACTACATCAAAACGTGACGACAGGACGAGAAGAACAAAAAGATCAAAATATGAAAGCAATGAAAAGAAAATGTAAATTGCAAAAAAATGTTCATACTTACCTCGAATTCCAAGCTGTGTATAACCTGTGTATATGCTGTGTATAGCTCTGAATTATGAGGTAAGTATGAACATTTTTTCCAATTTTTATTTTCTCTTCATTGCTTTCATCTTTTGATCTCTTTGTTCTTCTCATACTGTTGTCACGTTTTGATGTAGTCACAGGAAATCTCCTTGACTATATGTTGTGTTTTGTGAATGTGTTTGTTTACTGATAAAAGCTACTCGCCGCAACGTCCTGTATGTGTCGTAATTCTGTAATATAAAGCTGCACTACTTTGTGTCATTTTATATTGTTTACATTTTCACAGCTTTACCGCAGTTCCACACAATTTTATTCTATAAAACCACATCTCCAAGGCTTCCGGGATTTTTTCACTTGTTTACTAATTGTCCTAAATTCGCCGCCTTATGTTAAAATTGGTTCTATGTAACATGCAAGAACTCTATTTCTAACGTTCAAGGACAAGGACTCATTGCACGAATTATGCATTATGTGCAAAATGTTTAGGAAACGAATCAGTGCACAGCCTCACGGCTACTAAATATGGGCCATTATCGGCAGACGCGAGAGTGTTTTTTTTTTTTTTTTTTTTTTCCGCGTTTCCATCCTGTTTCAGGATATTGCGGTCAACACCAGCATCTTTCAGCTGTATGTTGATTCCTAGGCTAGATTACGCTCATCAGCACGCCACGACTTTCTGAGCGACCGGCTCCATACTCTCATAAGTCACTTTTGCGATTCGAACCACTGCTAATTCTCGTCGCGTCACGTGACGAGAGTATTCGGAGTTAGCGGAGAAAGCTGCTAACTCCTCGGCCACGGAGCCGGTCAGACGCGAGAGTGTGAATGAAATAATTATGCATCAAACGGTGTTGTCTTGTCGTCCGTGGTAACACACTGTGGGTAACTCTCTCTCTCTCTCTCTCTCTCTCTCTCTCTCTCTCTCTCTCTCTCTCTCTCTCTCTCTGTGAGTGTGTGTGTGTGTGTGTGTGTGTGTGTGTGTGCGCGCGCGCGCGCTTCTACTGAAATATGCCTTTCGAGATCAGGATGGTGGTATATACATTCACTCACGCTCAGATGGCGGCCTCTACAATGCTCAGAGATTGAAGGCCAAGACCAAAATTAGGAGGGTACTGATAAGAGAGGTGCTTTTTGCAGATGATGCTGCAGTTACGACCCACTCTGAGGAAGAATTGCAATGTCTGCTATCTGCATTCTCCAATACTTGTTCTGAATTTGGTTTAACAATTAGCAAAAAGAAGACACAGATTATGTCACAAGGTGCACATGGGGTACCATCAATCTTTATTGACGACGCCGAACTAGAGATGGTAGACCATCTTACATATCTAGGATCAGTGGTAAATAGCAAATTATCCCTAGATCAGGAATTCAACATCTGGATTGGTAAGGCAGCAACAACAATGAACAGGTTAAGAAAAAGAGTCTGGGAGAACAGGAAGCTTACTGCCAAAACAAAAGTCCTTGCCTATCAAGCTTGTGTCCTTAGTACTCTTCTTTATGGCAGTGAAACCTGGACAACTTACTCACACCAAGAGAAACGTTTAAACAGCTTTCATATGCGGTGTCTGCGAAGAATTGTTGGTATTAAGTGGCAAGACAAAATCACAAATACTGAAGTATTGGACAGATCAGGTTGTGTGACGGTTTATTCCATGCTCAGTCTTCGTAGACTTAGATCGATAGGACATCTGAGGAGGATGGATGATGGTAGAATACCAAAGGACATCTTTTTTTTTTTGGTGAATTACAGACGGGTAAGAGATCTCAGTATGCCTGTGGCAAGTGAGTTGCTGACAGGCAGGACACCATTTGGTGTCAGAAGTTCCTTGAACGAACGCCCATTACCATACATCAATTAGGACACCATTATGTGTCAGAACCGTGATCATTGAACAACCGCCAAATACCATTTTGGCGTCAGAAGTTTTCTGAACCACCGCTCACTACCATTGAATATAATACTATGTGACGTGTATCATCTTGTGTGGAGCTTGAACCACCGCTGAAGTTTTGTCATTTAATTGATTGTGTACAATTATAAAGTGAACCATCTTGTTTGACATAATCATCATGTCAACATCTATCACATTCACGTTTACAGTTGTGTAAAAGCAAATTTTTTTCGCACAACAGTAGGAGATTAGAGGTCAAGCTAAAGTCAGACAAGGCAGCTCAATCAGATACGAAAGAAAGTGAAGACAAGACGACATTGACATTCATTGACGTTCATTGAGACTATCATACACTCATATCATCTACATTAATCATTATCATCTATATCACATTTGAAAATTACCGTCATTTGAAACTGTAGTAGATGTATAATAGCGGTTTGTGGCCAAAACGGCCGGGGCACCACAGGAGCGCCAAAACAACAGCCCCCTAGGGATCCAACCCCCGGGGCCCCGCCCCCCTAGGCCCCGGGGCGCCATCCTCCCGGAGCGCACATACTGGCCACCTACAGGCGACCGAGCCGCTGATTTAGAGGGTATCATCCGCAGACATACCAAGATGCGTACCGCGAAGAACAACTGTAAGTGGCTACGGCTAAATTCAACTGCTCTCTGTGAGCGTAGTTGTATGCGGGAGTACTGTAAAGTACATGCAGTTCTGGTGCGGAAAGGGACATGTACCAAACCGTGCAGAAGCTGTGGGAGGGGGGTCACAAACTATCTATCAATTTGTAAGGAGTGTGGTTATAATGCAGCCAATCGCCGAACATGGTACCATGAAAAGGTAAAGCCTTTTAACACCGAGTTTCAACGATTGGCTATGATCACAGAAATATAAAAGTCAATTAGAGACATGGAACTATCCACTGTACGTTCACACTCACCTGTTAGAGACTGACGGATCTAATTATTTAACCATGCCTACGCTGAATCAATTGAAACAGCAAG
Organism: Cepaea hortensis; assembly: GCA_963921405.1. Taxonomy (NCBI): domain Eukaryota; kingdom Metazoa; phylum Mollusca; class Gastropoda; order Stylommatophora; family Helicidae; genus Cepaea; species Cepaea hortensis. Next base: position 493,697,545 of record OY992876.1, on the reverse strand, counting down.
CCCGCGAGTATGGCATGCCATACAGTGGGAGGAGGAAGGCCGTTCTTGAGGGGGAAATATCCAGAGCACGTGAGATGGCTAGGGCCTCCCTGCTCGAGAAGAACCCCAATCTACATGGGGCACGACTTGAAGCAGGGATTACCACCGCTCTGAGATTTGTACATATTACCGCCGCGGACCGAGCTGCGATCGTCGCCGAGCGACGACACCGCGCCCAACAGCGTGCTCAACGCCACGCCGACCTCGAAGCAGAGTTCCTTGCCCGAGCTGATAGTGTGCGAGAGGAAACGGTTGATGAGTTGGCGGAGCTAATTCACAAGGCACCCGAATTGAAACTCACCCGGGAGATTGAGGGGAGCCTGAGAAAATATGAAGCAAGCGTCCCAGAAGGTAGCGTCGACTATGATGAGCCTGGACTATTTATGTTTTCGATGGAGCCCGCCATCAAAGCCCTGGTGGTAAAAGGGTTGGGGGATTATGGCAGTGTTAAAATGCAGCTGTATCTCCATCTAAAATACTATCGCACCACCCCAGAAGGCGAACAGATTACGGCAATCGCCGCCCATGGAAGCAGGAACTATGAAGTACTGCACGAGGGGGAAATTGATGAGGGGCTGAAGCTTGCCAGAGCCAAGATATTCGCTGACAGTGAGTGCTTCACTGAACAGGGTTCGGATTGGGCCTATGATGAGTGTGTGCAGCTCGACCTCTACATCGCAAAATACCAACCATTCCGAGGCTCTAGCTACTTCGCGACCCCCAGCTTCATCCCACCACGCAGTGTTGTGAATGTGAAGAATGAGGACAACCGCTGCTTTGAATGGGCCATACTCTCAGCGCTCTACCCAGTAGCACATGGAGGGCATCCTGATAGGCTCAACAATTATAGCGCCCACCTGGGAGAGCTAAACTTTGAAGGAATCGAGTTCCCAATGCAGCTGACCAGCATTGCAAAGTTTGAAAACCAGAATCCTACCATAGCCATCAGAGTCTTTGGGTGGAACAAAGGACCAACCATACTCCGGACCAACACACTCCAGCGCAACCAAATCAACCTCTTGCTCCTATGTAAGGATGAGAATAGGCACTATGTCTGGGTCAAGGATGTGGGGCGGCTTCTATATGGAAACAGTAAATATGAGGGTAAGAAGTATCCATGTCTCAACTGTCTCCATGTACACTCCTCTAAGGAAACCTTGGACCAACATGTGCCACTCTGCCAAGGCATCAACACAGCCTGCCAGGTGAATGTCATGCCTAAAGAGGGAAAGATGAATTTCAAGTCCCTCCAGAAACAGATGAGGGCTCCATACATCATATACGCAGACTTTGAGACTTTGAACGTTCCCGTACATGGCGCGGCAATGGATCCAAGCCAGAGCAACACGCGACAACTTGCCCAGCAGCCCCCCTGCGGCTTCGGCTACACCATTGTACGCTGCGACGGCCTCACCACAAACCCTGTCGTATATCGGGGGGGGGGGGGGATGCTGCCGAAGAATTCCTCAAACGCTTGGGGCAAGAGCAGGCCACCATCCACCACAAGTTACAGCGGCCGGCTCTGATGGTGCTGGGGCAAAAAGACCGTGAAGACTTTGCCTCCGCCACCACCTGCCACATCTGTAAAGAGCCGCTGGAGGAGGACAAGGTGAGAGACCACTGCCATATTACAGGCAAATACCGGGGTGCAGCTCACAATGTCTGTAATCTGGCATGGCGCATCAACAGAGACAAGCTGAGGATACCTGTAGTCTTTCACAACCTCAGAGGATACGACTCCCACATCATCATGCAAGCGGCCGGTCGTCTGGACTGGGGAAAAAGAACAGTCTACAAAAAGAAGAAAGACGGCCAATGGCAAACCAAACAAGTAGACAACACAACAATCACCTGCATACCAAACACCATAGAGAAGTACGCCTCCTTCACCATCGGTCAGCTGCAATTCATTGACAGCCTACAGTTCATGAATAGCTCTCTAGACACCCTGGTAGGGAACCTCAGCGAGCTGACACACTGCGGTAAATCAATGGCTCTGACACATAGAGGTAACGACATAATCTCAAGATGTGAGACGTGCAACACTGAGAAGCACACCCCCTGGGCTGTCTTAATGAGCAAGTTCAGGACCACGCTAAGCCAGAGCCAGTCACATCTCCTTCTCCGTAAGGGTGTATACCCCTACGAATATATGGACAGCTTCGAGCGCTTTGCAGAGGACCGCCTACCACCCAAAGAGGCATTCTACAGCAAGCTCACCCGAGAAGGAATCAGTGACTCTGACTATGCCCACGCCCAGAAAGTGTGGCAGGAGCTCGATTGCAAAACACTCGGAGGCTACCATGACCTATACCTGAAAACAGACGTCAGTCTGTTGGCTGATATGTTCGAGGCATTCCGAGACACCTGTATGGAGGTATATCAACTCGACCCAGCCCACTACATCAGTGCACCAGGCCTGGCATGGGACGCACTCCTAAAAAAGACGAAGGTGCAACTCGAGCTCCTAACCGACTTGGATATGCACCTCCTCTTTGAGAAGGGTCTCCGAGGGGGTGTGGCCATGGTCTCCAAGAGGTATGCTAAGGCCAACAACCCCAAGACTTCAGACTATGACCCCACAACACCCAATTCGTGGATCATGTACCTAGATGCAAATAACCTGTATGGGTGGGCCATGATGGAATACCTCCCCACCGGAGGGTTCCAATGGGCCAATCCAACTCTCGAGGAGGTACTCAACACCCCCGACAACGCCCCAGAGGGATGGCTTGTTGAGGTTGATATGAAGTACCCAGCGCATCTACATGAAGCCCACAGCGACTATCCGCTAGCTCCAGAAACCATGACCGTCCCAGAAGCCTGGTTGAGCAGCTATCAGCGCGAGCTCCAGAACAAACTGGGGGGTAAGTTCACGGAGCAAACAAAGCTGGTACCTCACCTCCACAACAAGGAGCGATACGTCGTTCACTACCGCAATCTCAAACTCTATCACAGCCTCGGTCTAGAGGTCACCCAAATCCACCGAGCCATCAAGTTCAGTCAGTCCCAATGGATGAAGCCCTACATAGAGATGAACACCTCTCTACGGGCCCAAGCCAAATCGGAATTTGAGAAGGACTTCTTTAAGCTGATGAACAATGCCGTCTTTGGGAAGAGTATGGAGAATGTTCGCAAGCGTATCAGAGTCAACCTTGTCAGAGGCACCGAGACTGACCGACTCCGAAAATTAATCGCCAGCCCCAACTACGAATCGTGTAGAATCTTCGATGGTGGACTGGTGGCGGTGCACAGCATCAAGAACAAGGTCCAGCTGAATAAACCCGTCTATTGTGGGCAGGCCATCCTGGACCTATCCAAGCACCTCATGTACGACTTCTGGTACAACCGGCTTAAACCTCAATACGGTAATAGACTCCAGCTCTGCTACACAGATACTGACTCTCTTCTACTTCAGGTGGAGACTGAGGATGTGTACGCGGACATGAAGGCTCACCCCGACTGGTACGACTTCTCAGATTATCCACGTGGCCACCCCAACCATTCGACTGCGAATAAAAAGGTGGTCGGCAAATTCAAAGACGAGTGCAATGGTCGTTCGATAGCTGAGTTCGTCGGTCTCAGACCAAAGATGTACTCAATCCTAGAGGAGACCATCAGCATTAAGAAAGCTAAAGGAGTGGCTCGGACAGTTGTGAAGAAGGACCTCAGACACGAACACTACAAGGACAGTCTGTTCAGCCGGCGGGAATACAAACACACACAGGTGGCCATCCGAAGCAAGGGCCACCAGATAGGGGTTTATGAGATGAATAAAACATCTCTGAGCCCCATGGACACGAAAAAGTGGATTTGTGCTGATGGTATCAACACTAGGGCCTACGGCTTCCTAGAATCCTGCTAGGGGGTAGCTGTGTGTCTGGGGAGACAACGAGCAGCTCCTCGCGCACAAATCCACGAGCCGGCCCATCCACCAGATAGTAAAGAGAGGGCCGCCCCTCTTGCTGGGTGATATGACTAATCTTGTGCACGGTCAGCGACCATGTAGGATCAGTGGCCCGACGCTGACCCCCTTCAAGCTCGCCCGCCGAATAGAGATACCTGACCTGCGAGTCGGCTGGAATCAAAGGTTCCTTACGCCCGATAGCGCGGCGGGCTGGCGCGGCTGGAGCGTGGGAGACGGACGAATCCTTAATTGCCTCAGCTGGCTTCCTACCAGTCAAACGCGTCACCTCATTATTGATCGCAGCGACTACCTGGGGTAGAGCTCTCACCCATTCGACCGACCGTTCATCTGAGCCTCGGGCAGCGAGTAACAACTCCTGGGCATATTGGGCCCCGAACAGTCTCTCTGCCAGAGTGCGGTTGAACCGCTCGACAATGGCCTGCTGACGATGGTTCCCTGCCTGCCCACGGCGTACCTGTGTCTTATGCTTAGCCACCAACTGACTGACGGCACCCATAAACTCCCGCCCAGGGTCAATCTGCAAAAGATTAGGCCATCTGAGCGGCCCGCGTTTATAGATCCGCCCAAGTGCTGATGCGACCGCGTCGCTACTCTTATCTGTTAGCGGCTCAGCCTCCTTGTAGCGTGAGGCAACATCAACCACCGTCAAGGCATACCTATAGGTCCTGGCCGTGCGGCCAGAACCAACGCGATCATGTGGGAGAAACAAAAGATCTGCCTGATGGACAGCATTCGGTGTGGACTCGGCGATGTGGGGTCGTGGAATATAGCGAGGTCGTGGCAGGTAGATTTGCCAGATAGCCTGCTTCTGAAGCCACTCCCTAGCCACAGTCTCACTGACCTTAGCTGCCGCGGCCAGCTTCTTCACAGCGGAATGCCCTTTCCAATAACCTTGCGGGCTGTAGTAAACACGCTCCATTATTGTAAGGCCATATCACATATCTCTATAACAACCACCCCAAGAGGGAGCCCAAGATGGGGATGTCCTTGATTGGTGAGTTGGGCCCCAGGATGAGTCCTTTCCCACTAACAATCTGACTCTTCCTTCCACCACACACAATGCAGGTGCCACGCTTAACCGACCGTCCATTCTTCATCCTGCTAATCGTCCCACCCTTAGTGGGGGTCTGTCTCTTACACCGAATACAATACATATTGATATACTACAGATGTCTATATATTCAAAACGAGGGCGCGCCCATACCAAAGCGGCTCTTGGCAGACATCAGGGCCGAGACTATGCGGGCATCGCGACTCTCCCAGTCGGGGGCAGACGCTGCAATATTTTCAGCCGCCTCGGCTAGGACATCATCAGCAACATTGCGGTTAGCTGTATCGCTGTGAGCCGCATAAGCAATGTCGTGAGCCTTGCAGGCGCGGTCGAGTGTGTTGACCCCCTCATAGCCTTGGGCCATCCGCTTATCTAGTTTAGTGAAAGGGCCGCAGTAGCTATATTTCCCTGTATTCTGGAACGAGCCTCCAGGAACATCCTCAGAGCTGACACCCTCGGGCAGCCTCATATGCAGCTCAGGCAAAGGCAACATATTCAGTGCTTTGTTGAGGAGCCCCATACTAACAATCTGGCTCTTCTTAGCACCACAAACTTCACAGAGACCGCGCTTGGTTATTCGACGATTTTTCAGCACGACCTCCGACTCCTCCAGCGTAGGAGTCTGCTTCTTACAGCGCAGGCAATACATATTGAAGACAATGCAAATGTGTATATATTTAAAATGGAGATAACCAACTTTGACCTTGGGGACAAAGCCTGCCACCACCACCACTGGCTGCTGCCGGACACTGTTCGTTGTGTTGTGTGCGGGCCATCGGGGTGCGGAAAAACAAACATGATGCTCAACCTGCTGCCAGACACCATTCGTTGTGTTGTGTGCGGGCCATCGGGGTGCGGAAAAACAAACATGATGCTCAACCTACTACTGAAGCCGGGCTACCTAAACTATGACCGATTGCACCTGTACTCGAAGTCTTTGGGGCAGGACAAGTACCAGTTCCTCCAGGATTGGGCCGAGTCTGTCGGGCAGGTTGCGGGGCAAAATATTGCCTCCTGTCATAGCTCAGCCGAAGACATCATCCCAGTCGAGGACCTGAACCCTGAAGAGAGAGCTGTCATGGTCTTTGACGATGTCATGCTGGAGAAGCAGGGGCCGATCGAGAAGTACTTCTGCCAGGGCCGGCACGGCGGTGCCGACACATTCTACCTAACCCAGAGCTTCTTCAGAATTCCCAAGCAGGCCATCCGTGACAATGCCAATCTATTGGTGATCTTTAACCAAGACACGAAGAACCTGCGTGCCATCCACGACTCCTATGTTGGTGGTGATATGCCCTTTGACGAATTCAGGGAGTTCTTCACAGAGTGCACTAGCAAACCTTACGGGTTCGCTGTAATCGACCTGACCAGCAAGGCCCACGATGGCAAATACCGATGTGGGTTCGATCGGTTCTATATCCCAAAGTCTTCTATTTAGATATATATGTCATTGCGATAGCAACAACATGTGGGCTGATGTGACTAACCAAGCAAAGCGTAGCGCTTTTGTGAAGGATTATCTAGCGCGTCGGGACCGTCTGAAGCAGCGGTTTCTGGCGGAGAGGGTGGGGGAAGCAGATTTACAACAGGAGGCAGCCAAACTCTTCACACCAATTACTAAAACTGTAGCAGATAGGTCAGCGCAACAAACGGGGGCAATAAGCCAAATCATCAAAACTCAGACCGGTGAGTTGGCTAAAATAGCTGACAGACAAACCAGTGCATTGGCTATACGAACAAACAAACAAGCTAACGAGCTAGCTCAGGCCATTGTGGCATTGAACAGGGCCATTGAGGACAGAGCCAGAGCCCTGGAGGAGGCCAGAGCAGAGGAGGCCAGAGCAGAGGAGACCATAGCCCCAGTGACTCCTCCAGAAGCTATTATAATTGACATGGATCAGGACATAGATGAGGAAGTTCTTAACAAATACGACTTCCCAAAGCCTAGCGTACTCATCAACACACCAGATGCAGACATTCAAAAGCTTCTTGACAAGTCCGCAAAACTTAATTCACACACGCTCGGGGGGAGGAAGAAGAAGAGGGGTATCACACAGGAGGAACTGGGAGATTTAAATTATGAGATTGAGAACATACAGTTATTTAGGGACCGTCTTAAACTTATATTAAATAAACGACAAGGAGTTATTGTTCGTGGGCAAGGGCTGAAACTCCGAGGAGGTAAATTCGGCACCCTAACTATTGATCCAGCAGCTCTGGCTGCGGGCCGGCTGCAAGCTTTTGATGGGGACACCCTAGTATTGTCGGCTCCAGCAGATGAGACGCTGTACGATCTCCTAACCAAGCGGTTCGTCAAAACAAGACAATACACCCCACAGGCTATTGAGACATTTAGCCGGCTGGCCCAACTTGCCGAAATACCAGTCTATAACAAAAAAGGAAAAGAATACGGACTAATCCGAGGTAGTGGTGTATTATACTACAACGACCCCAACACTCTGGTGGAGCGCCTAGCCTTGTTAGTGGCCTCAAAGGAGGCGGGGAATACAGGTGTTGACACAGAAATATCTGCGATATTGGATGAGCTTATGCGCAGTGGAGTGATCTCTACGGAGCAGGTCATCAAGTCGAACAGAAGAATCTTCATTCATTAAACATGGAGCTTCAAGTGTTGAAGGACATCCGCGACCGGCTCGCCGCGATGGAGGTGCGACTCGCGCCGAAGGAGAATATGTCCCTGGTGGTAACGTCGGATAAAAGCGACTGGACAACCTACTACTCCCCAGCGCTGTACCTTGACCCCCAGAAGTCATATGAGCTGGCCTTGCTTAATCTAGAGACCTACAACTCCATCAGCAATGTTAACTCCACCAACAATACTTTCGTCTATCGTGTGGGGAAGAAGGAGTGGAAAACCATCACTATAGAAGAGGGGGCCTATGAGCTCGCCCAGATCAATCGAGAGATTCAAAGAAAGATGGAGGAGGTCAAGGATTGGGATGAGAAGGCGGAGGAGAAGTATTACATTACCATAGGACCCAACCCCTCAACCCTTCGAGCTTTTGTAAAGATAACCAACCCAGACTATGAGGTTGATATGGGTGCTTCGTCTTTGCGCAAAATACCGGGGTTCGACCCACAAATACTGACTAAGGGCTATAAAGAAGGGGAGAAACCAATTGACATCTTCCATGTGAATAGCATTCTGGTCAATTGCAATGTGGTGAGTGGGTCTTACCTCGGTGGGGGATCCCACCCCACCATCTACTCATTCTTCCCCAATGTGTGCCCTGGCTATAAGATCTTAGAGTCTCCCAGAACTGCTGTCTACCTCCCCATCTCCCAAGCTGGTAGTATACACAGCATACGCGTCTGGTTGACTGACCAAGCTGGTAGTATACACAGCATCCGCGTCTGGTTGACTGACCAAGCTGGTAGTATACACAGCATACGCGTCTGGTTGACTGACCAAGCTGGTAGTATACACAGCATACGCGTCTGGTTGACTGACCAAGATGGTAGTATACACAGCATCCGCGTCTGGTTGACTGACCAAGCTGGTAGTATACACAGCATACGCGTCTGGTTGACTGACCAAGCTGGTAGTATACACAGCATACGCGTCTGGTTGACTGACCAAGCTGGTAGTATACACAGTATCCGCGTCTGGTTGACTGACCAAGCTGGTAGTATACACAGTATCCGCGTCTGGTTGACTGACCAAGCTGGTAGTATACACAGCATACGCGTCTGGTTGACTGACCAAGCTGGTAGTATACACAGCATACGCGTCTGGTTGACTGACCAAGCTGGTAGTATACACAGCATACGCGTCTGGTTGACTGACCAAGCTGGTAGTATACACAGCATACGCGTCTGGTTGACTGACCAAGCTGGTAGTATACACAGCATACGCGTCTGGTTGACTGACCAAGACGGTGCACAATTAAACTGTAGAGGTGAGCAAATAACTATAAGGCTACATATTCCCAGTGTGTAACCATGTATGTTTTCCCAAGACGTCGGAGGCGGGTAGGTGGGGGGTGTTCGATTGGTTGGGCTCGGCAGCTCGGGCGGTTGGAAGTCTGGTCTCTTCAGGCGCTAAGGTGATACCCAGTGCCGTCAGTAAAGTTGCCAAATTTGTTGGCAGCCCCATAGTTAGGAATGTGGCCAAGACGACGGAGTCTGTCGCCTCCGCAGGCGCGGCTGCCAAGAAGCTGGTGGACGCGCTCAGGCCTTTGCCGCCCCAGCTGAAGAGGGAACTCACAGCTAAGAGCGCTGAGGTTTTAAAGCAGCTCGCCGTCCAGCCCACTGTCCAGCCTGATGTCCTGCCCAGTCTGGAGGCGTTGGATATCGCCAGCCGGGGTGGAGGTTTCAAGACAATTAGAGATAAGTCTAGACGTTTATAATATCACCATGGATGAGCAACGCACTTCCATGCTTGAAATTTCCGAGCCTGTGCATGTCGATGAGGGTATTGAATCCTTTGAGTATCGGGAGTATGAGTCGCAGAACCCAGCTGCCCTCAACCAGAATAACACCATCCAAATTGATATACATGCTCAGGATGCCTTCACACTCCCCTCCAAGAGCTATCTTCTAGTAGAAGGCAAGCTCAGATCGTTTCGAGAGGAACACTATGACGCGAACAGTCAGGCGGCTTTGGTTAACAATGCTGTTGCGTTCATGTTTGGTAAAATACGTTACCAACTTAACAACAACACCATCGATGATGTGTCATATCCTGGGCAGGCCACCACCATGATGACTCTTCTGTCGTGTGGGGAGGACTTTGCTTGGGGCGAAGGCCTCAATATGGGTTGGTATAAGGACTCTGATGTGGGGGCGGCTGCGGCGGGGAATTCCGGTTGGGAAAGGCGGCGGCTTATCATGATGGGTAAACCTACAACTCCGGGCAACTTCAGTTTCTGTGTTCCACTCAAATATTTCTTTGGGTTTTGCAATGATTACGAGAAGGTGCTCTATGGGGTGAAGCAGTCCCTACTGTTAGATCGTCAGAGTGATGCCCATACCATCCATCGTGCGGCGGCGGTACCTGAGGGTAAAATCGAACTGTCCAAGATCGCCTGGATGATGCCTCATGTTATACCCTCTCTGAGCTATATGAGCTCGCTCATGACCCTGATAGAGAATAAGGTTAGAGTGCCTGTGGCTTTCCGCGCCTTACAGTGTGATAGCTTGGCGGTGCCGCAGTCCACATCCTTCACCTGGCAGTTGGGGGTTAAATCCCAAACAGAGAAACCTCGGTGGATCCTGGTGGCTTTTCAAACAGGTCGTGAAAACGACCAGGTGAAGAACAGTGCCGTATTTGATCATGTGAAGGTGAAGAATATTCACGCCCTGATCAACAGCGCGCGCTATCCACTAGTGGATATGAACATCGACTTCGCAGAGTATAAAACCTCTCGGGCTTACAAAGCTTTTGCTGACTTCAAGGAGGCGTTCTATGGTATTACAGCTCGGGAGTCGTCCAACTTGGTGAGTCCTATGGATTTCGTGGCGCTCTACCCCATACATGTTATTGATATGCGCGCCCAGTCTGAAGCCATTAAGAACAGTGTTCAGGCTATCACCCTCAAGGTGGTATTTGACGCTGCTGTGCCTGCAGACACCAAGGCTTTCGCCGTGGTCCTTGCAGATAAGTCTCTGTTCTTAGAATCTGACGGTAGGAAGTTTACTACAGTCTTGAATTAAACACTAGAGATATAGTGAAATAACTATGGCATTGGTATCACATGGGCTGAGCCTCTCTCCGGGGCAGAAAGAGACGTTGGTCAAGGCGGCGAAAGACGGCACTGGTGCCACCCTACGCCTGGGTGTGGGGCAGCTGCATGGTGCTGATAAAGTCGGCCTGACCCAGCGTCAGATTAACCATATTAAGAAGAATGTGGTAGCGGGTTCTGGGGCTGAGCTGGCCTTCTCGAAGAGCCAGATCAAAAAGATTGTTAAGGTGGGTGGGTTTTTCCCCGCCTTGGGGGCTGTGATCCCTCTCTTGGCTAAGGCGCTCCCCTGGCTGGGTGGTCTGGGGGGCTTGATGGGTGGAGCTGCTGGTGTGGCACAGGCAGTTGATCAGGCTCGTCATAACCGGGCGATGGAGGGTCGGGGTTTTGGGGATGACCTTCTGGGTAGGGTGATGCGTGAAGTGGGTGGTGTGTCTCGCAGTATTGAGCAAGTTGGCCGCGCGAGGAAGGGTCAGGGTTTCGGGGAGGATGTTATGAAGTTGGCGCTGGCCGGGCGGCCTAAGCTGGGGGGTTTAGGAGAGGATATTTTGAAGTTGGTGTTGGCCAACCAACCTGGTCTTAGGGACATGCTTGGGGTGGGGGGTAAGGGTGTGTACTTGGCTAGAGGTGGTAAGGGGATGAAAAAAAAGAAGCATTAAGCAACTTTGATATTGAGAAGGCGGCTAAGGATATACCCCACTTCCGTGGTGTGTTTATGTGCGATGGTCTTCCCGCAGCTCTACACAGCCCGGAATGTGGGATTGTCAATCTAGACTCATCAGAGGGTGAGGGGACCCACTGGGTGGCTTATTACAAGGCGGGGCCTATGGCGGTTTACTTCGATAGTTTCGGGCTTGACCCGCCCCAGGAGATCCTGGATTATCTAGGGTGCCCCGTGCGCACCCAGACTTTTCAGTTGCAGAGGGCAGACGATGTGATCTGTGGCCATTTATGTCTTCATGTGCTTCGTGGGCTGGCGGGCGGGCAGCAATTTGAAGACATAATACTGCGTATGGTATAGACCATGTCTGTTGGAAAGTGCGGCGGAGAGGCTGGGACTGTTGTACAACTCAGCCGGGATGGGCTCGTGAGCAAGTATGGGGACACTATGCAAGGTACACTATCCATGGGTGGGTTTCGCCTCACTAATCTGGGGGAGCCTTCGGGACCTAGTGATGCTGCTACGCGTGGTTTTACGGAGCGGCTCTCTAAACGTGGAACGATGACAGAGGAACTCAATATGGGCACCCATAGAATCACCAATGTCGCTGAACCGGTTGGAGAACAAGATGCGGCCACTAAAAAATATGTTGATGGACAACATACTGCTGCGTTGAAAGATATCAACGATAGTGCTATAGCTAGCTGGAACCGCGCAAAAGGTTATGTGGATCAACGATTCGGTCCTATTGACTGGCCGTTGTGGTTTGCGGTAAAAAATCCCTATCTTGGGTGGTCGGGTACTAAACCCAGTTACCTTACAAATATGGGGACACTACCATGTATACTTAGCATTAGTGATGGGGTATATGCTGCCTATGAGGCAAAGCTAAACGCGTACGTTCTTAAAAGCGACGATAACGTTTACGCCCTTAGTTTAGTGGAAGGCCAACTCAAAACGGCATTTATCGATAACCCTCCAGATGGCAAACTCTTTATCAAGATCATACTTGCAAATGGACCTTTTGAAAAATGGGGGGATCTTATTCCAGGTATTCAAGTAAAAGCTTTGGTACCTAAAGTGACAACTTGGGTTGTTGTTACTTTCAAACGACCAGTGCGTGCGAAAGCTACTGATGACCAGGTTGTGGTAAATATACTTAAGGATGCTGGTGCCATCAATTTGAGAGAAGTTAAGGTTTCACCATGGATTCATCTTGTAAGACTTTTGTATACATACCGTGAAGTCACTGAGGAGAAGACAAAACACATCACCTCAACTTGAATATATGGCTGCGCTTGACTAGTATACGATGGCGCCCGACCAGGCCTTTCGTCTTCAAGAGATTACCAGACTACAGAAGAGCTTGGAGGCAGAGCATGAAAAACGGTCTCTATTGTATAAGAAGTACCACCGGGTTGTGAATGTCTTGGATGGGATTGATACGGCACTGCTTACAGTGAGTGTGGGGCTTCTGTCGACTGCCATTGCGGTCCCAGTTGTCTTCGGCCTAGAGATAGGCGCTCTCGTTTGCGGGCTATTGGGGGCGGCCGGCAAGTTGGTGACCCACAGATGCGCACTTAAAGCCAAGAAGCATGACGAAATCAGGATTTTGGTTGAATCTAAACTTTCAACAATCTCCGATCTTGTCTCGGCGGCCTTGCAGGACCAGGAAATTTCTGATGCAGAATTTAAATTAATTCTGAATGAATCAGTGAAATTTCGGCAACTGCGGGCTGAAATTCGACGCAAAGTTTCTGCCGACTTGCACCAGAAAAAAGAGCTTACTGACTTCACCCCACCAGCCAGAAGCCTGCCTACTAGATAGCCTGCTAGATAGCGCGCGCTTTTTTTCATAGCCTCTTTCACCTCGATGAATTTCTCCATGGGATCGTCTACTGGCAAATCTCTTGTCAGAGCCACATAGCGCTCAGCTAGTTCACTATCACAAGTGTGGCACATATCGAACGGTTGCTGTACTACTGTATTACAGATAGTGCACCCAAACACATTCCTACCCTTTTTAAGTAGTTGGAGGTGTTTGTAGCAGAACTCACCGCGGCACCTGCGATCGCACCGGATCGAGGCCCCTTCATGCACAAGCCATCTACAATTCTTCATTTTAAGCTTGAGTCGCTAGTCTCTAATTCTGAACTCTGCTCGAGTATCTGGGTCGCGCAATTTTTGCGAGAAAAAATTGCCCCGCTTGCGTGACTCATAAAACTTGTCACACAGAAACAAAACGATCACGCTTGCTCCGTTCAGTCACGCTACTTCCGGCGTGATCGTTTTAAGTGGAAGTGTGTTGACTGGCGCGCAAGTTTGGATTTATCCAGAGCGATAAGGTATGTTGCAGAACCATACATCGTGCAGCCACCGATACATCACCGCTCCATGGTTCACTATCCCAGTCAGCTTCAAATTGGCAGGCTAGACATTCACCCGTTCTGCACATCCTCCTCAGCGATTGTTTCCAAACAGTCTGGTGGAACTCCTAAGGACCTCCAACCCCAAGGAGTATGAATAATTATAGTCCCAACACTTATTCTTCTGCCTTGGCGTTGTATGATCCGGAGATGATAGTCGCAAAAGCGTCGTCTTGAGGGCTTTCCGCAAAATGTTGTGGGGCTCTTGAACCAAATCAAATCAAATCAAATCAAATCAACTTTATTAGGGTCACAAATTGGGCGCGCAGGCCCGTCTTACATTCGGCCCTTCCAATCACTCGTCTTTCGTTCATCAAGAGCATTATACATTTACATAGGAAGATAAAATAAACATTGTGAAATGAATGTTGTAAACATAAACAAGGCTAATTACCATGTTATGAAGCCCATCTCCCACCTATCCATACATCACCCCACCCACACAACACCCCCACCTACCCACACACACGCGCACCAAGGAACACATACACACCCCCACCTACCGACACACACGCACACCAAGGGACACATACATACCCCACCAACCGATCCATCCCCCTCCCGCACATCCCCCACCCACACACACTGCCCTCACCTGATCCCCTAACCAAAACACACTCGCCACCCACAAACATTCCCCCACCAACCCACACATCCTACGCCCATCCACATACACATACTACCCCACACATCCTCTCCCCACCCACACCTCAAACCACCCATCCCCCAGCCACATCTCCATCGACAACATATTCCCCACTCATGCACACAATCCCCCACCAACCCACACATCGCACATCCACTCACACATTCCCAAACCATACACACACATCCCCACCAACTGACATGTCCTACCCCCACCCCACACACACACATCTCTCTAACCACCCATACATCCCCAATCCACTAACACACACCCCACCACCCACACATACAACTTCCACCCACCCACACATGCCTTAACCTAATCCCCCACCACACAATCCCCCACACGCACATCACATACACCTCCTATCATGCACTATTCCCAACCCACGCACCACACACACACATATCCCTCACCAACACATCCCCACTTCCACACCACACACATATCCCCCACCCAGATACCACACAATATTCCCACCCACACCCACACCCATACCCTTACCCATCCACCCCACATACCCCCACTCACACAACACAAAAACAAAACAAAACACAAAAATCCCCCACCCACACACACCTCACCCACACAATATCCCCAACCAACACACCACACACCTCTCCCCACCCACACACGCATTCCCTACCCGTCCACCAACACACACTCACTCACGCATACATTCTCCACTACGCACCCACACCCCCCCCCCCCCCAACCAAACATCTCTCGATCACAATACCCCTACCCCACACACATCCTCCACCCACTCACACATCCCACCCCGACACATACAACTCCCTCACCCACTTACACATCCCTAAGCCACTCACTCACACACCCCCACCCACACATTCCCCATCCAAACACACACATCTCCCACCAACACTCCCCCACATACTTCCCCAACCACCACAATCCCCTACTCACCCATACATATACCCCATTCATACGCACATTCCCCGCACCCATCACACACATCCCCCACATCCCCCACACCACACACTATCCTCCACCCATACCTCCACAAACATCCCCCACCACTGGCAAGTAGGCATGTCTCTGAAACACAATCCAGTTTCATACCTTTATATGGGAGCAGCTTGATGTTGGTCTTCCTCTCAAACTCCCAAATCATCCTATGGAAGGTGTCTAGCGTACAACGCTCACACATCTCATAAGGGCGCTTAACCCCCCTCTCACAGAATATACACTCTTCTATAGTCACACCCCGCTTCACCTGTGCATTGTGCCTTGAACAGAAAAGACCAACACAAGACCGGCCGCAGCGCTGCTCTGTGCCGAGTTTGAGCCACTCACAACCATTCATCTTGATATACCCTGGGAGGTTGTAGCTCTAATTCACTTACGATGGTGCATTATAATACGACGACGTCCCCTGCGCGACTCTTCAAATCTTTGGTAGTTGCACCAAACCCCTGGGGGGTGGTAGTGGGTCCACTCTCCTTCAACATTCCTCCAACAGTACATACGCTGTCGTGTTGGATTCGCTTTTAACCACTGATGTGTGTTCATGGTGTGTACCCCATACAACTATATCTCTAAGTAGCGCTCCGGGAGGATGGCGACCCGGGGCCTAGGGGGGCGGGGCCCCGGGGGTTGGATCCCTAGGGGGCTGTTGTTTTGGCGCTCCTGTGGTGCCCCGGCCGTTTTGGCCCCAAACCGCTATTATACATCTACTACTGTAAATGGTGTCCTGCCTGTCAGCAACTCACTTGCCACAGGCATACAAGGACTCCCTTCTTTTACACTACACGGAAATGACAACTCGTGTCGTTTGCAAAAGGTTACATTTTATTCGGAGCTGATCATATAATAGCTCCACGAGCGGAATACCACACCAATATTAAACAACATATGGTGTGATGAAGATAAGATGGAATGAGGAGATAATATTAACATTATACTACTGAAGCTAAGCTGAACTATATAACTATTCTACTGTCCTCAACAACTACAAAGTATCCCTAGCGGATACACGTCTGATTCCAACGCCGTCCAGTCTCTGTCTAACCCCGCTGAGCGCGGTGTGCTCAGCCACGGGCAATTATCCCAGCGTGCGTTCGTAAGTTTACGTGCTGGGCACTGGGCTGTGCTGACCAGTAATTACCTGGTCCCTTGTCGTGAAGTGGGTTTCCCAGTCTCTTGGGTAACCCCAGCTCACCTGTACTGGTTGCCCTCTATATTGACACAACTGTGTCTTGTTGTCGCTATTTATAGCGTTTGTGTCTCTTCTGTCTGGTCTCCCCTACTGTTATCTTACTTGTTCTTTTCCTAAGCTCTTCTTAGCTTAGAGCTGTCTCCTAAGTCTTTGACAATATGAAAGAAATCATCATTGGAGGAAGAGATATCAATAAAATTAGATATGCAAATGATACAGGATCTGCAACATTTAGTAGATGTGATTGTTGCACACAGTGAACAACTAGGGTTAGAATTAAATTGTAAGAAGACACAGATTATGGCTGACGCAGAAAGCTTCTGGGCAGGAAAGAAAGCTGGGAGCAGCCACCGTGGTGGAATCTTGAGGTGGAGAAGGCGTGGTTGGATAAACGTGGTGCTGTAAGGAGATGTCAAAATGCCAAGAAGAACAGAGCTGGCCGTCCCAGTCCCTGCATGGACTTAGAAAGAGAGATGCACACAAAAGTAAGACATATAAAAAAACTGGTCAAGGTGGTTAAAATTAACAATGGGCAGATGTGTGTCAAAAAGTAAGCACAGACAAGTCACTGAAATTGTTCTGGCGACTACATAAAAGCATGAGCGGGGTAGTCAAGAATAAGAGCATTTGTGACTTCCAAGGTGCTGACCTCATCTGGCAGAGGACTGACGAGGACAAGGGCAAAGCCCTCTTTGAACGCTATCTAGAGCAGAGCAACCAGACAGACATGAGAGGCCGAAATCTTGACAAGGAGGTCACGTCAGACAGTTGCAAGGCCCATAACACTTCGGATGAAGACACAGTGACAATGAAAGAAATCAAGACTGCTTCGACGATCAAAAAACAGCGCTCCAGGGCCAGATGGCATAAGATACAACGACATCAATAGGTGTACCGACAATGAGCTCGAGAAACTGGCAGACATGTACAACAACAGTATAGGGAGTGCTAGCATCAAGGAGGAGTGGTTACACAGCTATCTGATTCCCTTGCCGAAGCCTGGCAAAGACCACACAAAAATTCAGGGATATCGAGTTATAACCATGCAGAATACAACAGACAAGCTGCTGGAGAAGTTAATTGCCAGGAAAATATCAAGCCAGCTAGAGAAGCCGTCCAAAACTAGAAACCTGGACCAATGCAGCAGTTTTTGCCCATGATGTCTATGAAGGTTTCCTCTCAGGCATTGAAACCTTTGCTGCAGCGATTGATCTTGAGGACGCGTACAACAGAGTACCAATGGATTTTTTAATGCTTCAGCTTCTTGAACTCAAATTAAGTCAATTCCTCCTTAGTTGGATCGCTGCAGCCCCCTTCCAAAGGAAAGCGGTTTTTAGATGTGGCAGTTGGTCGTCGGAACAAACAACAATATATCCTGGCCTACCACAGGGATCACCATGATCTCCGGTACTGTTCAACGCCTACACTGTGAGAATCACCAGTGAGCAGATCACTGGACCTTTCAGGACATTTTGTCATATGCCGACAATGTTTTAGTGAATCGCCAGGGTAAGGATAGAGATCAGGTTGCTGTGGAACTACAAACCGAACTCAATCGCATAAGTACTTGGTGTTTTGAGGATGGGGCAATGGTCAACCCAACAAAGGCAACGGTGACTTGGTTCTCGTTGAATAATCATATTGTCAACACTCCAACACCAACTGTAAATCTGTGTTCAGAGACGGTGGAAAGAACGCAGGCAATATATTACCTGGGGATACGGTTTGATCGAGGCCTTGCTTATAATGAGCACATAGACCAGGTGATAACAAAGGCCAAGCGGGGGTTGGCTGCGATGCGGGTGATGGCGGCAGCAAACTGTGAGCAGCGCCATCTATGTCTTCTATACGAAGGGCTGGTCATTCTGTTCTTGAGTATGCGATGGCAATCCTGACTATCAGACGTAAGCAGATAGAAAGGTTGAAAGGATACAGAATGAAGCTATGCGCATTATTCTTGGATGTACAAGAGATACAGCATTCAAGGCGATGCGCTACCTTCTTGATTTTCCAACCATTGAAGACAGAATACAAGTCTGCAGAGCTCGCGCCTACCTCAGAGTTAACGCAAACACACAACATCCACTGCATAGTAAAATTATGAAGGTGAAGGGCAGCAGGTTAAAAAGAGGACGGTCATGGATGGGTCAAGCTGAAGACATTCTTCAACAGGTGTGTTCACTTGAGGACTTAAAACCTGGCGAGGAGTGGGTACAAGTGCCAACAGATTTCTGCACATCCTTTTCAGTTTGCATCCAACTAGACAGAAAATGCAGACAAGAAAACCTGGCAGCTGTGGAGGCGGAAGTACAAGCGTTGATTTGCGAGAATTCGCTAGACGGTGATGCTGTCATTTACACAGATGGGTCGGTCGTCCGACATGTGAGAAGCTCATGGGCCTTTACGGCTCAAGCCGGAGGGAGAATTGTGAAGGAGGACTCTGGTGCTTTTGCTGAGACCACAAGTACCCTGACTATGGAAGTCATGGCAGTAAGTAAAGCAATAACATGGCTCGAGACACAGACATTCACTAGGGCATGTTTCTTTAGCGACTCAATGAACACGCTCCAGAGGATAGAGATGGGGGGGGGGGAATCCGAAGAGAATGGTTGCTGTCTCTGGCGCGGTCTTGGATGGCAAAGATTAGTTTCATTTTCGTGCCAGGGCATGCGGGAGTACAAGGAAATGAGAGGGCTGACAAGCTCGCAGGTAACGCTACTGTGGAGGGCGGTCGCGCCATGGACCAGGCTGACATTCTGAATGCTCTACGAGAAGTAAGACTTTTGCGAGAACCAAGTGATGACTGTGAATCTACAACCATGGCCAGACTGCGAGAACAGCAAATTAAAAGAGGGGTGGCCAAACAAGAACACTACGCAGGAAGCGAAAGAAGACTGATAAACCAACACAGAACTGGTGTCGTTAGCCGCTACACGCTGCGGCATTTGCTGAGGAGGGGATCCGAGCACTTATGGACTGAATGGTTCGATGTGCAGTGAGGATTATCTGTCGACTAACTAACTAACAGATTGTGGTCGTCACTACGAAGACCGATATACCACGATGTAATCTTGCCTAGTCCATCAACAACAGCTGAAAAATGCTGGTGTTGACTGCAACGTTCTGTAAGGGATATGCAACATAAAAAAGGAAGTAGGGAATACCACAATGTAATGCACAAGTAAATGGGAATATTCTTATGCAAGTGAATCAATACAATTATCTCGGAACACTCATAACATCTTATGGGAAATGTCTTCAAGAGACTAGAGCAAGAATCGCCATGGCGATGGTAGCCTTTTGCAAGTTGAAAAACATATTGACCAATAAAAAGACGTCATTTGCATCGAGAAAAAGAGTTTCGAAGTGCTGCCCGTGCTTTTGTGTGGATGTGAAGCGTGGACAATGAACAAACAGGAAACAAAAACACCATCTGATGGCTTTGGAAATGTGGTTTCTGCGGAAAATGCAAAGAACATCATGGACAGACAGAAAACCCAATAACGAAGTCCTACAGGAAACAAATGAAAACCATACACTGATTAGAGAAATGAGACGCTAATTGTAAACATGTTTTGGGCATGTTATGAGAAGAAATAAATTGGAGAACTTCGTGACAACTGGCAAGATCGAGGGGAAGAGAACAATGGGAATGCAAAGAAGTAAATACTTGGATGACTTGGCCACGTGGTATGGTCGAGACAAGAAGATTGAGCTGATCTACGACTCTGGTGAACGAGTGAGATAGCGGAACATGATCGCCCACGCTTATCGGCATGGCATATGATAGGTGAATATTGTTATGAAAACCCCGCACGTGACATTGATAGTTAAGCAACCTCCTTCACAGAAGAATGCCCTGGGAAAAAAACTGAACGACCAGGCTACAACATCTCATAATCATTGTTATTCTGCAATTATAGCAAAACTTTTACTGAAAGCTTAATACTGTCGACAAGAGCACACACGAATGATATATGTATTAGAATTAAATTTGCAATGAGAGAGTTCTCTTACATAACTAAACTACAGACAGTGAAATAGATGACTCATGACTGAGACTGAGAGGAGACAAGACGACAAGAGTCCTGAACGACAGACAGCCTTCAAATGTGCCACTTTTGGTGTACGAACTCAGTGATCTGTGTTGTGATTGTCTATTAAATATTTAACATACTATTTCAGCTAAATAAAACAATTATTTCGTTGTTATAGCAAGTGTTGAATTATGTCTGAAGTAATACTCAAGTTAAATATGAATGCACCTGATGAGGTACTGCGAAATACGGGGTGTATTTTTAATGAATGTGCAGTGTTTGAAAATATTGCCGATCCTAGTTTTGTATATACTTATTATGTTGCATGAACTTTACAGAAAGTGAAAGAATACTAGGTGTTAAGTGGCATGATAAAATCACAAAAACTGAAGTATTTGAAAGATCAGGTTCTATGAAGGATTGTTCCAGGCTCAGTCTTCGTATACTTGTTAAGAGGATGGATGATGGTAGAATACCAAAGGACATCTTTTTTGGGTGAATAACAGATGGGTAAGAGATCTCAGGGTTGTCCTCTACTACGATACATAAATGTGTGTAAGCAAGATGTAATTGATACACGCATTAATATAGCACCTTGGGAACAAGTCACCGCTGATTGTGTTGCATGGAGGGCAAAGATCAGTAATAGAGTAAAGACAAAGGCAAACATTCTTGCAGATAGGTCACACAATGAGCGTGTGAGACGTCAAATAGTGCGTGATGGTGGAAATTCAATGTGGACGAACATTAACAGGTTGAAAATTCGTCTGATCAATCACATTCGCTACAGTTGTAGTTATTAAGCCTTTATTAAGCGCAATGTATGTCACAGTCTTACGTTCATTCGCAATCAGGCCACATCATCCGTACCTTAAGTACCAACTTCACTCGTACATATGTTTTTTTATATAGAGTTTATTCAGGCAAGCCTGACAATCACAATAAGGCGTTATCTGCCTGATACATCATAATATTCATCACTCGTTACACATTATATAAATACACATCGTCACACATGGTCACTCTCTCGTTAAACATCGCACGTATTCACAACAATAGATAAGGGCTTCAGAACAACATCACGTCCAGTCGGAAGGCCGTCCTGTCCCCTGTCTGAAGCCATTCAGGTTGTCGCTTGCCTACGTGGTCAAACTCCCTCGTGGGGTTCGCAACTCTGCGTGTCGTTCTCTTTGCAAGTAGCACTGTCTACTTAGCACTCGTTACCCTCTAAAGTTCTACTCTAGCCCCTCTTCTGTCACTAGTCAGTCCAACATCTTGATATTCTCTCCTCGTCCCTCGTATTGCGTCACCAGATTAATGTAGTAGGTGTGACGCAATGTCATCGTAACATATACAATTAGTCTGATCTAATTTAGTCAATATCATAAGGTTCACTTCTGTCCCAAATAAGTCTGGTCACAAGTTGCTGTATCTACCCACTGGTTTTAGATCAGCTTAACACACCTCCACTCTAAGCAAGAGTCATTACATTACACTCTTGGGAGCTGTGTTGAACCCTCTAAAGTTCTACTCTAGTTTACGTGGTCATGGTATTCCCCTGACTTAATGCACCCGCCACTACTCTCGGGTCGGTCCCTCTGTTGTTATAACACATTAGTGTCCCCGCCCGAGTCTAGTCTAATTACTGTCCTTATGTCCTAGCTTGGGTGCTGTCGGTATTCTGTTCTATACCTTTATGGAAGTCCTGTCTGTATGTCCTATGAGTCCTTGCCCCTCTTCTGTCACTAGTCAGTCCAACACCTTGACAATGTAACAAACTATCCTCTGCCAAGACGGCCAAGTGCCAGTATACATTATGTAATTTGTTGTGCGTGTCTCAGTAATAACAGTTCCATCTTCACAGCAGCGGGTCAACCCATAATACTTCGTTCATCTTCTAAGAACATATAACACAAAACGCTTCTCATTGTCTCATGTGAAAAGTGAAACAGAAGTCTTGATAAAATCAACACCACACACACCAATATTAAAGCACGCATAAGGCTTCTGTATAAGTAAACTGTAACCAGAAACAAACACCACTGCAAGGCATTAACGGGTCATCCACCAATCCGCCACATTGAACCGTGTAACAAAACACCAGTGGCCCATGTCCTCATGCTTTCTTTGGGTTTGGGAAAACAGTGAGAAACAGCTTTCGGGAACGCTCAGTTCTCTTATCCGCTCAACTCCCCTGGAAGATAGTTCTCTTGGTTACTTTTACAACCCGATCTTCTTAAGAGAACTATTAGAAGTATGACTTTTCTTCCAATCCATTGTTTGGAGTAATTGGCCTGGGGTCGTCCTGACCGTCCATGGTTCACCTGAGACTTGCTTAAGGTGACTATATCGTGGCCTTGAAGATCCCTTCTGCTCATTTCACTTCCAGGAGGACCCTGAAGATGATAGAGATTAGTGAGCGACTGGGCTGACTCAAGCACCACAATCCAGAGTATCAATAGGGCCTCAGTTCAATAAATTGGATATATATTTTACCTCACCCAATCCATTAGATAGGAGGCCCGAGTGAATGGGCCTGACATGTCAGGTAGCCCCTGGATTGGCTACGTCCCTGCTTGACTAGACCTCCAGCTTGTATAGGTCCTGTGGGTTACCCCAGGAACTCTTTGCATACAAGATTCACTCTCTTCTCTCATACCATGCCTTTATTATTACTGGGCACATTCGTTTCCCGGCTTCCCTCTCACTTGCAAACCCTGCC
This sequence comes from Cepaea hortensis, assembly GCA_963921405.1. NCBI lineage: Eukaryota > Metazoa > Mollusca > Gastropoda > Stylommatophora > Helicidae > Cepaea > Cepaea hortensis. The sequence goes on along the minus strand of OY992876.1, from coordinate 493,674,154 downwards.
TTTCTCACGACAAATCTCTTGTAGTGTTGCGTGGGTAATTATGTGTGCCCCCCCCCCCCTCTCCTTTAATATGTGAAGGGGAAAGTGTGGATCATACCCAGGGTTCTCGGGACCCATCTTCCGTGCCCCATGGAATAGCCTCTTTTGGCTTATTTGGTTCTGTATTTCCCGCTTAACGAATATTATAGTAGTGGGTCTGTATAGAACGAAGTGTAGTTCCCTATCCCTAGCAAGAATAGGAAAGAAGATACTACCCCTTCCGGCCGCTGCTCTCGTCTAAACTGTCGAAGCAATTCACTGGCAGTGCCTCGCATAACATGTATGTTTAGATGAGTTCAGGTTCTCTCAGTGAGATCAAGAGATCTATTTATATCTCTGGCATCATCTTAACGACCCGTAACTATTTGGTCCACTTGGCTACCCTATCTGCTAAAAGACGAAAGAGATAGCACACTGTAGACCCTCTTCCGCCTCATGAAGAAAGAACATAGATTGTTGGAATCCGTCCCCACGGAGCCCTCCCCTCCTTCCGGCATACCGTATATATGTAACGTTTGTATTCAAATTAAAGACGACACTATGCAGAGTTTAGGCCGTAGGAAGAAAGATAGCACCCTCCCATCTGCTGCCAAGAACAAGCGAAATCCTCTGGGTAAATATATTGCTCAGATTAGTTCCAAGGCTACGCCAAGAATAAGATGCTTAGCTGGACTGGCCAACTGTCAACCCCCTCCCGATATGGTATGACTGGCTTTTCGCCAATTCCTCTCACCAGTCGAGACAACAGAGATTTATAGGCCAAGGTCTCGCAGTACTAATTAAAACCCACTCTTACCTTTCCAATACCAGAATGCTGCACTTAAACTGTCCCAATCTTTAAATTCTCCCCCGATGGTGTTTCCACCTTGTCGTGGTGGGGAAGCTTGAGTTTCTCAATGACCCTGAGAGCTATGCCGGCGGTAGCGTAGCTACCAGCAGGGCCTCCCAAGCCGGACAGGCCAAAGGGTAGAGAACAGACAAAGAGAAACACCCTGGTCCTCCAGGTTGGGGGTTGAAGCGTGGGGTTAACATCCCCACCTTTTTAAAAACCTTTCTTTGTTACGAAACAAATACATAAGCCTCGATATCGGACTGACTTATCTGGAAAACGACCTTGGAACGTTAAAGGACTATTGAGATTTGGAACATGGAATGTACAGACACTATATCGAGCTGGAGCGGCCGAAGAACTAACCCGGGAACTAACCTCCAATGATGATTTCTTTCATATCTTCTGCATTTTTGAACATGTTTTCACTGTTTTTTCCCCTTCATATCCCTTACAGGACATTGCAGTTAACACCAGCATTTTTCAGCTGTTGTTGATGGACTAGGCAAGATTACACTCAGTAGTTTGCCATTGCTGTCTCTGTGATCGGCTCACATACCTCTGTAAGTAACCAACGCGGCGCTATCCAATACCGAATCTCGCGCAGATGGTTACTAACGAGAATATACAGGATTAAAGAGAAAGACGTTAAGCTCTACGCCATGGAGACCACCGTAGAGAAGTTCGTTGTAAGGTATGTAAACCGTATCTGTGTTTAGTATCTCTTTTGTTCTTGGAGTTATCGATAACTATTTTTTTTTCTTTTGCATTATATTATTTATAAGTACACTCACTGTTAATGATTTTTGTTGGGTTATATTCCTGACCGAACATTGCGCGTTTGTGGATATTAATAAACATACCAGTTCTTGTCGCTTGAGGGTATTGTCTCGATGTCATTGATTGGATGTCAAATATAGAGATTCTCGTAAACAACTTACCGTCTATGATTGCTTAAGGAGATAGCAACTGTCGCTGGCAGGTGTCGTTTTGTTTTAACTTGTATCTTCCATTCAGACATAATCCCTCAACCAACTCACTCTTAAGCCTTCCTATCATTAATAAACACACACGTATTGTTGGTCGCTCATAGAAGTAAAGGAAACAAGCAGGGATTATAAGACGCACTAGACAACATAACAATTGAAAGCAATGCTATAACTTACCGACCGGGATTCGAATCTGTCACCTGCAAATGAAGACGTCGACTCGCTGCTGGAACAAGTGTACTTCGACGTCTGACCCACTTGACTCCCCTAAATAAAGTGTCTTCTTATCATTAGCTGTCCCATGTAGCTCCGTCCATTTCCTTCCCATGTTATTCATTCCTGCTTCTACTTCTTTATCCATGCATTTTAAAATCGTCATCTGTTTCTTTTCAAATTCCATCCACTGGCGTATTCGAGACGTATTCAGCCAAGCAACGATACAGATAAGTAACTTTAATATTTTCATGTAGTGTTTTTCATGTAGTTGTGTGTCAGTTTGTGATTTTTCTGTGCTGAAGAAGGCTTTAGCCGCAACGTCTATTTTGTTACTTGTAATTGTGTCTAATTGTAAACTGATTAGAGCCATTAGACGTAGACAGTCAAATTTTTTGGGCATGTTATGAGAAGAAGTGACTTGGAAAATTTGGTGACAACTGGCAAGATCGAAGGGAAGAGACCAAGGGAAAGACCGATAAGTAAATACCTGGATGGCTTGGCCACGTGGCATGGTCGAGACAGGAACACGGAGCTGATGCACGACTCTGATGATAGAGTGAGATGGCAAAACATGACCGCCCACGCTTATCGGCATGGCACATGATGGATGAATGGATGGATGGAATCGTGTTCAATGCGGTTATGGACGCGGTTCGTAATCCCTCTTACCCGCGTTCACAACACAGCTGAGCACGATTTGGCAGCAGACCACGTTGTGCTGAGTTTTAACTTATTGGTACGGGAGCTGGTCGTTCAGAAAGCAATGACAAACTACTGAACGTAAAACTTGCCAAGGCATCACCAACAGCATCCCCCTATGAAGTCGGAGTTGGTTCGCTTGATGATGAGGGACACTGTTAATAGGTCAAGCTAATACGCACGCAAAATTCAATCCAACACTACTCTAGAAGTAGTATGTCTAGACTTCAAAGTGAGCGAGCGCAAAAAAAAAAAAAAGAAGCAGTAACTGCTGGTGTTGACAGCGATGTACTGTAAAAAAAAGATATGGAAAATAATCGTGTTCTAGTAAAGCTCACAATCTCCTATTTTGTTATTTGGTGATTCATTCATTCCCTCTGTTTCTTTTGCCCTGTGGAATCCAGACTGGGGCCTTTCTAATTATGCTGTTCTCAGGTTTTTTCCAATGTTCGGCCTATCCTAGGCTAGCGTCGTTTCTTCACCCCCTGGATCACTGGTGTTTGTCGAGATCTCTTCATGAGTTGTACATTGGTGATTCTGTCATACCACTGTATTCTATCTGTTCTGCGCAATTACCAAGTAATCATTGTTTGCAGTTTATTTGTAATCGTGTTCGTTGTTCTCCATGTTTCTGATTCATACAAAATCAAGCACACAAACAACAAACATACAGTGATACAACTACATTAACTACATGCACATATATAAAAGTTATTCATCTGTTCTGTGTTATTGACGTATCTCGTGTGTAGCTCAATGCTCTTGTGTTTTGGTTGGGAGAACAGTGTGTGTGGGTGGGGGATGTGAGGGAGGGAGATGGGTCGGTTGGTGGGGTATGTATGTGCCCCTTGGTGTGCGTGTGTGTGGGTAGGTGGGGGTGGGTGTGGGTGGGGTGGTGTATGGGTAGGTGGGAGATGGGCCTTACAACATGGTAATTTGCCTTGTTTATGTTTACAACATTCATTTCACAATGTTTATTTTTCTTCCTATGTACATGTATAATGCTCTTGATGAATGAAAGACGAGTGATTGGAAGGGCCGAATGTAAGACGGGCCTGCGCGCCCAATTTGTGACCCTAATAAAGTTGATTTGATTTGATTTGATTTGATTTGTACTGGATGAGTTCTGTGTTATGGACTTATCTCGTGTGTAGCTCAACGCCTCTTGTACTGAATGAGAACTGTCAAATATGGAGATACTCGTAGACAACAGGATAGTAATGAATGCTTGAGGTGATGGCAATGATGTGAAGGGGGCTGCGTGGTCTCGGGGTATGGTGTCCGCCTCGAGTGCTGGAGGTCCCGGGTTCAAGCCCTGGTGAGGACCCGGATTTTTTTCACGTGGACTTCTAGTAATAAAATTTCCCCTGGTCTCTGGATAGTGAGATTAGACGTCCGTGTGTATTATTGCGCACGTAAAAAAATCCCTTGGCAGTTGGAAAAGAATAGCCTAACGGCTCTCCCAGAGCAAAATTTCGAGTTAAAAATCTACCCAAAGTATTACGCCGGTGCTACGAATTTCGTGCACTGAACTGAGTTTCTCTAGACTTAGGTTTGAGTTAGGAGGAGAACGGAGCACTTATGGGTTACACCTGTGTGCCGTGATGTTGATCCATCGACTAAACTAAACTAAACCAACTCAGATGCGCAGAAGACACACACACACATTCATACCAGAATCATCCCCGCGCCCCTCCCCCGACACACACACACACACGTACACCCACCCACACACACACACACACACACATACACACACACACACACACTTACACAATGTTTCAACAACGTACAGCAATGAAGCATTATTTATTGCTGCCATTATTGACGCTGCTCGTAGCTATTTTCCAATCAATATCGCGATAATGCATTCAGAATCATGATTTTCAAATTGATCATTTACTAATGAGATCACCACAGATAGATAGGCCTTGAAAAACCAAATCTAACGGTACCTCAATGATGTGTGTATCTCGATTCTAAGCGGAGTTATTTAAATTTGAGTGTCGTGAACTTTGGACTAAAATTAACACAAAAGAGTGCTCACTGAGTGGATTTTGATGCGTCCTGGTCAAAGTGAGAGCCCAGATTTTCAAAATTTTGCATTTTTTGAGACTATATGTTTTGTTTTTAAAACGAACATCTTAGCAACCATACATTACTGCTATCGGGGTTGCAAGGACTAACTGGTCATGTTATTTATTTTTTGATATGATGTCTGGTGACCTAATTAGGAAGTAAACATGGCCGCTAATTATTTACTAATTAATTAATTAGCCAGCGTCTTCTTAATTTTAGCTTTAACAAATTACAAGATATATATGTTGTTATGCGGAATGATGTTACGGACCTAATGGTCACTTTGGTGTTTTGATAGTATGTGTGGTGACCTAATTAGCAATTTAAAATGGCCGCTAATTAATTACTAATTCAGAAATTAGCCTGCATCTTCTTAATTTATCTATCTGTGGTGATCTCATTAGTAAATGATCAATTTAAAAATCATGATCAGAAACCCTAATAATATATCGCCAAATGCGAACTCTCATTTGGACAGAAGGATTATACTGCCATACTAGGGTTATCGTGTTATTTGTTTTGTTTCGTCAAACCTCCGCAGCTTCAATGTTTAGTGAACAGAAATTTACATTATAACACTTGTTCATTTGATTGGGTACCATGTCTGGACCAAATCTACTTTTTGGTTGGCATGGGGAGAGATATAGAGAGTGAGAGAAAAAGGGAGGGAGAGAGAGAAAGACACAGAGTGAGAGAGAGAAAGAGAGAGAGAGAGCGAGAGAGAGAGAGAGAAGGAGCAAGAGAGAGAGAGAAAGAAAGAGAGAGAGAGAGAGAGAGAGAGAGAGAGAGAGAGAGAGAGAGAGAGAGAGAGAGAGACGGAGAAGGGCGTTAGAGAAATGAAACATTGAAGATAGAGTTAGCTCTATGTAAATCTTTAAGGTATTGGGTTGGATGTATTGATAATGAAATACCTAAGACAAACTATTCAGGCAACCAACCAACCAATCAATCAATCAGCCAGCCAGCTAGTCAACTAAACACCAACCAGCTAGCCAAATAACCACCATCCAGCCAACCAAGGAACCAGCCAACCAACAAGCCAACCTAACAACCAGCAAACTAACCAACCAACAAACCAACCAACCAAACAGCCAGCCAGCCAGCCAATTATCCAACCAACCAGCAAGCAAGCCATCTAGCCATCCAACAAAGCAACCAACCAAGCAACCATCCATCCAAGCAACCAATCAACCAACCAATTCTTCATATTTCTGCAAGCCACGTGAATAACACGCATTTCAGATTAAACATGACAGTTTTTGTCAAATGGCCAATGACACATATACGAGTCCTACAGGGTCTGTTCAAATTAGAGATGGGAGTCCCGTATCTAAGCCACTCCGTCTCCAGTTCTTCTTCTTCCTGTGGCGGATTTAAAGCAGACATCGGTGATCATGACTCAACTCAACCTCTCTGACTCTGTCTCTGTCTCTGTCTGTCTCTCTGTCTCTGTCTGTCTCTGTCTCTGTCTCTGTCTCTGTCTCTGTCTCTCTCTCTCTCTCTCTCTCTCTCTCTCTCTCTCTCTCTGCTAGCACGTTGGAGTATCAGATGCAGACAATTGCATAAGAGTGGTCAGTAAAGGGTTGAATATGATTGTCAGAAACCTTCACATTGTGGCAGTAGACCCTTGCTATGGGACTCGTGTGTTTGTCTTTGATATATCCTCCTCTTGTAGTCCATGCCGCATGTCCTTGGTGATCTTGCCTGTCCACAGCCCCCGCCAATCATTTCTGATAATGATGTTCCTTCCTACCATGATGTCAAACCAGTCGGCCATCCTGACAGATGATTTCACTGGTTGTAAATATGTATATTGTCTTCTTCTTGGAGTCCATGCCATGTGGCGTTAGTGCTCACGTCTATCCACAGCCCACTGTCTCGTGTGCCGCCAATCATTTCTGATAATGATGTTCTTCCATGTCATGATGTTAGACGGTCCGGCATCTTCTCTCGTTAATATATTATCTTTCAAGAAATATCATTCGTATTTCTCTTGCAAAAAAAATACAATTTATTTGTTGGTTTGTCATTAATTCATTGTAGGTCGGGACTATTAAAAAAAAAAAATACACATTACTATATTTAAAACAACACAGATACAGAAAAAAAAAAACTATTTAGATAACAAAAAGAAAACAGCAAAGATAGGAATTTGTTATAGTGATCTATTTTTCAATGCAACCAATCAAATTTTTGCCCAACGAGCTGGAAAAACTTTTCATTATAAGGTCTAAACAATTCGACCAGTTTTGCCTTGAAATCCGGATCAATTTCTATATGTTTTCGACCTTTACTTTTGCCTAAACATTTGGTTTCCTGAGAGTTTTTCAGTTTCATACAGTAAAATCCCTTCTCTGAGTCGAAGTAGATGTCTGTTTCTGTGATGGCGTGCTCGATGCCCAGGAAATCCTCCACAAGGCGAGTCTGGGAGAGAGGGTCGGTGACCAGCTTGTCTCCATCAACGATTAGAATCTGGGGATAGATAGCAAGTTCGCTTGAGAAATAAATCAATAGACATACATGGTTATCATCGTCATCGTCATCATCATCATCATCATCATCATCATCATCATCATCATCATCATCATCATCATCATCATCATCATCATCATCATCATCATCATCATCATTACGTGCCATGACAGAGAGATATAACGCTCTGGAGCTTCAACTACATCTAGTGCTCTCGGTGTAGAGGGTTTATTCCACACACATCCTTCTTTCTTCCTTGACTTGGGGACGTAAGTTACAAGTACTTCAGAAGTTGGAGTGGGTTCGCCTGATAGCGAGGGAGACTGGGAATAGGGAACGAATATGATTTGGTTTACCCTGCCATGACATTTAGCCCTTAGGAGGCATGTCCACGCAGTAAGGTAAAGCTTGTACCCTCCCAATTGCGCTCCTCCGCCCGAAGACATTGGCACAATGTGGGGTGTCGGATTTGGTGAGCACCGATCATTATTCGGCGATAACAGAAGGCAAGTAGGACCGTCTACTGTCACACGGTAGCTCAGTCATATCTGACTAAGATCTGACAAAATAATAATAATAATAATAATAATAATAATAATAATAATAATAATAATAATAATAATAATAATAATAATAATTGCCATAAGCTATAAGATACTATCCGCAGTATTACTAAATAGGCTAAAGCCATATTCAGAAGATATATTAGGTGACTACCAAACGGGTTTTAGACAAAACAGATCAACAATAGATCAGATATTTATCTTACGACAAATAGCCGAGAAAAATTGGGAATATAAAAGAGATCTCCATAACATGTTTGTGGATTTTAAAAAGGCTTATAATAGTGTCCATATGAATAGTCTATGGAATGCTATGCAGGAATTTGGAATACCAAGGAAGTTAATCAACATGACCAGACTATGCATGGAAGATACTTATAATATAGTAACATATAAAGGCAGGAAATCAGACCCTTTCCAAATAACATCTGGCTTGAAATAGGGTGATGCACTATCGCCACTACTCATCAATCTGGCTCTAGAGAAAGTTGTAAGGAAGGTAAAGGAGGAATGTGATATTGGAGGAACATCCAAGCTGCTTGGTTATGCAGATGATATAGATATTATAGGGCAAAGTGAACAAAAGACATTGGAAATATTGACTCACTTAAAGGAAAAAGCCCAACAGATGGGGCTGGTTATCAACCAAGATAAGACAGAATATATGGCAATTTCAAGAGACGGAATGGCTAAAAACTCTGGCCACATACAAATAGATAATATGACCATTAAAAGAACAGAAACATACAAATACCTGGGTACAATCTTCAACTGCTCCAACATCATAAGGGAAGAAATACAAACTAGAATCAACTCTGGAAATAAGATATACTATGCACTGCAACATCTACTAAAATCAAATGCGCTATCTCGTAACATCAAAATCACAATATACAAAACACTGATCAGACCTGTTGTGCTGTATGGCTCTGAAACCTGGAGTGCAACGAAAGGAGACGAAGCCTTGTTACAAACCTTTGAGAACAAAATTTTAAGACGCATCTTTGGACCCATTAGAGATACACAAAGTGGAGAGTGGAAAAGAAGAAGTAACAAAGACGTTTATGATCTGTTTAAGTCCCTGCTAATCACTGGTATCATGAAGGCTAATAAACTACAATGGCTGGGACATATAGAAAGAATGGAAGATAATAGGGAAACAAAACTCGCTTACAGTCAGGAAATAAATGACCGAAGACCCCGAGGTAGACCAAGAAGACGGTGGAGAGATAATACATATACAGACCTACAAGCACTTGCAATCAACGACTGGCAAGAGAAAATCCACCAGAGAGACGAATGGAGACAGTTTGTATCTGCAGCAAAGAACCTCAATGACTCTGAACGCTGAAGAAGAAGAAGAAGAAGAAGAAGAAGAAGAAGAAGAAGAAGAAGAAGAAGAAGAAGAAGAAGAAGAAGAAGAAGAAGAAGAAGAAGAAGAAGAAGAAGAAGAAGAAGAAGAAGAAGAAGAAGAAGAAGAGGGGATCCAAATGAAAACCTTAATTTTTTTCGGGGGGGGGGGGGGGGGGGGTGAATATATTCTGAAAATGTAAAGAACAGATGTACAGTTTGTCGATGTAGTCTGTAACAGATCACGTAGTCTGAATATAACGAAATGCAACTGCATATATCAAGTTGAAGCTCCGGCCAAAGTATAAACGTGTCGGTTTATTGGTCAAGATATAAAAGTATGTACAGCGAATTGAAAGCACCTCCTCTTCATCTGCCGGGCAAGTTGGAAACTCCCTTATGTTTATCTTCCACGTCACACGTGAGCGTCCCTAACAACTAGTCCTATTGTGCTCACGCGTGCATCATTCACCAGCTATTCATTTCCCAAACCCTTTTCTATTTCACACCATCTAACTACTAACAGAGATGGTGCTCTGTTACATTCCTCCCTATCTTTAACAAGACTTTTTCCCCAAAAGTCTTAATCTCTAACCTACTCAATTTATCCCACATCTATAACTCAAGACAGTTAACCCCAATATTACACGCTTAAACTACCTCTCTCCAAAATTATAAGCAATCCGCTTATCACCTGAACTTAACTTAACTACAAAAATCATATTCCACTTATTTATTTACCCTTTTCTCTATATTCCCTATATTTATCGTAAGGCCATCCGCCTCGACCCATAAGCTTGTACTTCTTCTTCGTAATAAAATCCACATACATCATTTACAAAAAGCTCATCATAATATTTCTGCCTTACAAAGTCTCAGTTTTATACAATACATTACAACATATATATGTACCTTTCTCGAAATACTTCTTCTTCTCTTCCACAAGTCATAAGCGATCCGCTTAAACTTTTTCATCACGTACATCTAATCTCAACTATAAAAATTCAAAACGCCTTATCCTTCTGAGAATAACTCATACTCCCCACCATCATCAACAGGTCTACACCAATAACCATTACCTCCGCGTTGCCAACTTCTCCACACTCAACCAACCTGAAATCACTCGCACTAACAAACGATAGAAAGACAAAGAATCGGTGCACACCGGAAGGTTAAAGAAGTAGAACTCTTCCTCACAAAAACCATACTTACACTTACACCCCTATGTCATCCTGAGACTTTATGTAATAAAGTCTAAACAAAAATAATCCAAATACATATAATATCAACAGCATCAAGCATCAACCAGCAAAAATTATTACTCATTCCTATAAACATCAGCTAACATAACCAAATTTCTCATATACCTCAACTCAGGTTTCCTATTAATTTTTGCCGAAAACCTCAGCACCCCACTTATGTCCATATATTATGGGCATTTCATCTAGAACCTCCAATTTACGCCGTTATCAACAGCCAAAAAAAAAAAATATATCTCCCCTGAACTCATGTCATCTATCCCCTCACTGCCTGCAATCGCCTTTATTCTTTACTAGCTGACCCGGCCCGGCTTCGCCCAGTCCTTGGTGGGGAGCATCTCATTTAATTCATATAAGTAGTCATATAAGTTCCCGTTCCCGTTACCGACTATCTGTCTGTCTGTCTGTCTGTCTGTCTGTCTGTCTGTCTGTCTGTCTGTCTGTCTGTCTGACCCGGCCCGGCATCGCCCAGCTCCTGGTGTGGAGCATCTCATTTAATTCATATAAGTAGTCATATAAGCTCCCGTTCCCGTTCCCGACTATCTGTCTGTCTGTCTATCTGTCTGTCTGTCTGTCTGATCCGGCCCTGCTTCGCCCAGTCCCTGATGGGGAGCATCTCATTTAATTCATATAAGTAGTCATATAAGTTCCCGTTCCCGTCTGTCTGTCTGTCTGTCTGTCTGTCTGTCTGTCTGTCTGTCTGTCTGTCTGTCTGTCTGCCTGCCTGTCTGTCTGTCTAATAATTTATTGGTTGCAGTTAGAACAACCTTAGATAAACGAAGACCAACTTACAAAAAGCATTAGAAAGAGCACTTGAAAGATCTTTACATCTTCCCCAACAATTAACTTGGGTAAATGGAGCAGCGGCAGCAGCAGCAGAAGAAGAAGAAAAAGGAGGAGTAGGAGCTGAAAGGAGGAAGAGGGAGGAGGAGGGAGGAGGAGGGAGGAGTAGGAGGGAGGAAGAGATAGGCGGAGAGAGGAGGAGGAGGGAAGAGGAGGGAGGAGTAGTAGGGAGGAGGAGGGATTAGGAGGATGAGAGAGGAGGAGGGGAGAGGAGGAGTCTGTCTGTCTGTCTGTCTGTCTGTCTGTCTGACCCGGCCCGGCTTCGCCCAGTCCTTGGTGGGGAGCATCTCATTTAATTCATATAAGTAGTCATATAAGTTCCCGTTCCCGTTACCGACTATCTGTCTGTCTGTCTGTCTGTCTGTCTGTCTGTCTGTCTGTCTGTCTGTCTGTCTGTCTGTCTGTCTGTCTGACCCGGCCCGGCATCGCCCAGCCCCTGGTGTGGAGCATCTCATTTAATTCATATAAGTAGTCATATAAGCTCACGTTCCCGTTCCCGACTATCTATCTGTCTGTCTGTCTATCTGTCTGTCTATCTGTCTGATCCGGCCCGGCTACGCCCAGCCCCTGATGGGGAGCATCTAATTTAATTCATATGAGTAGTCATATAAGTTCCCGTTCCCGTCTGTCTGTCTGTCTGTCTGTCTGTCTGTCTGTCTGTCTGTCTGTCTGTCTGTCTGTCTGTCTGGCTGGCTGGCTGTCTGTCTGTCTGTCTAATCATTTATTGGTTGCAGTTAGAACAACCTTAGATAAACGAAGACCAACTTACAAAAAGCATTAGAAAGAGCACTTGAAAGATCTTTACATCTTCCCCAACAATTAACTTGGGTAAATGGAGCAGCGGCAGCAGCAGCAGAAGAAGAAGAAAAAGGAGGAGTAGGAGCTGGGAGGAGGAAGAGGGAGGAGGAGGAGAAAGAGAGAAGAGGAGGATGGAGGAGGGAGAGGGAGGAGGGAGAGGGAGGAGGGGGAGGAGAAGAGGAAGAGGGTAGGAGGTGGAGGAGGGGAGAGGAGGAGGAGGAGGAATATAACGCATATGCCTGTAGATTTAATAATGGCTGAAGTTGTTCCATGTCTTCTTAGAGTTGGCGACAGTGTAAAGAAATATAAAATCTTCAAACTTGATAGAGATAAGGTAACTATTATTTATTCATTCTTTAAGCAAAAAAAGATGAGTTACAATGTTATGCATTATGCATTATTTTTATGAAAATTTTGAAAATGCCTTACAGATTGTATCATTATTTATTATAACTCATATGCCGGTACATAACTATGGACAAAGAGTTTATAAATCTTTGAAAACGATGCCACAATATGACTATAAGTTATACAGAAAAGTTATGCCCCTTGAAATAACTTTTATGTAACGAATGTAAGACGGGCCTGCGCGCCCAATTTGTGACCCTAATAAAGTTGATTTGATTTGATTTTACAGAGTTAAGTCCCCTGAAATATATGAAATTATAATGAAAAATGGAAAATTAAATAATATTGGGTAAGCAGCCAATTTCACACTAAAAAAATATGACAGTGGGCTGCGCTGGAATTAAAGGAAGACGTGTAGAAAATTTCATCTCAATCGGATGGGCCGTTCGCGAGCGCATAAAGGACATAGGGACATACAGACAGACAGACAGACAGACAGACAGACAGACAGACGGAGATCGCCTTTTATATATAAGATTAGTCCATATATCACGGACCCTCAAAACCTCATGGCATTTAATCTATGCTCGCATTCCCCATTAACACTGACAACATACTTACTTCCCCCTAACTATAGTATTAATATCCCCAGTATATATGGCATCCAATTCATGTTTTACTATTAATGCGTTAATCGTTACCCACGTCTACTTTCTCTAAAACCCTGGACACTCTAGAGACCAATCAATGTTCACTTCCGACCCCATGGAGACCCTGTTTTAAAATTGCCTCACGTCTTCTGAACGTAACCCTACATCCACAACTCCCAAGGACCCAATTAACAAGTTTCTGTTTTAAAACTCCACACAATTGAACGTCAAAAGAAAAACTATTTGTAACTATTTTTTTAAGAATGGTCAACGGCAACTCAATCATAAGAAACAGAATCATTATAACTGTGAATGAAAAAATTTGAAATTAACTAATCAAGTAACATGCCAATGTTCAAACAAGGCAAACTTAAATAACGGCATAAATCATGCATAATCGAAGATACAATCAGAACAGAACAATATCACCCCCCTTGGTTTTCACCATGATTCCATATATCCCCACATTTTTCAAAATAAATATACATAGTGAAAAAATAATCAAATTCACATAATAATTTTATAGTAACCAAACAACATTGGTCTCTTTTACGGACCAATGTAACACATATCTACAAGGAACACAAGTCATGTCTATTCCGCCACTCCACATTTTAAATAAAGGGCAATCAACCAATTCAAAGGGACATCATTCAAAATATTAGGACATACATGATAAAACACAATAAAATCATATTTAAATATAACCTATCTATCATTAGTCTCCTTTTTGGACCAATAATAAATTATCTATCTACCAATGAACTCAAGCAGTCAAATCTCAAAATCAAATGGTAATCAAGCATACATCCCCCAAAAACAAACAAGAATTGACACCCATAAATTAAAAATATAGAAAATTATGTCTATACGTCAAGACAACTCATAACATCTCACAGCTGCAATTCAACGCAGTGCCACAAAATGACCTGTCCTCCAGCATATGCCCTCACTATTGTACAATCAAGTACAGCAAACAACATTCTAAAGTATTCAACAAATCACAACCATTTATTAACTCCCTTCCCTATATTTCGCTCCCTACAAAAATAATTTATAGCACATCACAGCACTTGAAATATAAACCCAAACAACGCTGTAAACCACAGCTCAAATCACTCCATTTGCCAACTAGTGTGGCTATTCCAAAGTACTATCAGTCAACTATCTACTAAGGGAAATTGTAACCTTACACGCCTATTTTCCAATCCAGTTATTTCCCCTGGATCATACTTGTACCAAATAATATTATGACTTCTTAAACTGCTGTATCTCCATAACGTCAAAATCACCAGAGAATGTCTTTTCATTATAGACTCCACCAATTAATTTTTCCGTTACTTCATAAAGACATTCTTTCAATTTACGAGCCGCGTACCACCTGACGTAACCCACGTTTCATTCTCCCACATCGCTCTCCATTATCATCAACACAACAAACTAGGGTTAACTCAACTCCCTCCTAACTCACACATTGCGACGGCAGTCACGCCACTCACAACTATCGCAACACGTTCTACAATGCTCTACTTTTAATACTCTGACGTTCAACTAGTTAATCTCTGCTTCCTCTCAAACATAATCAGACATACTAAACGTGCTACAACTTCTACCTTCGACACGCGCATATTATGTGCATTCTCTGGGTGTTACTTACACAATTTCTCACATTTATGAAGTATATCTCTGTCCGTCATTACTTAGGACCTAACGTCCTTCTATCTACTCATTCTAACTAGACGGTGTTTCAAAACTTTACTCTTCACTCTCCAATCAGCACGACTAACATAGTTTTACCTACAGACGAATTACTCTAATACTCACCAGGACTTCCACAATTCAACTGCTTTCTTATTTCCACTTTACTTAGTCATTCACTCCCTTTCAAAATCTCAGAGACTACCCTGCATAACCAATACATTAGGTCTAACAACCGACATTTATAACCAGCTTATGCCAACTACTCTAGCACACCTCACTCAACACAAACATTTTATAGTCTAACTGGTCTATTCTCTAATCACCACGACCAAATATATACATGCACGCATGGCATTCTTTGCAGAGCCTACCCTACTGAAACTACACATTCTCTTTAGCAAATATATATTTTACACACTGACCATAACTATCAACGATCTCTTACCACAAACCTCATTCTGATGAATCACTAACCTCGTAACCATCATTCTATACTTCTCCCCACAACAACTTTCTCAGATTTAGTCAGCTCTTCTTTCTCCGCAAGCATCACTTAATTTACTTCACCTCCCTCACCAGAAACTCGCATTCTTCAACCATCAGCTTCCACAGTCTTCTACTCTTAATATTCTCTCTCACGCTCAGCTGTTTTATACAAGATACTCAATTCCTCCTCAGTCTACATCTCTTCATCAGACACGCTCAGTTCATTTTAACTCTATCAATGCCACTATATCTGCTTCTCAACAAGCGAAACTTTAATTCTATCTCAGACATCACATCATAGCATTTTCATACTCCAGTTACTCTTTCAAAAGCTTTGAGTCAAGCCATCTCAAACAATACATCTACTCTTTTACGAGCATTCATAATTAGTTTATCTCTCTCTGTGCAAATTCTGTGTTGAGTCTACCCTACTTTAATCACACCAGTTATGCATCACTCAACGTGATCGACGTACTCCATCCGGCCATTCTAGACAAGGGACATTTCATTCTCTACTCATCACGACTAACACAGGTCTATCCACACGGTTACACACACAAGGATTATGTATGACTAAACAATTCACTTCAACACTCAACGTCCTATCTCCTCGGAACTACGATCACCGGCCAACCACGCTCAACGCACCATAAAGCACACCATAAACTTCTCTTTTTAACTCGCATATATCATGCTTACTCGGACAACGCATAACTACTCATTCACTTCTTCTCAATCTCATCACTTCATCCCACACTGTTAACAAGTCAGATTCTCTTATCGTATTCCGTCACGTCACACATTAGTCACCTTTAAAATTTACTTTCAGCTTTAATCAAATATAAAATTAGAGATCCGATTTCCTAATTCGTCTTCTTCAATATCCGTAAGCGTATATAAATCAGGTCTGGAAAGCATGTATCCTCTGTATTTCCTCATTTCATCTTCCGTATAATCCGGGTTAAAAGAAATTCCTGACACTCCTTTTTTACGTTTCTTCTTCTTAATAGTCAACTCTGAATCATCAGTATCCATAGTTGTCACAGCAGCGCGGTTTTTACTATATGCGGTAGAGGTGGAAACATCCTTTCTATAACCTGAATCCCCACACCTACCATTTACATTCCTGCACCATTTATGGATAAATTTAATATCTCTATCTGAGGAACCTGTCATATCAGTTGTACCTACATTGGCTATTAGACTAGTTATTGTCCTGTCCCGTCCTGCATTTCTGTCTTTAATGCTTTTTCTTACCTGTCTTCTAACATCTATGGTATTTGTCTGCCTGTCTTCCTTAATTTCAAGTGCGTCTCCTTTTTCTAAATTCACACGAGGAGAAACTAAGTCAGTTTGACTTGCCTTTGTCATCTTGTTGGCTGGTTGTACTTGGGTTTTCTTTTCTACTGTATTAACTTGTGTCTGTGTATTCCTTTCTACTACTTCAATCACCTGCGCCTGAATCTCCTGATCTATTTTCTTTACTAACACCGTCGTCGTCTTCTTTTCCTGTCTAACAGTCACATTCGCAACCACCTTAGGGGCAGTCGAATTTCTATTTATGTATTCTACCCTGTCCTTTGAACCTGACTTAAGATACTGTCTCCGTCTTTGTTCAAACCATTCGTCACGTCTTTTTCTAGCAGTCATACTATTGGATGGCCAATTCCATTGTTGTTTCCTGGAAAGGTTTCTCTCAGGCTGATTTCTATATCTTTGTTCATTATAACTGCCCCTGGACTTAATCCTATCTGGTTCAACATAACCGTCTCTATATACTACGTTATGTTGTCTTCTGTTTACATTAAATACTGTTTGTCTCGTGTTATTCTTTCCTATACTATTATATGTACAAGTTCTTCTTTGTAAGCCTTCCACAAAACTCTCTACCTCACTAACTGCCAGTTTTAACTCTCCTAACCAAGAACTTACCCGTCTTAATTCGGTATGTAGGTGGTTCATAATTCTTCTGTACGCTGAAATATTTTTGTTAAATACACCAATTAGCTAATTACCTAAAACCTGTGTCAACGACGCTTCATTCTGTGCCTGTTCCAGTTAAAACCTGTGTCAACAAAACCTGTTCCTCTGCCATGTTAAAATATGCTGAAATAGTTTTACTATAGAATATATATAACAAAATTCACAATCACAATTTAATTAATAGATATCAATAAGTATACCACCACAGGTATATTTAAATTAGACAAGGGACGTAAGCCACTGTTTTTCTTCCTAAAAAGATCAAGTGTTCAAATTAATAAATCAATTTTATCCAACACACAATGTTATGTTATATTAGTTAAATCTTAATTATTCTAACTACCGTATTTGTCTGAAATATATTTTCCCCGGGTCCAACAGGAAAGTAACTCCAGATATGCCGACTGACGCTTATACTTGACAATCGTATGCTGTATACAGGAAAAAACGAGCGTGTCGTGTTCCTCTACTCCAACATAGCGAAAGGAAAACCTCTGGACTCTCCATTTCACCCATTGGCGGGCACCCCAGACTTGTGGCTTCTTTTCACCCGAAAAAGGGCACGTCTAGTCGTCTTCACCCGGAAAAAAAGGGCACGTCTGGACTTGAAACGGCTCAAACTGAGAAATGAAGCGATTTAAATAGGGTCTCTTCTTCAGCAGGACAGCAACCCAGTATGCCCACCCGCTTCCGAAGATTCCACATTAACGATATCGCTTTGCTTGAATGACATTTTGATGAGCCAGAGTTCAAGATAGTTGCATCTATGACTCGAATGGAGTTGATTTTCGTAAGTAGCAGAGTTTCCTCACTAGGAGACAACGATCGAGAACAAATGAGCAAATGGCTTGTCTCAGTATAAGCGTTGACCACCAACCTTTTGTGATTAAGGATGAACTCTTCACAGCTCCTGACTTCACTTCAGGCAACCAAGGTCAAATTCAAGGACATGATGACGGCAACGGCTTCCAGTAAGACGACATTTCAAGGTAGCATTTTGACGTTTAAGAACAACGGCCAGGTCAGCTCAGGACTCGACAATGATGATGGCAGCTCTGTTCCATAACCCAGAATATTATGTTTTGAGTGACGGTTTTATCAAACATCAGCCCTATCAGAAAGATTTGCAGATACGATATTGTTGGCTTCTCAATAATTCATGACTTCAACATAATTGTCCGTGGCCTCTGACAATTTCTGCCTTCTAGAAATCCATTGTTTTGTTTTGTTATGATGACCTCTGTGATCGCTTGTGGCCGCGACAGCTCAAATCAGTATCCTGGTATACTGGTACCATTTCAGACTGTAACTGATCACGTAGAGTCTGAATATAACGAAATGCAACTGCATATATCAAGTCGAAGCTCCGGCCAGAGTATAAATGTGTCGGTTTATTAGTCAAGATATAAAAGTATGTACAGCGAATTGAAAGCACCTCCTCTTCATCTGCCGGGCAAGTTGGAAACTCCCTTATGTTTATCTTCCACGTCACACGTGAGCGTCCCTAACAACTAGTCCAATTGTGCTCACGCGTGCATCATTCACCAGCTATTCATTTCCCAAACCCTTTTCTATTTCACACCATCTAACTACTAAAAGAGATGGTGCTCTGTTACAAGTCCCACTGCTTTCAATGCAAGTCATATATCGCTGATAAAGTGCTTAGATTCCTGCACACACAAAAAGTTCTTGGTCGCTTATGTAACCACTCATACACCACCTGTGTATCACCACCTTTTCATAGAAGTCACGCAGTTCTGAAACCGTGATGTCACACATCACCACTCTCCACATCCTTAAAAGTAATACTGACAGGTTACAGGACAATGGCATGGTTATTGTAATTTCTATCACACTTTTCAGGTTTTCATTTGAAGTCCTCTCCTATATAATGTGGACATAATGAGGCAAGCCAAGTCGCAAAACAACTTATCACAAACATCAGAAAGAAGCAGCCATAATTATTTGGTCATACCATGAGAAGACACAAACTAGAACAAATTGTGACAACGGGAAAGATTTGTGGAAAAAGAGATAGAAAAAGACAGCGTGAGAAAAATATTGGCAGTCTTGTGTAATGTTACCGAAGGGAGTCAACACACTAATTGATCCTGTTGTTGGAGATCACAATTTGTGGAGAGGCATGATCGCCCACGCCAGCCGGCAAGGCACTAGATGATGATGCCTACCTATCTTTCACAATAATTATCTAACTACATACCATACCTGTTTGCGCGCATACCCATATAGCTAACTATCTACCTATATACCATTGCTATTTACATGCATACCCGTATAGCTAGCATTTAATCTACATACATACACACATAACTACACGATTATCTACCCAGATAAAGAAGAGAAAACGTATATAACCAGATACGCAAATGGATAAGTAAGTCAGTAATAGGAGTGTAAATATGTAGTAGGTAGGTAGATAAGTAGGTTGGTAAGATGGTAAGTAGGTTGATAGATGTGTAAATAGATAGGTAGGTATGTAAGTGGGTAGGTAGGTAATCTGAGTTGAGGCTAGTTGTGTCAAGAACCGACATCACAGCAAACGGACATTTCCAAAAGCGCTTCGTCCTCATCTTCAACAAACAGCGAGGAGTGACAGAAAGGCAGATAAATCGACGGATGGACGAACAAAAAGTTTAATAGGCGGACAGACATCACAAGCGCTCTGTCACAGGCCTTCCGTCGTTCAACAGTCAGCGAAGAGTCATATTGCTAATGGTTACGGCTGCCATCTGATTGAACGTTCTCCTGCTCTCCTCACTCAGTTTTCAGATTCGTCCAGGGCCCTTGCTGATCTCTCGCCCTATCATCATCTCCACATACGGGTTCTCAGTCTGTTTCCATGCTTTCTCCACCTGGTCCCACAGGCGTCTGACCACCTCTCTCTTGTTCATAGATTATCAACCGCCGAGAGGTGCATGCCCTGCCAATCTATCAGCCTGTTCATCCCTCCCGCACTCGCGCATGAACAGGACAGAAAACCCATACATTTATCACAGTCTGTGATCTATGAAGCGAGGCAAGACATTTCACACGAAACATGCCACCTTTTTAAACATACTCCGTGAGTCCGTAGGGAATACAGTACGAGTTACAGCGGTATAAATAAGCAGGGTGTGAACACATAGACAAATAGATAGACAGGGGAATGATAAGACAGACTTATAAACAAACATCGATAGCTACCTGATCACGTGGAAACACTTTTAGAAGGTGTTCAAAGTGTGGGTTGTAGTCACCTTCTTTGAGAACCTGCGACTCACGGAACTCTTGAGTCCTTGCGTTGTACACTCGATCTTCAAAAGACACGGCCGGCCGACCCCAGTATGTCTCTGTGGCATAGTATTGTCCATATTCGGACAGGAGACGAGTGATTGGGTCCCTTACGATGACCATGATCTGTGGACAAACGAATGACACGTTCCATAATGATAGCATATAAATACATTCACATATATTGTTGTGGATACAGACAAACGTTGATGCCTATAGAGATAGAAGTTGTTGCGTATAGAGATAGAAGTTTGTGCGTATATAGATAGAAGTTGGTGCGTATAGAGATAGAAGTTTGTGCGTATAGAGATAGAACTTGGTGCGTATAGAGGTAGAAGCTGGCAGATATTCAGGTAGATGTTCAGTGTCAAATGCTGTGATTCGTCGGAAATAGTTGCCCCAGTGGCCGCAACAGACAGTTGTGTTACCACAGACTAATCAAGCGTGATCTTGTGAGGACTGTTCAAGTGCTGTATCTGTGTAAAATCAACAGGTTTATGACTCAGGCCACCACTAGGTGTTTATTTAAGACTAACGACATATCAGGCCAAAAGAATGTCCTCCCAACACTGCGTAAAAATCCAGTTTGTGAAAAATTACCTCAGTGGGACCGGTGCCAGTCCAGAAGGCTTAGCAAAGAGAGACTTTTTTTGAAAATTACAGGCACTGTTATCGTCTTGGCTGGAGATCTCAACGTCGCCAGCAACCGCCGTGACACTTCTTTAAAGAGGATCTACATAGAACCTGCACAAGCGTAACCGGATGAAGTACCCTATGTTGGATCTATGTTCTGTGTGTGGTGTTATCCTGTCTTCGAGACGGCAAGTGATGGTTTGTGTGTGGTGTTTCCCTGTCTTCTGATGTCCAGTGATGTTTTGTGTGTAGTGTTTCCCTGTCTTCGTAACGTTCAGGAATATTTTATAGGGCTAATATCATAATGTTTCATACATTTGTGTTTAGTTATTCTACTTCATTAAACAGTTTTAAAAAAAAAAACAACCAGATAATAAGTCATATATCCAGAATAATAGGGATGGCTATTATCACATCGATTTCCTTATTATAGCTAACCCTTAGTTAAGTGTAAGAGTATGTAATTGTACAATATCGTTGGGATATTTCATTGTAAACTACTCTATGCCCGAAGGAGGAATCCTACCATGCCCTTCGTGTTCCACTTCATCTATCGCAGTTAAAGAGCACTGGTACCTTAAGCGAGCTGTTCATGGCATGCATTCTGAGATGGGAGTCGTGCTCAGTGATGTAGCATGGGGACTTTTCTATGGTGATCTGGTCGGAGAAGGAAAGTGGCATCATTTTCACATACCTGGAATATATACAAAGGTGGCATTTAAGAGTACTACGTTTGGATCAGACACACAGAGGGGACAAAACTTGTTTACAAATGAACTACAAATTTTCACCAATTGGTGTCTACACAAAATAGGAATAAAATAGTATTACATAATTACCAATGTGGAGATTATTGAAAGAACTAACTAACTAACTAACTAACTAACTAACTAACTAACTAACTAACTAACTAACTAACTAACTAACTAACTAACTAACTAACTAACTAGCTGGCTAGCTAACTAACTAACTAACTACCTTAACTAACTAATTAACTAATTAAATAACAGATTAACCAAATGTCTGACTAACTAGATAGCTAGGATTATATATTGGGTACATTTTACCTCAGAATCGACTCTGTGACAAAGGGGTTGCGAACGCAATTCGTAACACCCCCCCCCCCCTCCATACCACGTTCGAAACACATCTGCAGAAGATGTAGCAGCATTTAGCCTTGCCTTTTGGTTTTCATATAATGGCATGAGTGCCTGCAGTTAAAAAAGCAATAGCTAATTACGTTAACATGCCAAGAAGTAGCAAACAGTAAAAAATGCTTGGGTTGACTGCAACGTCCTGTAAAAGATATGCAGATAACTTTATTTGTTATCACAGAAGTAGGAATGCATACATTTAGGATTATATTTTGGGAACATCAGCTCACACTACTGGATCAGACACGTGAAGAAAGATAGCAATGATTACAAATAAACTACAAAATAAAAGGACTGAAATGTTAGGGAAGAATCACCAATGTGGAACTCATGGAAAGAACTAGACAAACACCAGTGAACCAAGAGGCGAAAGAAAGACACTGGCGTTGGATAGGGCACACATCGGGAAAACCTGAGACTGGTATAACTAGAAAGGCCTTTTCCTGAAAACCACAGGTCAAAATAAATAGAGGAAGACACAAACGAAGAAGAGAAATGCGGACAGAAATGAACAAAATGTGGAGGGTCTTAACTGGGCTGTCTGGGATAGCTAAGGACATGAGAGCATGGAGTGTGCTGATTTAGGGCATATGTCCCAATGGAAGATGATGATTAAAACAGAACTTTGCATCTGCCATCGTCAGCTGCCATCCCTTCAAGCAATCATAAACGTTATGTTGTTTACGAGCATCCCCATATCTGACATCCAATCGATGACATCGAGACAACACACGCAGGCAACCAGAACTGGTATGTTCATAAATATTCCGCTAACGTGCGGTGTTCGGTCAGAAATTCAACCTAACAAAAATCATCAACTATGTAAGTACAGAATAGCAAAGTACGAATGCACGTTCGTTCACAGGAAGTTTTGGTATCCCAGTGAATAGTATGCTTGCCTACCAGTCGCAATGGGGATGACATGTGAAAAAAGAAAACACATCAAAGCAATACGATTAAACTCAACCTATAAGCATATTTAGGATACATTCTATCAGGAAAGTAGCCA
>OY992876.1:493575763-493648263 GCA_963921405.1 Cepaea hortensis | reverse complement strand
AAAAGTCATCATCATCGTCAAACTTTCGCCAGTAAAGACGGCAAAGTGTCAGTCAGTTAATTAGATGGTGTGCTATGGAAGATGTAGATTTCTCCTGGTTGGTTGGTTCGAAGCGTTCAAGAACTTTTCTTTGTTAGTTATCCAATCAGTTCAGGAATATGTTCTGCTGTTCTGTTTTCAAGAATTGAACGTTATCATTGGGATTAATGCGGTCGGACTTAAACTTCCTAGCGGTGAAGGCGAAGTAGGTACCTTAATCCCTACACCAGTCGGTTTCATTTCAACATTGACTTCTCGTTCATAAAGCAATGGCAATCTGCGGAACATAAAATTGCACGGAAAATCAACTGGGGTTGAATTGGTGTTTATTCATTTCTGTTCTCTAACTACCTTTCCATTTGTTTAATTGAATAGACTGTCCATCACGCTGATACTGATATCCGTAATTATATTTGGCGAACTCTGCAATTGGGGGAGCGAAACTAAAAGTAGGTTTGCACCAATCATGCTACTCAACCAAATGAACAAGTATTATTATGTAAATTTTCATTCTCTTATCTCTGGAATGGCCAAGATACCGCGAAATAAAACAAGTAACACAATGACCTTAGTAAATCGATAGATCGCCCTTCTGTCCAAATAAAAAGTCACATTTCGCGATATATTATCCGTTGTCACTGAATCAGTTAAGTATATAAGGAAGAGACAGATGACCTACCTTTCAAATTGAGCGCTTTAGCAGCCTCATCAACAGGCCAACCGCCCGGCTGCGGGTCCAGGTCGTGTAGTTTAGGCCAACGTATCAAGACCACGTCATTTTTCTCATTGGTGGTTTGTCTAGGAGGTGGCGATTCTGGTAGGAAACCTTCTGGGAAGTTAGGCTCCGCCTGGTCAAACCTAGAACCTGGACACAGGACAACCAAAGCTGACATTACGTGCCGTCTGGTGTAAATGTTGTGAATAAAGGAACCAAATTGGACGTTACATGTGTCTATTACATAAACGGACACACATAGTATTATTTGGAACTCACAGAAGAAGAAGAAGGAAATAGAGATTAGAACACGCACTAGACAACATAAAATTTGAAAGCTATAATAGTTACCAACCGGGATCGAACCTGTCGCCTCCAAATGACGACGGCGCCTCGCTGCAGGAACAAGTGTACTTCGACGTACGACCAACTAGACACTCCGAAAAAAGTGTCTTCATTGGTCGTGTCTATGGCAAGGTGGCTTCACATGAGACCTATGGTGATATCTCAATGGTTGGATACGAATTCTGTCCGTATTCCGTAGTTTTTTGGTTCATGTGTATGAGATCCCAGGACGGAAAGCTGTTGCTTTGTTTATGAGTTTGTGAATTACGTATTAACAATTCATGATTTATAATTTTTTAATGCTATGTTAATGAATTATGATGGACATAATTTATTAATGTTATATAGTCATTAATGAGTTATGTTTAATTAATCGATCAATGGGTTAAGTGATTGATTAATTAATTGTGGAGTTGTGGAGATGAGGAGGATATGTCCGGCTGGACACCTCCTAGATAATGTAATCTCTACACTGAAAGATAAGTAGGTGTATTTTATGGCTGTGATGGGAAGAAGTGGAGGATTGGAATAACACCAAGTAGAGGATACAATGACAGTGTCAAACAGTTTACTCTGGTGCTATCGGGCCAGCAGAGCCCAGACGAGTTACTTGCCTATATACTAGCTTCCTCTTGTAACCTCATGCTGTACCTTTCAATTAAGAGAGTTGATCTATTATGATGATGATCTAATATATCTTGTGTGATATATGATGCATGTGTTGAGGTTGAAGTGCATGTTAGTCTTAAGTTGTAGCCAAGTACTCACACCGACCTCCATGTTTCAGGATCTGTTATATAATGGAGATTCATGAGTTAGACCATAAACTCCATGGGACCAGCTCATTAGAGTGCCAGTCAAGGTGATGGTTGAGGCAGTATAGGGAGTGGTCATCTGAATCTGCCAAAATCAACGCGTGAGAGAATCTGAGTTTAGAATATCCCGGAGAGTCAATGCTAAGACCGCCGCGACGAGTCCGACGAAGATTTAGTCAACCGATCCAGGTAGGGTCTAGGACTGAAGCGTCTCTTGATTCACACCGGTAAGGTACTGGTGCAGTTCTAAGGTAACTCAGTGGTGACCTGTGCACTCTCAAGGAAATGAGTTCCAGATGTGTTGATGAGAGTGAACTCTGTTTAAGCGTCATGACAATGGCCAGTATTTTATGTTTCCGGCCCGGCTGGGTCGTAATGAAGTCCAATGTATAATTCATTTAAACTACGGTGTGAATCTACAGTTGTGATCCTTAATGAAACCTGAACTTGGTCAAGTGACCTACAATAGTGGTTTGCTATTTTTCGGAAACACCGGAGGGACATACTTGTTCGGGTAGGGATCTACCCCATTCCGAAGTGGGTTGTTGGACAATGACATTGAAAGCTCTGAAGGTATTAGGTACCTACAGAACTGTGTAGAACAGAGACATGTGAATATGAATAACGAAGACACAAATAATAGATAACACGATTTATTGCCTGGCACATTTCGCTGCATCTCGTCAGGTACATACTGCAGAAATCACACAACTTACGTGAAATTAACTAGATAAATCTTCAAGTTGAAATAACACAATAGCACAACACACTCCAAACAGAAATGTCCGCTGACCAACTGCATTAAAAGCGTTAAAGGCTAACAAAACCCTCGTCATACTAAAACCTGACAAAGGGAGCAGTGCAGTACTGATGGACATGTCAGACTACCAGAGAAAAATTAATGAAATATTGTCAGATGAATCTAAATTCAGGATAGATCAAAAAGTAAACAAATCGGAGGACCTGGATGTAATAATGAGGAAAGAGATCCAGTCACTTGTGAATGCGGGACTCATCAGTGAGGCCACTGCAAAAACGCTCACACCATGTGGCTCGCAAACTCCTCAGATGTACGGTCTACCCAAACTTCACAAGCCCGGCATCCCACTAAGACCTATCCTGTCCATGGTTAACTCTGCACAACACCGAACTGCGAGATGGCTAGCCGAAATTTTAAAGCCAGTACGACAGTCTTTCGATCCAAAAATACTCAGAGATACATTCCAACTGGTGGAATTATTGGATACTATGGACATAAATAACAAACACATGGCATCCATGGATATAGCCTCCCTATTCACTTACGTTCCATTACTTCTCCTTCTCGCCAGCATAGCTCTATTAGCTGGTGGATCTGTAGAGTGAGTGTGTCTTGCCCACTCCTGATTACATCTATTGAAATCCCATCCTTACCTGGAGCCTTGCCAGACGCAAGTTCATTTATAGCACACTTAACTTCTGTTATGGTGGGAAGTGTGTCCAGGTGGTCAAGAGTTGGCAGGGCCTCTATGGCGTTGAGGGCATCGTCCGCTAGCATGGTCTCACTTGAGTAAAGCTCTAAATAGTGCTAGACCCATCTATCCATTTGCTGTTTCTTATCAGTGATGATTTCTTCAGTCAAGGTTTTCAGCGGTGCACTTCTTTAGATCACTGGACCACATGCTTTCTTTATCCCTTCATACATGCTTCTCGTGTTTCCCTTATCACTTGCGATTTGAATGGACTCACATAACTTGATCCAATAGTCATTCACACACTGCCTGGCAGCCTTTTGCACATCCTTCCTAGCTTGCTTCAGCTCACTCAGAGTGTTACGGGTTGGTCTTTCCTTGTTTCTTAAGAGAGCTATCTTCTTTTTATCAATCAAGGGCTGCAGTATCTGGCTGTTTGCCGCAAACCAGTCCTGCTTCTTATGATCCACAGTGCCGTAAACCCCTACCGCTGTTTTATAAATAGTTTCCTTAAGTTTACTCCATTTATCATTTACTATACAATTTTCTGATGTATCAGTGAAAGTGTCCTCAAGTTGCTGTTGAAATTCAAAGCACTTTCCAGGATCGTGAGTGTTAATAATATTAATCCTGTGACTAGATTTGTGTTTAGCTGTGTAGATTCTCTTTGGTCTCAGTCTAACCCTTGCAACAACCAAAGAATGATCTGTATCACAGTCAGCACTGTGGTAACTTCGAGTTAATGATGCATGGTTCAAATGTTGTCTCCGTGTGATAATGAAGTCCAGCTGATGCCAATGGCCGGATCTTGGATGTTTCCATGTGACCTTATGAAGCTCTTTTGTTTTCAAAAAGGAGTTTGTAATACATAGGTCATTTCTAGTGCAATGCTCCAGCAGCCTTTGCCCATTATCATTCATGCGACCGATGTTGTATTTTCTAAGGCACACTGGCCATGAACTCGAGTCCTTGCCCACACGAGCATTGAAATCACCGAGCATATAAATGTAGTCGGATTTCGGAACTGCTTTGATCACAGAGTCCAGCTGCTCATAGAACGTTTCCTTCACATCATCAGAGGAAGCGAGTGTCGGTGCATATGCAGTTATAATGGTGGCAAATCCACAAGAGGTTGCCAAATGCATTGAAGACAAACAACTAAAATTAGGCATACCAACACCTATTCTAGAGAGGCTACTACTACTATGTACCGCCAACATACAATTCAATTTTCTAACTAAGTCATCCGCCAAATTGACGGATTGGCCATGGGGAGTCCTCTTGGTCCTATTCTAGCCGACATCTTCATGGCTTATTTAGAAGAAAAGAGATCCTCAGACATCAACAACTTGGCCTTTTACCGTCGTTATGTGGACGATATACTAATTATCACCACAGACGAGCTACAAGCAACAGCGTTCCACGCCACAATGAACAAAACGCATAAAAACATCTCTCTATCTATGGAACACGAACACAACGCAGCGTTGCCGTTCCTAGATATTCTAATGAGACGTAGAGCAGACGGCACAATTAAAAGATCGGTGTATCGCAAAGGAACATGGACTGGCCAATACCTAAATTTTCAGAGCTTCACACCTGTCCAGTACAAACGGGACTTAGTACGGACTCTGTTTGACCGTGCTAGAAAGATATGCACTCAGGACACACTGACAGAGGAATTTGACACTCTGAAGAATGTCTAAAACCAGAATGGGTACTCCACAGGATTTATAAAGCGCCTCTGCCAACAGCCCAAACCAAAACCAGACGTAACTACAGTCCCTAAACTCAAGGTATTCATCCAGCTATCCTTTCGAGGGGATGACGTAATGCAACGTCCACAAGACCGGCTTACTACAGCAGTACGCCGAACATTCTGTGCAACGCCAGTCATTAGATATAAAACCGTACCGATTTCTACACCATCAGTCAAAGAGCCTGTTCCTCGGTACGCCACAAACAATTGTATTTACCAATTCACATGTAGATGCCAGGCCTTCTATATTGGTAGAACAGAGAGACAGCTTAACAAATGAGTGTCAGAACACATACCTCAGTGGGTCAACAAGATACAACACACAGGAGATGCTAGCCTCGTGGGGTCGACACACCGAAAGCTCCCGGCGTCTTCAATTGGTAGGCACATTATCGAAAGCGGCCATGTGGTGGACAGAGACACTGTCTTTCGCGTGTTGTTTAACACACAAAATACTCGCTTGTTAAAGTTTGCAGAAGCAATTATGATCAATCAACGCAAGCCAGAATTTTTAGTCAGCTTAAAATTACCGTGGTAGATAATTGGCATTGCTGTGCTAATATGTGTATATTTCAGCTTGAAGGATTTATCTAATTAATTCACGTAAGTTGTGTGATTTCTGCAGTATGTACCTGACGAGATGCAGCAAAATATGCCAGGCAATAAATCGTGCAATATATTGTTTGTGTCTTCGTTATTCAAATTCACTACGGGAAAACATTGTTTTGAACATGTGAATATGTTGAGTTCTTACATTCACCTGCTGAAGCATTCAATGGTGACAATGTTGTTATATAGAGCCAGCGCTCCAGTTATAGGTTGCAGATAAAGTTTTTCCATTAACTTGAGAGGCCGAAGAGCAACCAGGCCCTTATATACTAGTGTATTGTACAACCAGTCTTATCATCAGTTGCGAACATCTAGAATTCTAGAGTCATCAGCGGAGTGGAACTTATGAGTTATTACGTCATCGAGGGATGACCAGCGAACTTTGGTGAAGTGTCAGTCAGGCATTAGTCTTACGCCTGGCCAGTCCGAGATCTTTCTCACAGTGGAAGGAGAGAACTTTGGAAGGGTCTACGCCTTGGAGTTCCTGTGCACTGGAGGTTCCTCAGGTGAGTCGTTAACCACGACGGGACGACGGCACTTACTGAAGTCACATGCTCTGTGATGATGACTGATCATTTGTAGATCTTCTCGCTGTTCTCTAGCAGCAAGTGTACATATTGTCTTCTATCCAGGCTTTTCAGCCATCCCTCTCTGAGTTTCAGTTGACGTATTCAGAAATTAAATGTTGCTTTGTTAGCCATGGCTTTGGGTACTAGTATGACTGTTGTCTTGTCCGAGCCCCCTGTGGGTAGGAATCCATTGGTGGGGAGGGGAAGGTCAGCTGTCCCGGCTTGTGTGGGGCCTGGTGGATGTAAAGTCCTATTGGGGTAGTCGGAGCAAATGCTGGGGATATTAACTATAGTAACATACCTGTCCTAGCCCCGGGGGTCTTTTTACAGGAACTATAGTGGACATTACATTGTCTAGTGTTTAATATAGCGAAAACATAAATTTTAGTGGAAATTATCCGTGTCTAGTGTTTAATATAGCGAATAAAGAAACTGTAGCGGAAATTATATCTGTGGTGGTTTTATATAGCGGAAAAAGAAAATATAGTGGACATTACCTGTGTCTAGTGTTTAATATAGCGATTAGAGAAAATAGAGTGGACTTACATATATCTAGCATTTAATATAATGAATAAAGAAACTGTTGTGGACATTAATTGTATCTGATGTTTAATATAACGAATAAAAGAACTATAGTGGATATTAACTGTGTATAATGTTTAATATAGTGAATAAAAATAAAATGTAGTGGGCATTACCTTTGCCTAGTGTTTAATATGGCCATTAGAGAAAATATAACGGGCATTACCGGTGCTTGGTGTTTAACATAAGGAATAAAGTATTAAACTGGGCATTATATACTGTCTAGTGATTTTTGTTTGTTTAGGCCTGCACTTGCTTTGAACTCAAGTGTAGTCCATACAATTGCTACTACTTCTAGCGCACTAAACTTATATTATTTGTGAATGTGGATTAGCTTTCCCTATTACCAGTGTCCCTCGCCATCAGGCGAATCCACTCCAACTTCTAAGGTACTTGTAACTTATATCCCCAAGTCATAGACGAGAAATCAGCATTTTAGTCCAACTGTCCGGTGTAGGAGTTGAGCCCGTTATATTGGCATCAGAGCACCTGAAGATTAAAAGGGATTACTCTTATCCATTAGGTTCATGCTGACCTGTGCTGTCTAGTGTTTAATATAGTGAATACAGAAACTAACGTGGACATCGCCTACTGTGTGATGACAATATTGCAGATCAAGAAACGAAAGTAGGTATTATTCCATTCCATCATGTGCCATGCTGGTAAGCATAGGCGGTCATGACTCGCCATGTCACTCTATCACCAGAGTCGTGGATCAGCTCCGTGTTCTTGTCTTGACCATACCACGTGGTTAAGCCATTCAGGTATTTACTTCTCTGTCTTCCCCTTGCTCTTTTCCCCTCGGTCTTGCCAGTAGACACTAAATTCTCCAATTTATTTCTTCTCATCACATGTCCAAAATATTTTGGCTGTCTGCGTCTAATTTCTTTATTCATTTAAGATTCTCATTTGTTTCTTGCAGCACTTGGTCATTGGTTTTTCTGTCTGTCCCTGGTATTCTTTGCATTCTCCTCAGAAACCATATTTCCACAGCTAGCTGATGTTTTCCAACATGACTGATCTATGTAGCACCTCAACACTTGTTTGTTTCCGTTTCAATTGACATCTTTTTATTGGTCAGTATGGTGTTCATCTTGCTAAAGGCTACTTTCACCATGGCGATTCTTGTTCTAATATCTCCATCAGATGTTATGACTGTTCCGAGATAATTGTACCGATTCACTTGTTGAAGAATATTCCCATTTACTTGTATATTACATTTATGTACTGCGTTCTTCCTAGTGACGACCATAATCTGTGTCTTCTTAAAGTTTAATTCTAGGCCTAGCTGTTCACTGTGTCCATCAACAGCATCTACTAATTGTTGCAGATCCTGCTCATTGTCTGCAATCAATACTGTTTCATCTGCATATCTAATGTTATTGATGTTTCGTCCTTCGATGATGATTCCGTTCATATCTTCTACATTTCTGAAAATATTTTCACTGTATAGGGGGAAAAGATCTGGAGTATACACACCCCTGTCTCACCCCTCTCTTAATAGGCTAATGTGGACTCACTTCATTATCAATCCTTATGGCAGCTTGTTGTTTCTAATATATGTTTTTTATAAGACTAATGTTTTTCTCATCAATTTGTAGATGTGCAAGCATCTCTACCATGCTGGCATGTCTTACTCTATTGAAAGCTTTTGTGTGGTCAATAAAGCAACGAAGTATATCTTTGTTTACTTCTATAGAATGTTCAATTACTGATCGCAGCATATACACAGCATTTACTGTACCCTTGCCTTCTACAAAACCACATTGTTCTTCTCGTATTTCAGGATGTACTTTCTTCTTCACTCTTTGCATAATAATTCGTAGCAAAATCTTCATGATGTGACTCATTATACTAATTATTCGATGTTGATCACATTCCAAGGCTCCTGATTTCTTTGGGATTGCAATAAATACATAATTACATAATTCAGAAGGTAAATCTCCAGTATCATATACTGTGTTCAGCAGTCTGGTGACTTTATCTATTCCATACTCTTCTAAAGCTTTAATCATTTATGTTGTGATGTTATCTGAACCGGGGGTCTTCCCGGGTGACATATGTTTCAGAACATTCCGAACCTCCATCTTCAAAATTAACAGTCCTGCATTATTAATTCGAATATAATACTGTTCTTCTCTGATAACATCAAAAACGTTTTTTCACATAATCTGACCATACATGTAGAATCTGATCTTTTTCTCTTATGGTTTTGCCATCTTTTGTTTTCGTACAGCATGCTGATGTACGTGTTCTTTTGTTAGTGAGTTCCTGAATTCTTGTGTGCATTGATTTGGATATCTTGACTTTTGTATTGTTTTTCAATTTCTATGCAGTTTTTCTCAAGCCATGATTCTGTGGCCTCCTTACATATTATTCTGACTTTTCTGTTTATTTCTTCATATTTGGTAGGATTATATTTGTTGAGTCTTCTTCTTTCCATTGGTTGTAAACTTTCTTCAGTCATTCTTTATAACGACCCACCTTCTTTAATTTTGGAATAGTTTTTTCTGCAGCCAATCTGACTGAATTCTTCAACATTTCCCATTGATCATCCATATCTTGAAATAGGATCTCTTGTTCAGGTATTATATGTAGAAAATTATATAATATTTAATTAGATAAACAGTATTATTTCGGTTTATAATGAGAAGATAGACACTTGAAAATAACTTGGCGTCTGGAAAGATGTCGAAAAGACAGGGGTAGATCTAGATAAATGCTGGATAGACTGGGACAATTTCATACAGGAAAATCCTCATTAAAGTTGGTATGTAACAAGTGGAGACGTGATCTGCGGATATGCATTTATGTCTTCGCCTGTAGACAACGCACAAGATGATGACGACGTTCTTTTCGATATGATGACAGATTTTAAAAGAAAAACGAACGTTGCTTTATAAAACTAAAGCAATTAAAACCTTCATGGCGTGGAATACCTTTCCTCTGGGGTCAACAAGGCAGGCCGAGAGAGGGATCATGCTGCACGGGCAATACTTGGATTCGACAATGCAGCCCAAGCTTTGTGCTATAGAGAAGTATACACATTAGGATGATGGATGACGGTAGAATACCAAAGAACATCACTTTTGGTGAATTACAGATTGGTAAGAGATCTGTGGGTCGACCTCTACTACGATACAAAGATGTGTGTAAGCGGGACATGATTGATACAGGCATTGATAATGCACAATGGGAGCACGTCGCCGCTGAACGTGTTGCATGGAGGGCAACTATCAGAAATGGAATAAAGACAAAGGAGAAAATGATTGCAGATAAAGCACACACAGAGCGTGAGAGACGTAAGATGGTGCAAAATAGTGGAAATGACCATGTTTTCACATGCACCTACTGTGGGCAAACATTTGCAGCAAGAATTGGCCTTACCAGCCACACTCGCCACCGCCATGGATCGTAGTTATTGCCATATGACAGTTATTAAGCCTTTTTGAAGCACAATGTACCAAACTATCGTCTGTCAAGGCGGAAAGGTGCCAATGATATATATATATATATATATATATATATATATATATATATATATATATATATATATATATATATATATATATATATATATATATGGAGAGTGCTTCTTCTTCAGCGTTCCGAGCCATTGAGGTTCTTTGCTGCAGATACAATCCGTCTTCATTCGTCTCTCTGGTTGACCTACTCTTGCCAGTCATTGATTCCAAGTGCTTGTAGGTCTGTATATATATTATCTCTCCACAGTCTTCTTGGTCTACCTCGGGGTCTACGATCATTTATTTCCTGAGTGTAAGCGAATTTTGTTTCCCTATTATCTTCCATTCTTTCTATATGCCCTAGCCATTGTAGTCTATTAAATGTTTTGCGTATCCTTTTACAGGACTTAGCTGTCAACAGCAGCATCTTTCAGCTGTCTGTTGATCTCTTGGCAAGATTACGCTCAGTAGTTTGCCATTGCTTTCTGAGCGGCCGGCTCAGTATCCGCAAGTCACGAGCGGGGGTCGAACCACCTCAGTTCTCGCTCCGCTGCGAGACTCTGCGTGATAAACGGGATTACAGAGAGAAAGTGTTGTAACCCCACAGCCAGAGAGACCGGCTTGTAGTCTATTAGCCTTCATAATACCAGCGATTAGCGGGGACTTAAACAGATCATAAATTACTTCTTATTTTCCACTCTCCATATATATATATATGTATATATATATATATATATATATATATATATATATATATATATATATATATATATATATATATATATATATATATATATATATATATATCATTCATTGGCACCTTGCCGTCTTGCCGGACGATGGTTTGTGCTTTTAAAAGGCATAATAACTTTTACCTATGGCGGTAGCGAATGTGACTGATAAGGCCAATTCGCGCTGTAAATGTCCGTTCACAGCGGGTGCATGTGAACACGTAGTCATATCCACAATCATGCACAATCTTACGTCTCACACACTCGGTGTGTGACTTCTCTGCAATAATTTTCTCCTTTGTCTTTATTCCATATATGATGTTTGCCATCCATGCAACATGTTCAGCGGCGACTTGCTCCCAATGTGCATTATCAATGCCTGTATCAATCATGTCTCGCTTGCACACATGTTTGTATCGTAGTAGAGGCCGACCCTGAGATCTCTTACCCGTCTGTAATTCACCAAAAAAAAAAAAAGATGTCCTTTGGTATTCTACCATCATCCATCCTCCTCAGATGTCCTATCGATCTAAGTCTACGAAGACTGAGCATGGAATAAACCGTCACACAACCTGATCTGTCCAATATTTCAGTATTTGTGATTTTGTCTTGCCACTTAATACCAAGAATTCTTCGCAGACACCGCATATGAAAGCTTTTTAAACGTTTCTCTTGGTGTGAGTAAGTTGTCCAGGTTTCACTGCCATAAAGAAGAGTACTAAGGACACAAGCTTGATAGGCAAGGACTTTTGTTTTGGCAGTAAGCTTCCTGTTCTCCCAGACTCTTTTTCTTAACCTGTTCATTGTTGTTGCTGCCTTACTAATCCGGATGTTGAATTCCTGATCTAGGGATAATTTGCTATTTACCACTGATCCTAGATATGTACCCCATGTGCACCTTGTGACATAATCTGTGTCTTCTTTTTACTAATTGTTAAACCAAATTCAGAACAAGCATTGGAGAATGCAGATAGCAGACATTGCAATTCTTCCTCAGAGTGGGTCGTAACTGCAGCATCATCTGCAAAAAGCACCTCTCTGATCAGTACCCTCCTAATTTTGGTCTTAGCCTTCAATCTCTGAGCATTGTAGACGCCGCCATCTGAGCGTGAATGAATGTATATACCACCATCCTGATCTCGAAAGGCATATTTCAGTAGAAGCGCGCGCGCGCGCACACACACACACACACACTCAGAGAGAGAGAGAGAGAGAGAGAGTGAGAGAGAGAGAGAGAGAGAGAGTTACCCACAGTGTGTTACCACGGACGACAAGACAACACCGTTTGATGCATAATTATTTCATTCACACTCTCGCGTCTGACGATAATGGCCCATATTTAGTAGCCGTGAGGCTGTGCACTGATTCGTTCCCTAAACATTTTGCACATAATGCATAATTCGTGCAATGAGTCCTTGTCCTTGAACGTTAGAAATAGAGTTCTTGCATGTTACATAGAACCAATTTTAACATAAGGCGGCGAATTTAGGACAATTAGTAAACAAGTGAAAAAATCCCGGAAGCCTTGGAGATGTGGTTTTATAGAATAAAATTGTGTGAAACTGCGGTAAAGCTGTGAAAATGTAAACAATATAAAATGACACAAAGTAGTGCAGCTTTATATTACAGAATTACGACACATACAGGACGTTGCGGCGAGTAGCTTTTATCAGCAAACAAACACATTCACAAAACACAACATATAGTCAAGGAGATTTCCTGTGACTACATCAAAACTTGACAACAGTATGAGAAGAACAAAGAGATCAAAAGATGAAAGCAATGAAGAGAAAATAAAAATTGGAAAAAATGTTCATACTTACCTCATAATTCAGAGCTATACACAGCATATACACAGGTTATACACAGCTCGGAATTCTGAGGTAAGTATGAACATTTTTTTGCAATTTACATTTTCTTTTCATTGCTTTCATATTTTGATCTTTTTGTTCTTCTTGTCCTGTCGTCACGTTTTGATGTAGTCACAGGAGATCTCCCTGACTATATGTTGTGTTTTGTGAATGTGTTTGTTTGCGAATGAAGGCTAATCGCCGCAACGTCCTGTATATGTCGTAATTATGTTATGTAAAGTTGCACTACTTTGTGTCATTTTTTATGGTTTTATAGAAGAATGATGTAAATTAATTGGACAGCCAAAGTGAGCAATCGGGACTTTTTGAGGGAACATAGGTCGCAAAGACAACTTATCACAAACATCAGAAAGAAGCAGTCATCATTTTCTAGCTACATTTTGAGAAGACAGACACCAGAACATGTTGTGACAACTGGAAAGATTTGTGGAAATAGACATTGAGGAAGACAGCTTAAGAGAATTCTTGACAGTCTTGTGTCATGGCACGGATGGAAGTCAACACACGAACTGATCCATGCCTTCGGAGATCGAAATTTGTGGAGGTGTATGATCGCCCACGCCAGCCGCCAAAGCACTGGATGATGATAAGGCCATGCATCGAGAGGTGAAATACATTGTTTGATATGACAGTCACGCACGGCACTTTGATACGAGGGGGATTCAAATGAAACCCTTAAAAGCGAGGAGTGACGAGGGGATCTGGCCGACGCTCGACGCTCAGAGGAAAGGCGAGACGGACATATAATCAAATTGCTACTGGAACTATTAGTGTTGGAACTCTTCGCTGGTTGCTGAGGATGGGGACGGAGCGCTTATGGGAATGTCCCGAATGCTGTGATGTCGGTTCCTAAATCAATCAATCAATCAATCAAACCCTTAAAAGCGTGATATAAATTACAGTAACCATGCCATTGTTTTGTAACCTGTCGATGTTGTTGTTAAAGATGTCAAGAGGGTTTAGCACGTGACATCACGGTGCAGATTAACACGGTGGCGTCATAATGCCAGTTTAAAGATGACAGCCCCACGTTTTCCTTGCATCAAAGAGGAGCTATAGAAAACTATAGAAATTTATCGGAGAATGAAGGTCCAGTATTGTGATGCATGCCTGTCAGTCCAGCAAGTGTATGAGTGGAGTAGAAAGTTTCAAGACTTTTCGGTCCAGTGAAGAGGTACAGCAGGAGGTGCATGAGTGGTTACACATGCGACGATGATAATTTATTTTCTACAGGAATCCAAGCACTTTATCGAGGTTAGACTTGATTGAACGCAGTGGTGATTACATCGAAAAATGATACATTTGTTTCTTATTTTTTTTTAAAGAACATATTCACACACACAAACACACACACACACACACACACACACACACACACGCACGCACGCACGCACGCACACACGCACGCACACACACACACACATTTAAGGTTGTCGTTTGAAGCCCCCTCGTATATCCGGAGAACAGCCAGTGACTCATGGTGTGTTACTAGGTACAACAAGACAACAATGTTTGATGTATACTTACCTACTTCATACTCTCGTGTCTGCAGCCCATTGCCCATGTTTAGCATTTGTGAGGTTGAGCATCGGGAGGTGAAATACATCGTTGATATCACAGTTATGGCAACCAGACACACGGAGATGATCACAAATTTGGCCCAGTACACCTGCACAGACCTCATTTCCCGGCTTTGTGATACAGAAACAAAAGCATTATTATTTATTAGAGTGTCAGATGTGCTTGTTCCATTGTCAGTTGTCTTCATTAACAGATTCAGTACCAAACACAAAGTAGGTTGGGACCAAACAAGAATGGATGACGGAAAATGGTTTAACAATTGTTGTTCTTCTTCTTTCGTTCGCTTGAAATGTGTCTATAACTGCAATGCTGTCTCTTGTATGAATTCAACTGTCTTGTTTAGTTCACTCAGCGGTCCATAGAGTTTATCTTCCACTGTCGTCTCTCTAGGCCAGAAGGTTTTCCTAGTTACGCTATGATTTGGGCAGTCTTGGAGTATGTGCTCTGCTTTCTGCGATGCCAGTCCACATGTGCACATGGCTGATTCACCAGTCTTGAATGTTGTATACATGTGGTTGTGTAATCTAGTTTAACAGCTGTTACTATGGTAGCAGATATGTTCTATTATAACGCAATGATAATATTTCGACGATTATATAAGCCCATGGCAGATACGGGAAGTCGCTTTATATAGATGATCTTCCCATGGCATTTAACCAGTTAATTACTGATATAGAACTCTGAAGTTTTGTGCATTCCTTTCCGTGCAATCTGGGCTCTGAAATATTCTTGCATCCATCGAAGCGAGGAAGGTGTTGACTTGTTCTCCCAGCCCGAACGAACGTACCATCATCACGGGTACAACTAACCGTTGTAGGGGTTAAACCCGCTACCAGGGCATCAGCACACCGGATGTTTACGAACGAACGCTCTTATCCATTCCCCCATGCTGATCCCCCAATTCACCAAATGATAATGAATTATATAACTAGGTCTAACATGCAATTTTAGAATAGAAGTTGTATCTTTAATGACTACGCAGTGATTGAAAATATTGCCAGTCCAAGTTTTATATTCACCCTCTGTAAAGTTCATGCAAAATAATAGGTAAATACAAAACTTGAACTGGCAATATTTTCAAACACTGCGCAATCATTAAAAATACACCCTGTATTTATACACGTTACCTTGGTCAGTAATATCCAAATTTATCAATGCTCGCAAAACGACAGATAATAAATAACATATTGACACCAACCCTATGCTAGCAATGTCAAACTTAGACATTATCCAAATCTGACTGGCACCTGGCCGTCTAGATAGACGATAGTGTGTAAACTGGGTGTATACCTCTTCATGGCACAAAGTCTGGGCTGAATTTAGAGACCACATATTGCCTATGCCAGTGGTTCTCAACCGGTGGGGAATTCCCCCCCCCCCCCACAGGGGGGAATTTTAGGGTTTCCAGGGGGGAATGAAGACCATTTCAAGATCGCGTTAATTCAAGAACCGATTACTTGATATTGTTTTTCCCTTCATACTTTAAAGTTATGTACGTCTCATCCTTCTAAAATTCATTTTATAAAGAAAGTAGACCCACAAATCATGTTTTATGTGGATGTCTAGACTTGTTTTAGTATATGCTATTAAATCTACCTTCCGTGTTTACGTATACTGTGTAGGGGTGGGGGGATTTTTACATCGGAAATGTGAAAGGGGGAGGGGGGAATCCATCCATCCATCCATCATGTGCCATGCCGGTAAGCGTGGGCGGTCATGTTCTGCCATCTCACTCGATCACCAGAGTCGTGGATCAGCTCCGTGTTTCTGTCTCGACCATGCCACAAGGCCAAGCCATCCAGGTACTTGCTTCTAGGTCTTCCCCTTGGTCTGTTCCCCTCGATCTTACCAGTTGTCACCAAATTCTCCAATCCATTTCTTCTCATAACATGCCCAAAAATTTTTGACTGTCTACGTCTAATTTCTCTAATCAATTTACTATCTTCATTTGTTTCTTGAAGGACTTGTTCATTGGTCTTTCTGGCTGTCCATGGTATTCTTTGCATTTTCCTCAGAAACCACATCTCTACAGCCGTCAGATGTTTTTCAGCCTGACTGCTCATTGTCCACGCTTCACATCCATACAAAAGTACAGGTTCAATGTAGGATCTCAACACTCTTTTTCTCGTTTCAATTGACATCTTTTTATTGGTCAATATGTTTTTCATCTTGCTAAAGGCTACTTTTGCCATTGCGATTATTGTTCTAATCTCTTCAAGGCATCTCCCATCAGATGTTATTACTGTTCCGAGATAATTGTACCTGCTCACTTGTTGAAGAATATTCCCATTTACTTGTATATTACATTGTGGTATTTCGTCCTTCCTAGTGACGACCATAATCTGTGTCTTTATACAATTTAATTCTAACCCTAGTTGTTCACTGTGTGTAACAATCGCATCTACTAAATTTTGCAGGTCCTGTTCATTGTCTGCAATCAAGACTGTATCATCTGCATATCTAATGTTATTGATGCATCGTCCCCCAATGTTGATTCCTTCCATATCTTCAATATTTCTGAAAATACTTTCACTGTACAGGGAAAACAGATCTGGAGACATTACACATCCCTGTCTCACACCCCTTTTAATAGGCTGATATTGGCTTACTTCATTATCAACTCTTATGGCAGCTTGTTGTTTCCAATATATGTTTTTTACAAGTCTAAGATCTTTTCCATCAATTTGTAGATCTTCAAGCATCCTTATCATGTTGACATGTCTCACTTTATCAAAAGCCTTTGTGTAGTCAATAAAGCAAAGGTGTAGATCTTTGTTTACTTCTATAGAACGTTCGATTATGTTTCTCAGTATATACACAGCATTTACTGTACCCTTGCCTTCCACAAACCCACATTGTTCTTCTCCTATTTCAGGTTGTATTTTCCTCCTAACTCTTTGCATGATAATTCTTAGCAAAATCTTCGTGATGTGACTCATTATACTAATTGTTCGATGTTGATCACATTCCAAGGCTCCTGATTTCTTTGGGATTGCAATAAATACAGAATTACATAACTCCTGAGGTATATTTCCAGTATCATATATTGTATTAAGCAGACTGGTAACTTTATCTATTCCATATTCTTCTAAAGCATTAATCATTTCTGTTGTGACGCTGTCTGAACCGGGGGTCTTGCCAGATTTCATATAGTTAAGAGCATTCTGAACCTCCATCTTCAAAATTGCTGGTCCTTCATTATTATTTTGAACATCATACTGTTCGTCTCTGTTATCGTCATACAGGTTTTTCACGTAATCTGACCATTCATGTAATATCTGATCTTTTTCTATTATGACTCTTCCATCTTTTGTCTTTAGGCAGCCTGCTGATGTACGTGTTCTTTGATTAGTAAGCTCCTGAATTCTTTTGTGCATTAGTTTCGCATTGTTACTGTTGTGTTGTTTTTCAATTTCTCTGCAATTTTTCTCAAGCCATCTTTCTTTTGCCTCCTTACATAAGGTTCTCACTTTTCTGTGAATTTCTTCATATTTGGCAGGATTATTTTTGTTCTGTCTTCTTGTTTCCATTAGTTGTAAAATTTCTTCAGTCATCCATGTCTTACGGCCCACTTTCTTTACTTTTGGAATAGTTTTTTCTGCTGCGCAACTGATTGAATTCTTCATCGTTTCCCATTGATCATCTACATCTTGAAACAGGATCTCTAGATCAGACAATATATCAAATTTGTTCTTTACTTCTATGTTAAAATTATCTTGTATTTCTTTGTCAGTTTTCAATTTGCACAAGTCATTGGGGGGGAATGACGTTCTGAAAATATGGTGAAGGGGGGCACGGGCCAAATTTTTGATAGGAAGGGGGGAATGACGTTCTGAAAATATGGTGAAGGGGGGCACGGACCAAAAAAGGTTGAGAAGCACTGGCCTATGCAGTATGATCCCTCTCTCGGAGCTGCCTAGTGTACACAAGAGGAAAGGTAACACCAATACACCTGGAACAAGGCAAGCCGCAGATGCTGCCGGATCAGGAAAGCAATGCTGTAACCATCTACCTATTTTAGCTTCCACGCTAGACCAGTTGTCGACCAAAGCTTAGGGCCTGGTCTACCCTGCCATGACATGCAGTCTCTAGGTTACATTAGGGTGGCAGGGAAAGCCTGGCCACATATTTCTCCCTACACACCGACCTACAAACTGTGATGGTCTGAACACTTCACATATGTACACCGGGTCGTTGTTACTGGACTTGATTTGGTTTTAACTATTTCACTGCCAAACAAAATGTAGGTGTGGACCAAACATGGTGCACAATCAAATGAACAAGTATTATTATATACATTTCCATTCGATTTGGAAGCCGACCGCTTTGCGCTGGTTTTCATACACTAGTATGAGTGCTGGTTGTTCAGAAATCAGTGGCAACCTACTGAACGTAAACTTGCCAAGTAATCACAACAGCCAATTAGCAGGGGCTGAGTTTGACGTCCTTTACAGAATATGCAACTAACTTTTTTTCAAAAGTATATATACTGAAGCACATGACAAAGCACAACTATTATATATAGTGATGCCGAGAATTTGAAAAAAAAAAAAGTGTGGGAATGGGGTTCCTTGTGTTTGTCATGAGATAGAAAACAAATGGTTGCTAGAATAGAAAATGCACGATACAACCCACGGGTTTGTGTACAGACTACATGAAAACAATGAAAGTTACACGTGCAACACGATTTCTAACAGCTATAACATTGAAAACGTGTACGCGTTGTGGCAGTATACTCGGTATGACAAGGCAGTTGAAACAAAACATCCAGAACATGTGCTTGAAATGCTACGACAATCTGAAAACAACCGCCAACGAGCCATTGGTATGTTGGAGACAGGAGCGAGCTTGGTGGTCATTGCCAGAAGGATGAATTACTACCACAGCACTATTGTACTTCTCAATTAACGTTACTGAACTACTGGCAGTGCCAGGGTTAGACTTCAGAATGGCCTACCACGAGTTACTACCCCTGTACAAGATCGTCATATAGTGCTGAGTCACCTAAGGAATCCTTTTCTCCCCGCTAGTCAAACAGCAACAGCTATAGTGGGTAGACATGGGCAAGTCTCTGGAATGACAGTCATATGACGACTCAGAGATACAGGACGTGCTGTAAGACCACCTTATGTTGGGCCAAACTTGACCCACAGACATCATCAGCAGAGCAACATGTCACATGGACTAGACAACAGTGGAATCCTGTCATATTCATAGACGAGAGCAGATTCAACCTATCCTTTAATGATAGACTCATGCTGGTTTGGCGCGGTGTGGAGAGCGCTCTACAGATTGATGTGTTTGTCAGGACAATCGATTTGGACGTGGCAGTATTCACACTTGGGGATAATTCAGTTTTCACCATAGCTTGCCTCTTTACGTCTTCCATTGACATATTAATACAATGACTTATCGAGATGAGGTTCTGGATGCATTGGTTGCTCCTGCGCTCACAAAGTATTCCCACTTGCAGCTTCTCCAGGAGGGTAACGCACGCGCGCAAACCGCATGCATTACTCGGTAATGTTTACAGCAACAGAACATTGCGACGATTGATTGGCCTGCGCTATCACCAGACATGTCCCCCATAGAACATCTGTAGGATGGGCTTGAACACAGAGTCTACAGGCAAGGTTCTGCAGTTAATCTGCAACAGCTCGAAGTTGCTCTTAGATGTGAACGGGACTTGATTCCCCGGGAATTCCTTCAGAGACTTGTGCGTTCCAAGTGGAACCGCTGCCAAATTTGTTTGCAAGCACACAGTGGGCATACCAGATACTGAGGATAGTGTGAATGGATGTTTGTATGGGTAGAATTTTTGGTTTTCTACCTTGCCT
Organism: Cepaea hortensis; assembly: GCA_963921405.1. Taxonomy (NCBI): domain Eukaryota; kingdom Metazoa; phylum Mollusca; class Gastropoda; order Stylommatophora; family Helicidae; genus Cepaea; species Cepaea hortensis. Next base: position 493,627,895 of record OY992876.1, on the reverse strand, counting down.
GCCAAGAATACAATGAATTTCGTAACAATCAAATGTACAAATAAATGACCAGCATGGATTCATAGGACCTCTTCTTCTGTTTCAAGTCTCAAATGTTTCCCAATGAAATATATTCCTACACACGCACCCACACTCACACAGTCAGGCACACTCGTCACTTACTGTCAATAATAACACCATTTCCGCGGTGGCCACAGAAGGACCAAAGAACTGCTACTCCTATCAATGTGAGACTGCGCGAAAGGAAATAACTCGGAGATAGGCACTGTAGGTTAATAACGCATGTTTGTGCGCTGGGGTAAGCAGGCGCATGAAATTTTATGTGTTAAGGTGAAGAAGGAGGTGAGGAGCTGTATCATAGGTAGATAGGTAGATGAAGAAGAAAAGGAGGAGGTGGAGGGAAAGCCAAGATAATAACAATAATAATAATACTAAGAAGAAGAAGAAGAAGAAGAAGAAGAAGAAGAAGAAGAAGAAGAAGAAGAAGAAGAAGAAGAAGAAGAAGAAGAAGAAGAAGAAGAAGAAGAAGAAGAAGAAGAAGAAGAAGAAGAAGAAGAAGAACGAACGAACGAACGAATGAACGAACAATTGAACGAACGAACGAACGAACGAACGAACTTTATTTTATAAGGGTAACAAATTGGGCACGCAGGCCCGTCTTACATTCGGCCCTTTCGATTACTCATCTTTCGTTCATCAAATGTGCATGTTACATTTACATAGGAAAAAAAAACATTGTCAAATGGATGTTGTAAGCAATAACAATGCATATTACGCATGGTACATTCACACATTCACATTGGGGGGGGGGGGGGGGGGGGACATTGTCAAACGAAAGTTGTTGTAAACATAAACAGTGCATATTGCAATGTTGTGAGAAACATCCCCCATCCACCCCACACCCCGCAGCCACCCACACATCCCTCAGCCACCCACACATCCCCCACCCACTACAACCCACCACCCACACATACCTCCACACACTCACACAGACTCAGGCAAACATACATGCCACCACAAACCCACTGATCCCCCATCCACACACATTTCCCAACCCACACATACATCCCCCACCCATCCCATAACCGACACGCACACACCCACCCACATATTCTCCACCACCCACCTACACACCGCAACCACCCAGCAAAACACACATCACAAAACCACACACACATACCCTGGTTAACCTACACATTCCGCATCTATCCACGCATACATCCCGCACCCTCAGAATTTTCCTTACCTACCCACATACACACATCAGCCAACATACACCAACTCACCCACCCAATATCCGCCACCTCTCAACTACACATCCCCCACCTATACACATATCCCCACCCACAAACACATCTCACCACCTGCCCACATATATCCTCCACCCATAAGCACCAAAAAACACACACCTCCCACCCACACACACCCCACCACCCACATATACACCACCCGCACACATCCGCCGCTCACGCACATCTTCTCACAAACACATACATCCCCCACGAAGAAGAAGAAGAAGAAGAAGAAAGAAGAAGAAGAAGAAGAAGAGAAAGAAGAAGAAGAAGAAGAAGAAGAAGAAGAAGAAGAAGAAGAAGAAGAAGAAGAAGAAGAAGAAGAAGAGAAGAAGAAGAAGAAGAAGAAGAAGAAGAAGAAGAAGAAGAAGAAAGAAGAGCGGAGGAGGAGAAACTGTAGGAGAAGATTACGTGGAGGGGGCCGAGATTCAGAAACTTGAACTTAAGACAGACAATACAGACCTACATCTGATCAATTACTCGTGTCTTGTGACCGCCAACAGACACTGGACACACTGCCATACAAATAAAAAAAATATGATTATGTGTGGCGATTTCAACAGCCACTCGCAGAACTGGGGCTATTGATCACATGGACCAGAGAGGAGAGAGACTAGAAGACTGGCAGGGTGAGAATAGATTCATCTAGATTAACAAGCTTTCTGATCCACGTATCTTCTACTCAAGACCATGGCACACTACAACTACACCTGATCGGGCTCTTCACTCACCAGACCTGTATTGGAACATCACACACATGTTGGTAAACAACTTGGTGGCTGTGACCATCGACGAAACTTTCTAACTGTAGAAAATTAGCTTGCAAGTGAAAGCAGCACCCTCTCGGTGTGGAACTACAGGAAAGCGAAATTGAAAATGTACACATATTGCACCAGCATACTGATTAGAAATCTGAACACAGACAAAGACATAAATAAAGCAGTTGAAGAGTTCAGGAAATACATACTATGTACAGCCCAAGAAACAGTACCAAGTGAAGCACCTAAACAATACAAACCGTACTGAAGTAGTGAACTAGAACAGATACATAATGATATGGAGCATACCGATAAATACCAGCAGGCAAAAGCCAAATTTCAAAGGGCAAATTGCAGGCTAGAAAGCCCCAGTGCCTCCAGCTACAGGCCAGTTAGCCTTATCAGCTGTCTCTGCAAAACACTGGAGGGCATCATCAATCATAGACTGCAGTGGTACATTGAAAGTGAAGACATTTTTATGCCACAGCAGATTAGCTTCAAGCAGTGCTACTCTACGGAAGATCAGACAACCTACGTCTCTCAAAAAATTGAGGATGCATTCCGAAAGAAGAAACTGCTGCTTGCGGCTTGCGGCACGAATAGATCTAACATTAAAGAAAAAAGCTTTCGGCAAAGATTGGAAAGAAGGTCTGCTGAAGAAACTAAGAAATTATAAAGTCAATGGGAAAATGTGCAAATGGATGAAAGCATACTTGCACAACGGACGAGCCCAAGTACGGATAGACGTACTCAAGAGCAAGAAAATTCTACTGCGTCATGGTGTTTTCAATTGTTGAGTGTTGTCCCCCAAACTTTTCCTAATCTGCATTAATGATCTTGTTGCCGAACTACCACATGGAATTTAAAGTGGAAATGTACGCTGATGACCTGTTTCTATGGAGCACACATGAACATGCATCAGTGGCCACCATATCGCTACAAAGAGCTGTAGATGCATTAGTTTCATGGGTCATATAGATTGTGTGACAGCATAAACACTGACAATTGCAGCACCACTCTATTCACTCCCTCTCGAAAACTCCCTCAAGAAAGCAACAGATAAATTACTAAATGCCAACCATTTTACACAGCATGTGGTGCTGTCGACAGATGGTGCAGAGAAGTCAGTTCTTAGCTCAACTCAACTCAACTTAATTCACACATTCACACAAGAGACAACATTGCAATTATAAACATATTTCAAGCGAACGACAAAAGAAGAAGAAGAAGAAGAAGAAGAAGAAGAAGAAGAAGAAGAAGAAGAAGAAGAAGAAGAAGAAGAAGAAGAAGAAGAAGAAGAAGAAGAAGAAGAAGAAGAAGAAGAAGAAGAAGAAGAAGAAGAAGAAGAAGAAGAAGAAGAAGAAGAAGAAGAAGAAGAAGAAGAAGAAGAAGAAGAAGAAGAAGAAGAAGAAGAAGGAGGAGGAGGAAAAAAAAGGTAAAGTAGTGGGAAGAAGAGTAGAAGGAATAGTACTTGCAGCAGCAGCAGTAGTTGTAGTAGTAAAAGAAGAAAAAGAAGACGTAGGAGGAGGGGGATGAGAAAGAGGAGAAAGAGGAGAAGGAGAAAAAAAGAGTAGGAAAATGAGGAGGAACAAAATTAGTAGTAGTAGTAGTAGTAGTAGTAGTGGTAGTAGTAGTAGTAGTAGTAGTAGTAGTAGTAGTAGTAGTAGTAGTAGTAGTAGTAGTAGTAGTAGTAGTAGTAGTAGTAGTAGTAGTAGTAGTAGTAGTAGTAGTAGTAGTAGTAGTATTAATGGTAGTAGTGGTGGTAGTAGTAGTAGTAGTAGCAGCAGCAGCAGTAGTAGTAGTAGTAGTAGTAGTAGTAGTAGTAGTAGTAGTAGTAGTAGTAGTAGTAGTAGTAGTAGTAGTAGTAGTAGTAGTAGTGGTAGTAGTAGTAGTAGTAGTAGTAGTAGTAGTAGTAGTAGTAGTAGTAGTAGTAGTAGTAGTAGTAGTAGTAGTAGTAGTAGTAGTAGTAGTAGTAGTAGTAGTAGTAGTAGTAGTAGTAGTAGTAGTAGTAGAGGAGGAGGAGGAGGAAGAAGAAGAAGAAGAAGAAGAAGAAGAAGAAGAAGAAGAAGAAGAAGAAGAAGAAGAAGAAGAAGAAGAAGAAGAAGAAGAAGAAGAAGAAGAAGAAGAAGAAGAAGAAGAAGAAGAAGATAGACGACAGCTAGATTAATGAAGAAGAGCAGGCGGAAGAGCAGCTGTAGCAGTAATAGTTGTAGTAGTAGTAAAGAAGATGAATAGGAAAAAAGAAAGGGAAGAAGAAGAATACACAAGAGCACAACCATGCATCATCCCTTAATGTCTAGGGTAATCCCACAATACATACTTACATATTACTGCGCCAACAACCACACAGAACACTTTTCTAACCCTCTACGTCACGACTAAGTCACTCACATACAGAAGTTTTTCCAGTCCAGATTTGTCTATGGCTTTCAAACCATAAGAAACTAGCAGCGTTAATATTTACTGGGCGACTGCAGCTCAATTTCGATGGATCGCCAATACAATAGCTGTACCAAAATAAAACCTAGGTCTACTATTTGGTGATTTGTTATAGTTGGTTGCAGCTTTACCTTATTCACGTTTCAGAGCTGCCAATTTAATGAGTATGCGCGTGCGTGAGACGACAGCTGGTAGGTTGATTCACCAACTAAGGGCAAGTAAATCTTATCTGGTGTTATAACAGAGTCTCTTTGATAGGGGATCTGGAGGGGTATGCAAGGAAAAGGGTCTAGTATTCAACAATGCACGGGCAAGCACCCCGCTGGGACGTAACTAGGGAATGTCATTGTCAACAACTCATGTTTCAGGCATCATCGGATTACTTCTCCCACACCATACAAGAAGCTTGCAAGTCGTGTGCGAGGAATGAAATGGTACATTTTATTGCCGTTGGCTCTTTACAATTGCAAGACAGTCGCTATCTAATCACACATAAAGTCAATATTCTCTATCACTAGTTTTCCTAAACCCTATAGCTAATCTCTATCTACTAGGCTATATGAAAACACATATCTATTCTACACGATGTGAACACTACAGAGTCAGTCCCCAGTCTGACTTCCTTCACTCGCGTCGCTACACGCCACGCGGAAGGACCTTCATGCGTCCTTGGGCTCTTTGCGTGCTAGGTCAGTTAGCACGCTTCTATTAGCTGTCTTTGGTTTGAGTGGCAATCGTAGCGATCACGCAGGCGTGATTCTGTCGTGACCAGTAGTGCTAACTATCTGGTCAACGCCTTCGTGTGAGGACTAGTTAATAGTCCCCCTTTTCTATCATCTATCCCGCCCTGATCCCGGGCACTATGTTCCCTCTACTCTATCTGAGGTTGACCCCACGTCCCGGTGGTGTTCTATCATGAGGCAGGCTTCCTGCCTCCTGTATCAGTCTTTGACACACACCCTCCCCTCCTGTGTTGCGTCATCAACTTTGACTCATTGGTTGTGACACAAGAGGTTTCTAAAAAAATTAGTGTGTCTAATTTTTGTCAAAGACTGTAGATAACCTGGCTTTGGGCTACTCAATAGACCTACTGACTAATGTCACAATGTAGCATCACTTTACTTGGCTACTGGCAATCGCCACAAACTTGTCTGGTTGGCGTGAGCCCTATTCTCAATCGCAATATTATATTGATTAGAGGTATGTCTGAACCGGACCGTTGTCTTATAAGACCTGCCCTCAAATAGTAAATTAACTCACTACCCATACAAAGTTGACTTTCTGAAGGTCAACACATGAATTGCTTCATGTCCCCCATATAATATTAAACAACCATTACACAAGCTGTGAGCGACAGGCTTTACCTATCTCGCTTCCGCGTGTAAAGTCATATTTCACTGTTAAGTTAGTGTTTCGTTGTCTATTATGTCCCCTGACCCGGAGTTATCTCCCTTTGATCTAATAAAAGTGTATGCAATTTACATGTTTGTTTTTCTGGTTTTTTGTGTGTTTGGATGTAATTAAAAGTATAATCTACCCTCTAACATGTGTATCTAACTATCATGTGTATGTAAGTTAGTTTTTCAAGTGCCATAATTCATTTAACTGTGGTCACAAACATGTGTATAATACAAATCTGTGACTACGTTTCTGTCTTTATGAGACTCAAAATACTTTCACTAAGATCCTAAACTCAAACTACACAAAATACATTCATTACAACACACTTTCAACATTGAAACCAACACCTGACGGCAACAAAAATAAAAAGTCTTGTTGAGCGGCAGAAAAAATCCGCTGACTGTTCTCACTCTCTCCTGTATATTTTACATTTGTTCTCACTTTCACACTTCTGTCACACATCTTTCACCTTCCCTTATGTCACACTTCTTTTACCCTCACTATTGGCACACATCTTTTACCCTCATTTCTGTCACACATCTTTCATCCTAATTTCTGTCACAGTTCTTTTATCTTCACTATTGGCACACATCTGTTACCCTCATTTCTGTCACATCTCTTTTACCCTCACTTTTGTCACACATCTTTCACCCTCCCCTTTGTCACACATCTTTTACCTTCATCTCTGTCACATAACTTTCACTCTCATTTTTGTCACGCATCTTTTACCCTCATAGTTATTTAAAAACCTTGGAGTGACACTGTACAAGTTTGGCTCAGTTTGACAGAGTTGAGCCTAGTGACTGTGCATCAACCGTTGCACACGTCAAGTATTTACAACATATTTACATGTAAGAAAAACGGGTTGATGGTTTGTACCCTGGTATTATTAACCACTCTATTCTACTGAAATATTACTCTTAATACTGACATACTAATACTAGTTCTATAAATATACATTTAATGCGTTGCCTATTTTAATCTCTCTGTCATATTAATCCTAAAATAAGCTTACATTACTCCTAATATTTATCTAATTTAAGGGATGTAATTTACCTATGTGAAATGAAATTGATGTGAGATGAATTATGTCCCTTGGTGAAATGGGTAATGTGAAATGTAATAAGTTACGTCCCTTTCTAAAATGGGTGATGTTAAATATAACATATTCTAACTAATGTTTTTAAATGAAACAAACTATATGATTGATCTTCTTATTCTATATGGTGTACATGATGTATCTTTAAGTGTATAATATTTCTATTCTATTATGGTAACCTAATCATGCTACTAAATGTTAAATGGATTGGTTAAGATGGAATGAACTCAAATGAAATGAAACAAAGTGAAATATAATAAACTGAATGACACTATTTATATCTAAACTTCTTATAATTAGTTGTCATCTCTAAATTACTATCCTAATCTACCTTTAAAGCTAAATAAATATGTAAATTAATAATATATCTAAACTAAAATGAAAAAGTATTATATTATCTAAATCTAACTATAAATTCAAATGACATAATCTATCTATATTTTATCACTATATTAAAACATTATGATACATATCACATTACGTTTATATATACATGGTTTTTAAATACCTCAGGTTAGTCGTTGCCATTAATGTTCAGAAACATGCTTTCATTGGCATAATATCTATACACTTGTTCTGGGTATTTGAAATCCATTACACAGTCATATTTGTTCTATGGGTATTGCACCTGTAGAGTTCGTTTGTAAATAGACCACTGGTTTCGTGTCTGTATGTATATAATTATCTGACACTGTTTTTCTCTGTTTACCACAATTAATTCACTGGAACATATATGGAGCTTAGCAAGTAATAAGCTGTCCTAGTTCACAAGGTGATATATTTGTTCCCAGAGTAAAGTTCTTACTTTTGATGTCTAAGGACATATAGCAGGTCAATGTTTTTGGTACTTAGTTCAGCACATAATACTCATGTATTTCTAACATATTTCACATAGAATATTTGACTGTACTAAATTAACATGTATTACTCTATACTCTTATGTGGAAATTTCTGGTATTGCTACATCAGATGGTCGACTAAGGGTATCAGCCAAGATGTTATCTTTCCCCTTAATATGTTCTATACTAAAGGTGTAATTTTGTAGTATTAGCGACCACCTGTATATTCGGTCATTTCGATGTACACCACTCTGTATGACCGTTATTGGGGAGTTGTCAGTCTGGACAATGAAGTGCACACCCGCCAGAAATCGATGCAGCTTTCTCACCGCATAGATGACGCTTAAGGCTTCCAACTCGGATATGGAATATCTGGACTCGGTGGGTGTGATCTTACGGCTCACGTAGCAAATCGGATGGAAGATGCCCTCATAAAATTGGCCTAGTACTGCAGCGATGGAGATCCTGCTGGCATCTGTCCTAAGATAATAACCGAGCCTCGGATTAGGCAAGCGGAGGATTGGAACATTACTAAACAAGATTTTCAATTTTGACAATGCAGAAATTAATAATGCATCTTTGACATCCAATTTTACAGAAGCTTTTAAAACATTGGAAAATACACTTGTAATCTCCGCTAAATTTGGAATAAATTTACTATAGTAATTCACTAAACCCAAAAGGCTCCTGACCTGTTTCTTGGTGGTAGGCATGGTTAGATTCATAATTTTGGTAATAATTTTCTGGTCAGTCTTTAGTTGACCTTGAGAAATGACATGACCCAAAAACTCAATTTCTTTTAGGCCCAATTCGACTTTGCTCGGTTTGACAGTGAGCCCGAAGAGTCGCAACCTATTAAAGACATGTCTCAGTTTCAGTAGGTGTGTTGTCCAGTCATCAGTATGGACACATATATCATCTATATAGGTCACTGTATTCGTCACTCCATGAAGTAGATCTCTAGTTAAGCGTACGAAAGTGGCAGGAGCGTTTCGAAGTCCGAAAGGAAGAAAACGCCACTCGTAAAGTCCTAAAGGAGTTGAAAAAGCAGTAAGATGGATGGATTGAGACTGCATAGGGACTTGCCAATATCCCTTAGTGAGATCTAATTTAGAAAAGATTTTGGAGGTGGACATGTTAAGAATAAGATCTTCGCAGGAAGGATTTGGCTCTGCGTCGATCTTGGTGACGTTGTTGAGCTTTCGGTAGTCCACGCACAGACGAATTGTAGAATCTTTCTTCTTAACTAGAACAATTGGAAAAGAGTACTCCGAGGTGGATTTCTGGATGATCCCACTAGCCTCTAAATTCAGAATTTCATTATTTAGATTTTCCCTATAGCTTAGTGGGATTGAGTACGGCCTGCATTTAATAGGCTTAGAGTCCGAAAGAAGAATGGAGTGTTCGATTCTGTCCGTCCTACCTGGAATGTCAGAGAATATGTCTTTGTATTCCGTCACTAATTCTACTAATTGTCGTATTTGACTGTCTGTTAGTCCCTGTTCTATATGTATGCTATCTAATGTAGCAGTCTTGTCTACAATAGGAACTGGTAGTTCCATTCCGTCGTCGTCTACCTGATTCAGTACGGTGGTGGTGCTAAGTGTGTATTCTGTATTCTCGCTAAGTGTATGCTCGTCGGATATGCCAGTCTCGCTAACTAGTGTAGTTGCGTTGTGTATGTCTGTCGTCTGATCACTTGGTGTGGGTGCACTGTGTTCGTCTGTCTCTACTTCTGTCTCTTGTCGTGAATAGTAAGGTTTCAACATGTTGACATGGAATATCTTTAAGTTTCCGTTTATTGATATTTCATAGTCAACATCTGAAATTTTACGTACCACCTTGAATGGCCCTTGCCATGAAGTCAATAATAAATTTCGTTTGTCAGGAAGCAAGAGAAGTATGTCTTGATCTGGTTCAAGTTCAATTGTTCTCGCCCCTTTGTTGGCATATTGGCGGTAGATTTGACCCTTCCTCTCCAAAGCTGCCTTAGCTATGATACACGATTTCATGATGTTATCTCGTGTTTCAGTCACCATTTCATAGGTGTTTTTGGTTCGGGAATTTGAATAGAATTCGTTATTGCCTGATGATAAATGGTTAGGGGTCCACGTGGGTTAGCCCCGTACACTAATTCAAACGGTGAGAAACCCGTGCTTGAATGGGGAATCTCCCGATAGGCGAAAAGAACTGTTGGTAACAGTGTATCCCAATCAGCTGGGTTTTCTGCTGTTACCTTAGCCAGCATATGCTTAAGATCTCCATTAATTTTTTCTACTATCCCATTGCTGGCTGGATGGTACGCTGTCGTGAAATGTTGTTTAATCCCTAACATTTTTGTAAGGGCTTGCGTTGCAGCCGATATGAATTGAGTTCCACGATCGGATAAAATGGTCCGTGGAAATCCGAATCGTGAGAACAGGTGTAGAAATACATTGGCAACATCTTTGGAGGTGATGTACTTCAAAGCTACTGCCTCAACCCACCTTGTACATAGGTCGACCATCGTTAATATGAAGCGATTTCCTTTGCTGGACACCTGATTCAGGGGTCCAACAATATCTACCGCCACACTCTCAAATGGCCTAGAAGCCAGTGTAGAAGGTTGTATTTCAGCTGTAGCATGTTTACCCTTTCGTACTAACTGTTGACAGACATTACACGAACGACAAAATAATTTAATATCATTGCAAAAACCTGGCCAATAAAAACGAGCCTGAATTCTGGCCCTGGTTTTGTCATATGCAAGATGGCCAGCAAACGGTGACTCGTGTGCAATCTTTAGCACAGTTATGCGATGTTGTACAGGTAACACCGTTTGCTGAATCTCATGGTTACCAGTAGTATAATATCTAGTAAGAATGCCATTATTTAATCTGAAGAACCATGATGCGTTCTTTGTCACTTTTGCTCGTTCTTTCAATACTTTTAAATAAGGAGACAAACTAGGATCAGCTTTCTGCTGTTCTGTGAATTTTTGTCTGTTGGTATCATCAGTGCTAGATGGAGAAAGCAACAGTAGTCTCTCATCTTGAAGCGTGTCTTGATGTTTTATAGTGTCTGCTCTGGTTGTTGCATTAACTGCATTCAGTTGGTTCCATGCAGTTATTTCATCGCTAGTACATTGTTTTAGTTGGGGTAAGCAACCCAGAATTAAATCAGTACAAGGGTTGTCAAGTACAGCACAAGTAAATGTACCCGAAAGGAAAGGAGTGTTAATACGGGCTTTGGCCAAAGGGTAAATTTCAATGTTACCCGAAAAGGTTCGGCATTTGACAGAGTCACCTGTATAATCTTCTTGACTCACCAGTTCCTTTCTGAGACCGATAAGGGTACTACCGCTGTCTAGCAAACATTGGCATGGTCTATCATTGACCATTGCATTGTGGAACTCTAAATTGCCTCTGTAGGCTAAGGCTGCATTCACACTCTCAGATGAGAATGGAACTGTATGTCCACATTCTAATTTTCCGTCAGCATGAAACTGGTGACATCGCTCACAACTGTCAAAACTCAACATATCGTTTACACAACACACCTCTTCCGTTTGGTTAACAGGTAATTCATTTTCAACATCACACTTAGTCTCACTACCACTATCAGAAGATGTATCAAGTAAAATAGCATTGTTGGCTTTCATACGTTGGCGGCCTAGGCACTTATTTGAATAATGGCCGTAGCTGGAACAAAAAAAAACATTTAATGGCACGCCGGTATGCAGATCTTTTGTTCTGTTGCTTCTTAATAACATTTTCAAGATGTGCCGGATAACTCGGCGATTTGTCACACATTGAATAAGTGTCGTGTAAAAGTTGACAGTGGATACATTTTGAAACTTTTCTATCTTTCTTGTCAAATTTATTAAATGGTTTTCTATTGCTCTGATAGTTTTTAGATTGATCTTTTACAAAGGAAACTATTTCAGAGTCATTTGAAGTTTTAAAAATATTTCTGTTTGAAGAAAAATATGCAGACCCTTTCTTTTCAAACTGTTCTATGGTTTCAATGTCTGACTGCTGCAAAAATTTAGCAAAAGAGGATGGTATCGTGGATATTACTTTATCCATAGTTATTAAGTTTTTCAATCTATCAAAGTCTTTTCCTATGTTAGCTGCTTTAAGCCACCTATTTAGTACACTTTGAACATTTGAGACGTAGTCAATGAAAGTCTCAGGAGGTTTAGGTTTTAAAGTTGAGAACTGAACCTGATACCCAGGGGCATCAAGTAAAAAGTGTTGCATAATCCTATCACGGATGTATTGGTAGTCAGATCTAAGATCGGTTGGTATAGATTCTATCACTTTAAGGGGCTCACCACTCAGGTTCTTCATATAAATCATAGCCCACATCTCTAAAGGAACTTGGTGATATTTAAACTGATACTCGACATTTTCTGTCCAAGCAGATATTGAATCGTCTTTACAATATGGTTTGATAATATTTTTGTATTTATTGAACTTATTTTCTTCTTGTTGACTTTTAAGTTTAGTGGCAGAGATCTCTGCGTGTGAGTCTACATCCATCTCTTTCATCTTTAATTGTGTCTCTGATTCTACTTGTATTTGTTTTTCCTTAACTCTTGCCATTTCATCTATCTCTTTCTGCTTTAATTCTTTCTCCTGATCTAATGTCTTCTGTTTTAATTCTAGTTCTTTCTGTTTAATTTCTTTATCTTGTTGTAACTGTTGTTGCTTAATTTCCTTATCATGTTCTAGTTGTTTTTGTTTTGTTTTCTCAGCTAGTTGTGTTAATTCTTTTTGATGCTCTCTTTCTCGAGCGATTTCATCTCTATCTGCATTTTCTTTTCGTTCCCGTTCAGTTCTCTCAGCATCTTTTGCTTCTTTAAATTTCTTATCAGCATATTGTTCTAGCTCTTTACCTGTGTATTGCAATTCTTTGCCTGCTTTAATGAAGTCAGCTAGAGTAGCCATGTTGTTGGGTAATAGGTTCGCGTTGACCTGAACTGACTGCTTCAATTAGTTATTATTCTTTGATATGCTATGTTATTTAATATCTGAGCACCACAAATTGTACTCTTTGTTTACAATCTGGAAAATTGTATTCTTCAAAAAATTAGAGCACAAAGTCTGTTCATACAATACACGCTGAAAAAGAGATGCACTATTAATCACAATGCATGCCAAAAACGTAGGTTTTACTCATCTTAATGTTCCCTAGAACAAGGAACAACACGTCAGCAACACCGGTCCCGTTGTTTGGCACCCCGGAATACACACGAGTTTTCTACTCAGGTCACCTTGTTTGGCACATCAGCATACACTCACGTTATCACTCAGCTGTTGTTCGCCCTGTTTTACAGAGCAGCAACAATTAACAACTCGTAAACGAAAAATAGATTTTTGACAAATTGGTACAATGACACGGACATGGCCACGAACAAACAGAACATCGATTAATTAATATTTAATGTCAATGTCCTGTCTTCGTTCTACAGTAATATGTCTTTCGTTACTAACCTAGTTTAATTTATGGAAGTATGGTGCAGGCCAAATCTAATTTGCATAGCCAAAAGTAAAGCCCTCGTGACGGTAAACAAATGGAAAAGTACGAAAAAAAATTCAATAACTGCTTTTAAATAAATATAAATATAATAATAATGTGTAAATAAATAAATATATTCATTCTCTAACTTAAATAAATAAATAATAGTTAATATATCGTAAAGATTCAGGCAGGCAGCAGCTTGGCAGCTTGTAAACGCTGAAATGCTGATTCCAAATGGCGAGGCCCAACTGTTTGTCAATGTCAACAACTTAACTGACAGGCATCAACGGGTACTTCTCACACACCCATACAAGACAACTTGCAAGTCGTGTGGGAGGCAAAATGCATGGTCCATTTTATTGCCGTTGGCTCGCTTACAAGCGGTAAACAGTCGCTAATGCAATACACAATATACAGCCACAGAATTATCTAACACAAACTGCTAACCCTATGCTAGTTCTATCTATTAGTGAACACAAAACTCCTAACGCTATTCTAAACGATGTGAACGCCTCAAGTCCAGTCTCCCGTCTGCCTAACCTCTCTCCCGTGGTTACCCACCACGCGGGGTGACCTTCACCTTCGTGCGTGTTACCTCACATCGCACTCTGCTGGCAAACGTGGCCTGTTGAGTGTCTACTCAACTGTGCTATGGCTTCACGAGGTGTGGTACTATCGTGATTAGAGTGCTAACTCTCTGAACACCGCCTGCGTGTCTCATGAGGGAGTGGCTAACCCTCTCCTATTACCTCATCTCCCTCGGGCACCGTATCTCCTCCTGGTCTCTTCAGGGTTGACCGCTCTCCCTGGCGGAGGGGATGTGGTCGAGTCTTTGACACACACCCACCCCTCTTGTGTTGCGTCATCAACTTTCACTCATTGGTTGTGACGCAAGAGGTTCCCAAACAAAAAATTAGTGTCTCTAATTTTTGTCAAAGACTCTAGATAACCTGGCTTTGGGCATTCCAATAGACTATTAATAACTATTGTCACAATGTAGCAAAGCCTTACTTGGCTACTGGCAATCGCCACAAACTTGACTGGTTGGCGTGAGCCCCTTCTCACATGCTATATTATATTTATCAGAGGTATGTCTGAACCGGACCGTTGTCTTATAAGACCTGCCCTCACATAGTAAATTAACTTACTACCCATACAAAGTTGACTTTCTTAGGGTCAACACATGAATTATTTCATGTCCCCCATATAATATTTAACAACCATTCTACAAGAGTGTGTGCGACAGGCTTTACCTCCTTCGCTTCCGCGCGTAAGACTTTATTTCACTGTTAATTTAGTTCTTCGTTGTCTATTATGTCCCCTGGCCCCATAGTTATCTGTCTTTGATTTACAAATAGTGTATGCAATTTATATGTTTGTTTTTCTGTTTGTTTGTGTGTTTGGATGTAATAAATCTACTAATCTAATTTCTATCCTCTATTTATAAATTCTATGTGTATGTATGTTAGTATTTTGAGTGTCATAATTTGGTTCAATGTGGCCACAAACAGGTGTATAACACTAATTCGTGACTACATTCACTTGTTATGAAACCCAAAATACTGTAATCTAAGTTCTAAACTATATTACAGACAACACATTCACACTAACACAATTTCACTAACGAAAACTTTACATTCTAACATACCATTCTAATTCTATAACTAAGTATTTAATGTGTTACCTAAATTTATTAATTTTGTTATGTTAATTATATGATATGATTATATTACTTCTTATTTTTTCCTAATCTAAGTGATGTAATCTAACTATTTAAATGCAATTGTTGTGATGTGAGTTATGTACCTTAATTAAATGGATTATGTGACCACAATTTATGTACTTTTCTAAATACTATGCTAAATAATGTTTTTAAATGCACAAAGGAATTATATGAGTGATGTTCTTAATCTAACTGGTGTAAATGCTGTATGTTACCTTATCTACTCTTTTTAGTCTATTATGATGTAAAATGATGATACTAATAAATGGTAATATTTGAAAGATGGTATGGTTTCATTAAGATGGAATAAACTAACTACAATGAAACTAAGTGAAATATAACAATCTAAATGGTACTATTCATACCATAAATTTAATTTAACTTGTAATAAACTATTCTTATGTCTAAACTAATATTCTAATCTAATTTTAATGGGTTAATTACTGTACTAACTACATTATTAAAATAAATGAGAACTGTTATAGTTCCTAACCTACATCTAATTTATCACTATCTTAAAATATTATATTACATATCACAATAAGTTTATAAACATAGTATTTGGTTTACACAGGTTAGTAGTTGCCTTCATGTATGTGCAATGGTTGTATAGGCATAATATAACCACACATTTTGCCTGGGTATCTGAAATACATTACACAGTCATCTTAATGTTCTCTCGGTAGTGCACGTGTAGAGTTCGCTGGTGTTGTAGCCCTGTCTTTTTGTGTCTGTAATTAAGCACTGTTCTGACACTGTTTTCTGCGGTTCATATATATGATACACCGGAATGGAGCTTAGTTGGAAATGAGCTGTCCTAGTTCACACGGTGGTATCTAAGTATAGCAGCACAGTTCTTAATCTGATGTCCACGGACACATGATAGTTCAGTGTTTTGGTACATGATTACGCCAATAATGTGGATATGTATGTAAGCTATTTTACATCTTATATTATCAGATACCCATGTACCAACCATCACTCTAATTTAACTGTTGGATTTCAGGTATTTCTACCCCAGATGGTCTACTAAGGGTATCAGCTAGGGTGTTGTCTTTCCCCTTAATATGCTCTATACTGAACGTATAGTTTTGAAGGATAAGAGACCACCTGTATATCCTGTCGTTTCGGTGCACACCAGTCTGAATGACCGTAATGGGAGAATTGTCGGTCTGGATAATGAAGTGCACACCCGCCAGAAAGCGGTGGAGCTTTCTCACTGAGTAGATGACGCTCAGGGCCTCCAGTTCTGCTATCGAATATCTGGACTCGGTAGGTGTGATCTTACGGCTCACGTAGCAAATCGGATGGAAGATGCCCTCATAAAATTGGCCTAGGACTGCAGCGATGGAGATCCTGCTGGCATCTGTCCTAAGATAATAAACGAGCCCAGGGTTAGGCAAGCGGAGGATGGGAACATTACTAAAAAGAATTTTCAATTTTGACAATGCAGAAATTAATAATGCATCTTTCACATCCAATTTTACTGATGCTTTTAATACATTCGAAAACACACTTGTAATTTCAGCTAGGTTTGGAATAAATTTACTGTAGTAATTAACTAATCCTAAAAGACTTCTAACCTGCTTTTTCGTAGTAGGCATGGTTAGATTCATAATTTTTGTAATAATCCTATTGTCAGTCTTCAGTTGACCTTGAGAGATGACATGACCCAAAAATTCAATTTCTTTTAGGCCTAATTCGACTTTGCTCGGTTTGACTGTGAGACCGAAGAGTCGCAACCTATCAAACACATGTCTCAGTTTCAGTAAGTGTGTAGTCCAGTCTTCAGTATGGACACATATATCATCTATATAGGTCACAGTATTCGTCACTCCATGTAACAGATCTCTAGTTAAGCGTACGAAAGTGGCAGGAGCATTTCGAAGTCTGAAAAGAAGAAATCGCCACTCGTATAGTCCTAAAGGTGTTGAAAACGCAGTAAGATGCATAGATTGAGCTTGCATCGGGACCTGCCAGTATCCTTTAGTAAGATCTAGTTTTGAAAAGATTTTAGAAGTAGACATGTCCAAGATAAGATCTTCGCAGGAAGGAATAGGTTCTGCGTCGATCTTAGTGATGTTATTGAGTTTCCGGTAGTCCACGCACAGACGAATTGTGGAATCCTTCTTCTTAATTAGGACGATTGGAAAAGAGTACTCTGATGTAGACTTTTGGATAATCCCGCTAGCTTCTAAATTAAGAATTTCCTTATTTAGATTTTCCCTATAGCTGAGTGGGATAGAGTACGGCCTACATTTAATAGGCTTAGAATCCGAAAGAAGAATGGAGTGTTCGATTCTGTCCGTCCTACCTGGGATGTCAGAGAATAAGTCTTTGTATTCAGTAACTAACTCCACTAATTGTCGTCGTTGAATGTCTGTTAGTCCCTGATCTATATGTATGCTGTCCACTGTCGCAGTTTTGTCTACAATGGGAACAGGTAGTTCCATTCCGTCGTCGTCTACCTGATTCAGTACCGTGGTGGTGCTAAGTGTGTATTCTGTTAACTCACTGGGTGTATTGCCATTGTCGGAACTGCCAGTCTCGCTAACTAGTGTAGTTGCGTTGTGTATGTCTGTCGTCTGATCACTGGGTGTTGGTGCACTCTGTTCGTCTGTCACTACTTCTGTTTCTTGTCTTGTATAGTAAGGTTTCAACATGTTGACATGGAATATCTTTAAGTGTCCGTTTATCGATATTTCATAGTCAACATCTGAAATTCTGCGTACCACCTTGAATGGCCCTTGCCATGAGGTTAATAGTAAATTTCTTTTGTCTGGAAGTAGCAAGAGTATGTCTTGATCTGGTTCAAGTTCAATTGTTCTTGTCCCTTTGTTGGCATATTGGCGGTAGATTTGACCCTTCCTCTCCAAAGCTGCCTTAGCTATAACACACGATTTCATGATCTTGTCTCGTGTCTCTGTCACCATTTCATAAGGTGTTTTTGGGGTAGGAATTTCTATCGAATTTGTTAGTACCTGATGGTAAATAGTTAGGGGTCCACGTGGGTTAGCCCCGTAAACTAATTCAAAGGGTGAGAAACCCGTGCTAGAATGGGGAATCTCCCGATAGGCGAACAGCACTGTTGGTAACAGTGTATCCCAATCAGCTGGGTTTTCTGCTGTAACCTTAGCCAGCATGTGCTTTAGGTCCCCATTAATTTTCTCTACTATTCCATTGCTGGCTGGATGGTAAGCTGTCGTAAAATGTTGCTTAATGCCTAACATTTTTGTAAGGGCTTGCGTTGCAGCCGATATGAACTGAGTTCCACGATCGGATAAAATGGTCCGTGGGAATCCGAATCGTGAGAACAGGTGTAGAAATACATTGGCAACGTCTTTGGAGGTGATGTATTTCAAAGCTACTGCCTCAACCCACCTTGTACATAGGTCGACCATTGTCAATATGAAGCGATTTCCTTTGCTGGACACCTGGTTTAGGGGTCCAACAATATCTACCGCCACACTTTCAAATGGCCTAGAAACCAGTGTAGAAGGCTGTATCTCAGCTGTAGGATGTTTACCTTTACGTACCAATTGTTGACAGACATTACACGAACGACAAAATAATTTTATGTCATTGCAAAAACCTGGCCAATAGAAATGAGCCTGAATTCTGGCCCTGGTCTTATCATATGCAAGATGACCAGCAAACGGTGACTCATGTGCAATCTTTAGCACAGTTAGACGATGTTGTTCAGGTAACACCGTTTGCTGAATCTCATGGTTACCAGTAGTATAATATCTAGTTAAAATACCATTGTTAAGTCTAAAAACCCAAGATGCATTTTTGGTCACTTTGGCTTTATCTTTTAACAATTTTAAGTATGGAGACACACTAGTATCAGCTTTTTGCTGTTCTATAAATTTCTGTCTGCTGGTGTCATCTGTGCCAGTTGGGGAAAGCAACAGTAGTCTCTCATCTTGTAGTGTGTCTTGATGTTTCACACTGTCTGCTCTTGTTGTTGCATTAGCTGCATTTAATTTCTCCCATGCAACTATTTCCTCATTAGTACATTGTTTCAGTTGAGGTAAACACCCCAAAATTAAATCAGTACAAGGGTTGTTAAGTATTGCACAAGTAAAGGTACCAGAAAGAAACGGAGAATCAATACGGGCTTTTGCCAAAGGGTAAGTCTCAATGTTACCCGAAAAGGTTCGGCATTTCACAGTGTCACCTGTGTAATCACCCGGACTCACTAGTTCCTTTCGAAGACCAATAAGGGTGCTGCCGCTATCCAGCAAACATTGGCATGGTACATCATTGACCATTGCATTGTGGAACACTAACTTGCCTCTGGAGGCTAATGCTGCATTCACACTCTCAGATGAGCATGGTACTGTATGTCCACATTCTAGTATTCCGTCTGCATGGAATTGGTGACATCGTTCACAGCTGTCAAAGCTTAACATATCGTTAGCAGCACACACATCCTCTGCTTGGTTAGTTGGTAAGTCACTTTCAATCTCACACTCATTCTCACTACCACTATCTGAAGAGGTGTCAATCAACATAGCGTTGTTAGCTTTCAAACGTTGGCGGCCAAGGCACTTATTAGAATAATGGCCATAAGAGGAACAAAAAAAACATTTGATTGCACGCCTGTATGCAGACCGTTTGCTTTGCTGCTTCTTGATCACATTTTCAAGATGCGCCGGATAATTCGGCGATTTGTCGCACATAGCATAAGTGTCGTGCATTAGTTGACAGTACATGCATTTGGAAACTTTTCTGTCTTTCTTATCATACTTCTGAAAAGGTTTTCTGTTACCCTGATAGTTTTTTGATTGGTCTTTGACAAAGGAAACTATCTCAGAGTCACTTGAGGTCTTAAAAATCTCTCTGTTAGAAGAAAAATATGCTGAACCTTTTTTTTCGAACTGCTCGATGTTTTCAATGTCTGACTGCTGCAAAAACTTAGCAAAAGGAGAAGGTATAGTAGATATACACTTGTCCATAGCTATTAGGTTTTTTAATCTATCAAAGTCTTTTCCTATGTTAGCTGCTTTAAGCCACCTGTTTAGTACACTCTGCACATTTGAAAAATAATCTATAAAAGTTTCACTAGGTTTAGGTTTTAAATTTGAGAACTGAACCTGATACCCAGGGGCATCAAGTAAAAAGTGCTGCATAATCCTATCATGGATGTATTGATAGCTAGATCTAAGTTCAATAGGAATAGACTCTATTACTTTAAGGGGCTCACCACTTAGATTCTTCATGTAAATCGGAGCCCACATATCTAAAGGAACTTGGTGATATTTAAATTGATACTCTACATTCTCTGTCCAGGCAGATATGGAGTCCTCTTTACAATATGGTTTGATAATATTTTTGTATTTGTTGAACTTATTTTCCTCTTGTTGACTTCTTAGTTTAGTGGCAGAGATCTCTGCGTGTGAGTCTACATCCATGCTTTTCATCTTTAATTGTGTCTCTGATTCTACTTGAATTTGTTTTTCTTTAACTCTTGCCATTTCATCTATCTCTTTTTGCTTTAGATCTAATTCCTTTTGTTTTAATTCTTTCTCTTGATCTAATTGTTTTTGTTTCATCTCCTTATCATGTTCTCTTTCTCGTGCGCGTTCGTCCCTTTCCGCATTCTCTTTTCGTGTTTGTTCCTCTTTTGTTTCTTTAAATTTCTGATCAGCATATTGTTGTAGTTCTTTTCCTGTTAATTCTAGTTCTTTGCCTGCTTTTATGAAATCTGATAAAGTTGCCATCTTACTTTAGTACTTGGCTAACAGTGATAGGCAATGATGACTTTAATCAGTTATTTATCTTTGATATGTTATGTTTGTTCTTATCTGATCACTATCAGTTGTGCTTTCTGTTTTTACCCTGCCCAGATTTATCTTGCAGAAAAACAGAGTATACAAATATGTCAACGCGTTACACGCTGAAAAAGAGATGCACTATTAATCAAATTGCATGACAAAATATATAAGTGTACTCAGCTTAATGTGGGAACGAAGCTCCTTTGACACAGGTCACCTTGTTTGGTACACTGGGGTGGCGACACGTTTCGTACGTAGCACACGGTATTTGGCCCACAGGTGTATGTGCACAGCTGTTGTTTGCCCTCTGATATATAGGGCAGCAGTAAACACGCCTACTAAACGATATGATTTACTCGACAACTAAGGACAATGACTTAGACAATGACAGACTTACGAACACCTAGAATATGTATTAATTAATTTTAATGTCAATGTCCTGTCTTTGTTTTAAACAATAATTGCCTTTCGTTACTAACCTAGTTAATTTCTGTAAACGTTGTGCAGCTAAGTATCAGATGCTTAGCCCGAAAATAGTTCCATCGTGACGATAAGCAAAGAGAAAATAGACCCAAAAATGAATAAATGCTTGTAAAGAAATCAAAATAACATAATAATGTGTCAACAAATAAATATATTCATTTAGTAACTTAAATAAGTAAATAATAAACAATATACAGCACAGATTCAGGCGGGCCTCCGCTAAGCGATCTTGTAAACACTCGACTGCTTTATGCTAATGACGCAGAACAACTGTCTGTCAATCACTTTACGTCATCGCGCAGCGCTATTTTTAGATCTCAAAAATCAATATTGTCGGCTGCCTGTGTATTCCTGCGCCGTGAATCATGTTTGGTGCTTATTCAAGAATAAATTGGTAAATATATGAATAAATATAAGAAAATAAGAATATTAATACTTACAGCTTCGAAGAATACATGATTTCATTGAATAAATATATCATAAACACAATTAAACACTATTTTGTCACGATAGGCATATTTCTAGCTCGCAAATTCTCCTGTCTGCACAAATTATCGTTACTACAAAAATTAATCCCTAGTCTGGAGCCCGTGGATGAGTGGATTAGCTTGAACTTTTCGTTCAAGCTTCACTTCTTGACACCACAATTACCCTTTTACTGTGGGTATTAGCTTGGCGCTTTCGTCCAAGCACCACTTTCTGACACCACAATTACCCTGGCCTGTCAACAACTTAACTGACAGGCATCAACGGGTACTTCTCACACACCCATACAAGACAACTTGCAAGTCGTGTGGGAGGCAAAATGCATGGTCCATTTTATTGCCGTTGGCTCGCTTACAAGCGGTAAACAGTCGCTAATGCAATACACAATATACAGCCACAGAATTATCTAACACAAACTGCTAACCCTATGCTAGTTCTATCTATTAGTGAACACAAAACTCCTAACGCTATTCTAAACGATGTGAACGCCTCAAGTCCAGTCTCCCGTCTGCCTAACCTCTCTCCCGTGGTTACCCACCACGCGGGGTGACCTTCACCTTCGTGCGTGTTACCTCACATCGCACTCTGCTGGCAAACGTGGCCTGTTGAGTGTCTACTCAACTGTGCTATGGCTTCACGAGGTGTGGTACTATCGTGATTAGAGTGCTAACTCTCTGAACACCGCCTGCGTGTCTCATGAGGGAGTGGCTAACCCTCTCCTATTACCTCATCTCCCTCGGGCACCGTATCTCCTCCTGGTCTCTTCAGGGTTGACCGCTCTCCCTGGCGGAGGGGATGTGGTCGAGTCTTTGACAGTCAATCGTGCCACGTCACAGGCGCAGCGCTATTTTTAGCTTGCAAAAATCAATACTGTCGCTGACCTTTGTATTGCTCCGCCATGAATCATTTTTGACAATTATTCAAAAACAAATAAATAATTACATAAATAAATGAAAGAAGAACATAATATAAATACTTACAACTTTGAAGAACACATTATTTAAATATATAACATTCTAATAAGCACAAATAAACATTATTTCATCACGATAGGCACAATTCTGCTGGCAACTCGATCTAGTCTGCACACGTCATCGTCACTGACACAAATTAAACATTTAATCTTTGTAATATCCTATCTGTAACCCTAGTCTAGAGCCGTGGGTAAGTGTTATAGCTTGAACTCAGGTTCAAGCAGCACTTCTGACACCACATTTAATCCTATTGCCTGTCAACAACTCATGTTTCAGGCATCATCGGATTACTTCTCCCACACCATACAAGAAGCTTGCAAGTCGTGTGCGAGGAATGAAATGGTACATTTTATTGCCGTTGGCTCTTTACAATTGCAAGACAGTCGCTATCTAATCACACATAAAGTCACAATATTCTCTATCACTAGTTTTCCTAAACCCTATAGCTAATCTCTATCTACTAGGCTATATGAAAACACATATCTATTCTACACGATGTGAACACTACAGAGTCAGTCCCCAGTCTGACTTCCTTCACTCGCGTCGCTACACGCCACGCGGAAGGACCTTCATGCGTCCTTGGGCTCTTTGCGTGCTTCTATTAGCTGTCTTTGGTTTGAGTGGCAATCGTAGCGATCACGCAGGCGTGATTCTGTCGTGACCAGTAGTGCTAACTATCTGGTCAACGCCTTCGTGTGAGGACTAGTTAATAGTCCCCCTTTTCTATCATCTATCCCGCCCTGATCCCGGGCACTATGTTCCCTCTACTCTATCTGAGGTTGACCCCACGTCCCGGTGGTGTTCTATCATGAGGCAGGCTTCCTGCCTCCTGTATCAGTCTTTGACAGTCATGCTGTGACGTGAGGGTAGAGAACAAGTTAGTTACCAACTATAACTTTTGCCGGCAAGACGTGGTGTCAACATCTGGAGCGAGAGTCAGTTTATATTTGATAATGTCAACTATGTTGAACTAATAAAGTCGGATTTCCAGAAGTTACTGCCATGGCTTCTCGTTTGCTCTGTTTACACATCATCACCTTAGTCTCCAGCACTGTTAAAGGAGGCGAAATTGTGCCGTAGACAGCGGATTTCAAATCCTGGTTTGTCGAAGAATACGCAGAGTGGAGCCAAGAATTACCCAAGGTCTACTTTGAAGAAAAGGTGCAACTACGCTTATAAACGCTTATTGAACACGTTTATTGAACACGTTGGTCAAGAGATGAAATTTAAAAATGGCCTCTATTTTTATAACGTCGTCTGTGAGAGTTACAGCAGCCAAAAGCCCGGCTAGGGGTGGCTGTCTGTAAGTATTCTTCAGCAAAACGTCGTTGTACAGACTTGCTATCAAGTGTCTGAGAAAGCCATCGCTGTACAGACTTGCTGTCAAGTGTCTGAGAGAATCATCGCTGTACAGACTTGCTATCAAATGCCTGAGAGAATCATCGCTGTACAGGCAATCGTTATCAAGAGCCTGAGAAAGTCTTCGCTGTGCCGACAGTCGCTATCAAGAGCCTGAGAAAGTCTTCGCTGTGCCGACAGTCGCTATCGAGTACCACCTGAGAGAGTCCTTCCTGTGCCAACAGTCGCTATCGAGTACCACCTGAGAGAGTCCTTCCTGTGCCGACAGTCGCTATCTAGCATTCCAGGGCAGTCCTATTTGTTACGTTGAACCAGAATGTCAAATGAGTTGTCTACAGTTGGCTACCGGCACCTGTAACTGAGGAATTCACTACAAACGTCAAACCTCAAATCGTTCCTTGCTCTGTTTCGGAGTTGCCTTCAACCTGGTAATCTGGCCGTTGTCCTTGAGTGTGTTGCCTATCTTAATCTCGCTGTATCGTCGAAGATGGTCTGGCAGCTACTTTTTATCACCGTGTTATTGGATTGACCGTTACTGGAGGCATTGTGTTGTCGGGACTGCTGACTTATCGTGCCCTGCTTTGGTAACCAGAAGGAAGAATTTATACACCGGTGAAGCAACTATATGTAGTTTAGATAGATTTAGTTAGATTTGGTTAGATTAGATAGTGTTGATTCTGATTAATATTAGTTATATTAATTATTACTTCATTGAGACACGTAGCAAAAAACATGAAAGGTTTAAGCCAAGATTTGAGAAGGGTGACCGTGTGGCTAAAAGAATTGAAAGTAGCAGTCAGTGAGGTTGAAAATTTTGTAGAAGGGTTACGGAGAAGAACGACTGGGCAAGAGACCTATAGATTTAATGTGGAGTGCAATAGAGTATGGAGGAATAACATGAGACAGCCAGTACTTAATGGAGACAGAAGACGATATGATTCCACGTATGCAGGTGGTCACAATGAACCAAGACAAGATGTCTATAAGATAAGAGGCGGTGAAAGGAGAGGTAATTGTGAAATGTCGGACTTGTATAGGTGTTATAGGTACAGAAATATACCCGAGAGAAACCTTTCCAGGAAACAATGGATTTGGCCCTCCTATAGTGCGAACGCTAGAATGTTGAGGGACGAGTGGCTAAAAGAAAGACAGAGACAATATTTGAAGTCAAGATTAAAGGACAGGGTAGAACACACAAATAAGAATTCAACGGCTCCTAAAGTACTTGCCAATATTAGGATTGGACAGGAAAAGAAGACGACTGTATTAGTAAAGAAAATAGACCAGGAGACTCAGACGCAGATGATTGAAGTGGTAGAACGGAACATACAGACACAAATTGATACCGTAGAAAAGAAAGTCCAGGTACAACTAGCCAGCAAGATAACGAAGGTAAGTCAAACCGAGTTAGTAGAAATTGTAGAAACTCCTCAGGTGAAATTAGAAAAGGGAAACACAAGTAAATTTAAGGAGGATAGACAAACAAAGACAAAAAACACCAGGAAGAAAATTAAGAAAAGTGCTAGGGCCAGGACAGAGGCAAGCTTACTAGTAAATGGTCTATCAGACTCCTCAGACGGAGACATTGATTTTATCCCTGACCGGAGCATGAAAAGTACTGGTATAAGTAAGAAAATTGGCAGGGGTGATAGTTCCAACTATAAGGATAGATTCAATCCTGACTTCAAATATTGTCTCTGTCTTTCTTTTAGCCACTCGTCCCTCAACATTCTAGCGTTCGAACTATAGGAGGGCCAACTCCAGTGTTTCCTGGAACGGTTTCTCTCGGGTATATTTCTGTACCTATAACACTTATACAAGTCCGACATTTCACAATTACCTCTCCTTTCACCGCCTCTTATCTTATAGACATCGGGTCTTGGTTCATTGTGACCACCTGCATACGTGGAATCATATCGTCTTCTGTCTCCATACTTCCTCGTCTGCAGTAATTTATAGTACGCATGTTAATGGAACTATCATTAGTGAATCTTCAGAGGACGAGATGGGAAGATATAAGACATATAAGACGTGTACTGAAAATAGCGCGCAGACTGACGCAGTAAAGACACGAACAGCAAATAGGAGTAACAGAAAGAAAGCAATTAGGGAGAAAAGGCAGGTGGCGGGAATTTCTATTAGCCTGACTTATACAGAAGATGACGCGAGGAAGATCAGGGAATATATGATGATGCGACCACAATATTTTACAGGAAACTCTAAGTATTAAGAGGAAGAAGCAGAGCATTATTATAGGAGATAATTTGCTATTATGGCAGATTAGAACTGAAAAGTTGAGTGAGAATTGACTGTAAGTGACAGAATGCGTGAGAGAGTCTGAGTCGTTGGTGGTGTGTAGGATGAGGTGATGAGGAAGTTGATGAGAAGGGAGTGAGTAGTCGAGTATCGGAGTGATCTGTCTGGTTATGTTGTAGATACGTAGGTGTCTTTGCGTGCGTAAAAGTGTAGGCAAACCTGTGTTCGTCGTGCTGATTAGAGAATGAAGTGTGGAGTTTTGAAACGCCGTCTGGTTAGAATGCATGGATAGAACGATGTCAGGTTCTTAGTAATAACAGGGCAGGATATACTTCAGAGTTGAAGCAGTGTGAAGGGAAATTGTGTAAGAATCACTAAGAAGATGCAATGTCTGAGCGAGCATAATATACGCGTGTTAAAAGCAGAAGTTGACGGTACGCTTATGGTGCGTTGAGTGTGTTTGAATGTATTTAAACAAAATCTTGAATGTCGGAGTGGTTTGCTATGGAGAATTAGGTAGGACGGAGAGTGTCATACGTGCATATCTGGTGTTTGGTTGTGGTGATTAGAGAGTAGACGAATTAGAGTTTGAAACGTCCTTTGTCCGGAGGGGGCAGATGGAGTGGATGATCACGTTGAGTGATGTGTGTTGGAGTAGTTGACGTAATGTAAAGCTGACACGGAGAGATCTAGGCTGGTTATGAATGTTGATTGCTAGAGCTAATGTGTTGTTTGAGTCGGGTTGACTCTGAGCTTTTGAAAGGGAGTGAATGATTAAGAAAATTTGAAATACGAAAGTAGTTGGATTGTGAAAGTCCTATGTCCGATATTGAATTAACGTTTTGGTTGTCGTTGGCTGAAGTGAGATTGCATGATGTAGAGGAATGAGAGAATATAGCGAAGAAGTACTCAGTATGTCTCATCGGATTGAGATTTGTTGTGGGGGGCTGTTGTTAAATTTGATGATGATGGTTACTGTAAGCCAGATGTGTTTCTGGTTGCTGTTTGGTTCGATTGTGGTCCGAGGGATGTGAGAGGCGTGACTGCCAGCGCAGTATGGTTGAATGAAGTTAAGAGAGAGTTGAGTGTAACCTTGAGTTGTTGTGTTGGACGAGAGATGAGAAGATGATAGAGATTAGTGATGCGGGAGAATAGAACATTTGTTACGTCGGGTGGACGAGAGACTCGATTTACGAGAATGTCGTTACGAGGTAGAAGTTGTGATAGTGGTTAGTATACGTCCAGAGAAAACAGATAGGCTGGATTACGCTTATCTATAGTAGGTTGGAAGTGATTGTTAACTTCCAAAGAGTCTGATAAAAGTGTCATTTTTGGTTAGTAACTTTTGTTGGGGCTATATATATTATTCAGCGTTATATTGGGAAACTCTATCAGTAGAAGAGACAGAAATGGTTGATTTGTTTTGGTTATTTCATTACTTTATATATAATTAGTCTGTAAAAGCGACTAATGATGTTTCATGAAAATATGTAATTTTGTTTTGGTTAAAAATGATTCTTATTATGTATATTATTTTGAAAAATGTTGGGGGATAAAAGATTGTTCTGTTTTAAATTGCGCTTGGTTTTCAATTACGCATGATTTGTTTCATTTAATTTGCCTTGTTTAATATTAGCATATTAGTTCGATCTTATAATTATCAGGTTGTATTATGTTGCTCTGAGTTGTAGTAGAGTGTTATTTTTTTTAAACAGGTCAGTTACGTTGAATTAAGGGTATAGTCAGGTCCAATAAGACTTGGGGTTGGGTACACCTCTACGTAAAGAAATTACGTTCATAAAGAGAGACGTATTTGCGTTGTTGGTAGTAAGTGTACATAAACATGGAGTAAGTGCCATGAGGTTATACGTGTAGAATTTAATAAAAAAGATTAGGGGTTGATCAGTCGCTGTGGTTGACAATGTAACTAAAGTAATTAGTGGATAAGCTTGCAAGCTTTTAGTAGGAGTAGAAGGAGTAGACATGATAAATGGTTATAAGTAATTAGTCAGAAAAATAGGAGCACTCATGGACTGAGTGCCATGTTCAGAATGTGAG
Organism: Cepaea hortensis; assembly: GCA_963921405.1. Classification (NCBI taxonomy): domain Eukaryota; kingdom Metazoa; phylum Mollusca; class Gastropoda; order Stylommatophora; family Helicidae; genus Cepaea; species Cepaea hortensis. The sequence goes on along the minus strand of OY992876.1, from coordinate 493,599,443 downwards.
GCTTGGTTCAACCTGGGGAGTGGTCATAAATGGGACTGTAGATATCAGCGCAGTGTTCAAGGGTTAAGTACAAAGGGGGTTGTAAGTATGTTCATTCAGAACTGTCAGTATTTTTTTGGTGCTGTGGTAGCAGCACAACTTATAATGGATTAAGTTAGGTAAGTTCATAATATATGAACTATGAGTGTTATTATTTGCTTGCTGTGGTTGCAGTATGGGCCGGGATGAGAATAGCTTGAATGCCAGAGAGTAGAAATTATGTTCAAAGCAAGTGAACAGTGATATTATTTTTTTTTTTTTTTTTTTGGGGGGGGGGGGGGTGCTGTGCATACACCAAATGGACATGGATTAAGAGCCATGAAGTAAAAGTGTGGGTAATAATGGAATGTCTATAATAGATAGACAGATATAAGATGGGGTAGACAGGGTAGAAAGTCACAGACATGAGCTTAGTGGCGGTATTTTTGTTGCTGTTGATAACGGCATGAATTGACAAGTTAGAGGTTTTAGGAGGTAATGCCCAAATGGACATTGATAGTATTATTAGGTTGCTGAGGTTTTCAGCTTATTCCCTGAATGTCATAGATTAAGCGAGCTTCAGAGATAATATGAGGAAGCTGATATGAAGTGTATCCCTGGGTTGCTGGAGTGGTGTATGTAATGGTCAGAGATTAGGTTATGTGAATATGTTTAGTAGGTGATGTTTATAATGTTGGAGAAGGTTTTGAGTAGTAAGGCCCATAATGGACCTTTTGATTGCGTCCTCGGGATGTGTTTTGTGGTTGACATTACATTTCGAGGTTGCTGTGGCTGAGGAAACGTCCAGAGCCATACTATCAGTTGTTTCTGTAATAAATGGACATTTAGGGGTGGTTTCGGGTTGCTAGGTTGATGTAGTAACCTAAAGTAACTGGGAGAGATAGATTAAACGTTCAGAGCCATGATGAGGTGGTTAATAGGAGGGACATTGATGATATTTTTGTGTAGAAGTGTTGCCATAATAAGTGGTATATTTGAATTGTGAGAGATATGTATTTGTGTTTTAAGACTTTACTGCATAAAGTCTCAGGGCGACATGGTGGAGTAAATGTGAGTATGGTTTTGTGAGGAGGAATTCTTGTTCTTTACTCTCCGGTGGCCACCTATTCTTTGTCTTCCTATCCAGTGTTGGTATGAATGATTTCAAGATGGTTGAATTTGGAGAATTAGTAATGCTGAAGTAATGCTTATTGGCGTAGACATTTTGATGATGATGATAGAGAGTATGATTTGTTGTATTTTTATATTAATGATTTAGATAAAGGTTACATGGTAACATTGAAGTTGGATGAGGATTTTAGCGGATTACTTGTGGAAGAGAAGAAGAAGTATTATAGATCCACAATTATGGTGGGGTGAAATAGCGGCTACCTAGTTCCCTGCGTATTTGAAAAGGGTCAAAATGGGTGTAAGTGCTATAATGTAACTTACTTAATTTTGAGGGGGTGATGGCAGATTTTTATAGGACAATCCATGAGTGGTTGAGTAAAGTTGTGTTGTAGGTGGTGGTAGCGGATGGCTATAGATCTCAAGGGAAGTTAAGTAATACTGGGGTAGTGATTAATGAAGATAATAAGAGTCAAGAAGACTCTGGTGATAAGAAATGGTAGGGCCTTATAAAAAGTCCCAGGTTATACTTAGATTTTTTTTGCTGGAAATTAGAGTATGTTAAAGTAGGTTTTGGGTTTAAGACTTTTCGGGGAAAAGTCTTGGTTGAGGAAAGAGAGGTATATAACAGAGTCTCTCTGATAGGGGATCTGGAGGGGTGTGCAAGGAAAAGGGTCTAGTATTCAACAATGCACGGGCAAGCACCCCGCTGGGACGTAACTAGGGAATGTCATGCTGTGACGTGAGGGTAGAGAACAAGTTAGTTACCAACTATAGCTTTGGCCGACAAGACGTGGTGTCAACATTTGGAGCGAGAGTCAGTTTATATTTGATAATGTCAACTATGTTGAACTAATAAAGTCGGATTTCCAGAAGTTACTGCCATGGCTTCTCGTTTGCTCTGTTTACACCTCATCACCTTAGTCTCCAGCACTGTTAAAGTGTAATATATTGTCTAATGAAATGTGGTTGTCTTTGTTAAACTGGGAAGATGGAAGAAGTACCGGAGATAGATTGATTTTGAGTTTAGGAGATAGGCTGACCTTTGGGGGGGGGGGGGGGAGAGATAGAAAGAATAAGATAGAGAAATATAACTATAGATGGAGAGAGTTAGTTTCATATCCTTTACAAGACGTGGCAGTCAACCCCTGTAGTTTTTGGCTGTTTGTGATTTCTTGGCAAATTTTACATTCACAGCGGCTTTGGATTAACAGAGTCAAAGGGAATCTCGATAAACGAAACCCATAAACGTTCACTTTCCCGCTGTTTATGCTTCACTACAACACCGTGAGGTACACGAGGAGTAAGATGAGATGAGGTGAGATGAGATGAGATGAGATGAGGTGATGAGTGACTTGGAGAGAACAGAGTCATAGAAATCTCGATACATGAAGCCCATAAACGGGCAGTCTTCTGCTGTTTATGTTTCACCTCGACACCGCAATGTACAAGAGGAATAAGATGAGATGAGATGAGATGATGAGTGGCTTGGAGAGAACACTGATGGAAGGTTTGGTTTGCGGCAGAAGAGGCAGTGGTCGGCCAGTAAGAAGATGGACACAGGACATGGCAGCCATCCTGCTCATGAGGGTGTACGGGGCCGAAGACATGGCAGGAGTAGAGAGGCTTGTCAGTGCGCCGTGATGAGAGTGCCGTGATGAGAAAGGCGTGATGAGAGCACCATGATGACAATGCCGTGATGAGCGCGCAGTGATGAGAGAGTCGTGATGAGAGCGCCGTGAAGACAGCGCCGTAATGAGAGAATGGTGATGTGAGATGCGTAATGAGAGCGAGATGATGACAGCGCCGTGATGAGAGAGCAGTGATGAGAGTGCCGTGATGAGAGAGGCGTGATAAGAGCGCGGTGATGATAGCACCGACATGAGTGCGACGTGATGAGAGTGCCGTGATGAGAGCGCAGTGATGAGAGCGCCTTGATGAGAGAGTCGTGATGAGAGCGCCTTGATGACAGCGCCGTGATGAGAGCGCAGTGATGAGAGCGCAGTGATGAGAGCGCCGTGAAGACAGCGCCGTAATGAGAGAATGGTGATGTGAGATGCGTAATGAGAGCGAGATGATGACAGCGCCGTGATGAGAGAGCAGTGATGAGAGTGCCGTGATGAGAGAGGCGTGATAAGAGCGCGGTGATGATAGCACCGACATGAGTGCGACGTGATGAGAGTGCCGTGATGAGAGCGCCATGATGAGAACGCCGTGATGAGAGCGAGGTGGAGAGAGGGCCGTGATGAGAGAATCCTGATGAGAGAGGCGTGATGAGAGCGCCATGATGACGGCGCCGTGGTGAGAGCGCAGTGATGAGAGCGCCATGATGAGAGCGCAGTGATGAGAGCGCCATGAAGAGAGCGTCGTGATGAGAGATATGTGATGAGAGAAGCGTGATGAAAGCGCCATGATGAGAGCGATGTGATGAGAGCGCAGTGATGAGAGCGCCGTGATGAGAGCGTCGTGATGAGAGCGCTGTGATGAGAGCGCCGTGATGAGAGCGAGGTGAAGAGAGGGCCGTGATGAGAGAATCCTGATGAGAGAGGCGTGATGAGAGCGCAGTGATGAGAGCGTCGTAATGAGAGCGCCGTGATGAGAGCGCCATGATGAGAGCGCCGTGATGAGAGCGAGGTGAAGAGAGGGCCGTGATGAGAGAATCCTGATGAGAGAGGCGTGATGAGAGCGCAGTGATGAGAGCGTCGTAATGAGAGCGCCGTGATGAGATCGTCATGATGAGAGCACCATCATGAGAGCGATGTGATGACAGCTCCATGATGAGAGCGCTGTGATGAGAGCGCCGTGAAGAGAGAGGCGTGATGAGAGCGCCGTGATGAGAGCGCCGTGATGGAGCTCTGTACTGTGAGTACTGTGATGAGAGCGCTGTAATGAGAGTGCTATGATGATAACTCTGGGCTGTGCGCGCTGTGATGAGAGCACTGTGATGAGAGTGCCGTGATGAGAGTGCCGTGATGAGAGCGCTGTAATGAGAGCGTCGTGATGAGAACTCCATGATGAGAGCGCTGTGATGAGAGTGCTGTGATGAGAGCGCTGTGATGAGAGCGCCGTGATGAGAACTCCATGATGAGAGCGCTGTGTTGAGAGCGCCGTGATGAGAGCGCCGTGATGATAGCGCCATGATGAGAGTTACAGTCTGTAAAGGACTAGCAGCTCATCCCATCTCATCATGTTCCTCTTGTTCCTTGCGATGTCGATGTGAAGTATAAACAGCGGAAGAGTGCCCGCTTATGCGCTTCATGTATCAATATTCCCATGAACTCTGTTATTCTCTGCTTCCACCGTTCACGTGGTCAGCCTCTTCCTCTGCTTCCTTCTGGGCTGTACATCATTGTTTGTTGTGGTATACTGTTAGTTGGTAACCTACATGCTACATGATGATAAAAGATCAGATGAGAACACAGCACATTAACGAAATAAGCCGGCAACACATATGTGTGTGTTCTTTTCTACGTTACCGAGAGAGAGAGAGAGAGAGAGAGAGAGAGAGAGAGAGAGAGAGAGAGAGAGAGAGAGAGAGAGAGAGAGAGAGAGAGAGTTGGGGGGGGGGGGGGGTAATGTGACAAAGTTTGTGGGAGAACGAACGAACGAACTTTATTTTTAGAAGGTCACAAATTGGGCACGCAGGCCCGTCTTATATTCGGCCTTTCCAATCAGACATCTTTTGTTCATCTTTGTGCATGTTACATTCACATAGAGGAAAAAACACAACATTTTCAAATACAATCCTGCATGCATGATAATCTCTTTTACCCAAACTCTCACAGTTATGCACCCACTCGATAACACAGAAATACACTCTCTCGCATACACATATACTTTCGCACAAACACACACACACACACACACACATATATTCTCTCTCTCTCTCTCTCTCTCTCTCTCTCTCTTTCTCTCTCTCTCTCTCTCTCTCTCTCTCTCTATATATATATATATATATATATGTAGATATATATATATATATATGATGCGTTCGATAACGGTCCATCCGATTGATATGAAATTTTCGATATGTATTCTTTTCATTCCCGTGCAGCCAACTGCCCTAGTTTGTTAGTGTACAATCAGCTATTTACTTACTAAAATTTAATATTTAAATTTACATTATCATTTATATGTAGCGAGGGGACTTAACTTAAGAAAAGTTATTTCAAGGGGCATAACTTTTAATAGCATTGCTATATATTTTATATATAGATTGTTGCATTGTTTTCAAAGATTTATAAACTCTTTGTCTACAGTTATTTATAGGCATATGAGTTATAATAAATAATGATATAATCTTTTAGGCATTTTCAAAGTTTTCATAAAAAATGCATCTATTTAAATAGTGAAAATTTTCTTACTCATCTTTTTATGTTTAAAGAAGTTAGCTACAGTCATGTAGGTGATTAAAAACAGTTTTCATTAAAAATAATGGATGGTGTGTGGAAAGTCATTCTTAAGTTAAATTTTTTTTTGTTATATGTATTTAATGAGACACTCCCCGCCAGGAGCTAGGCGAAGCCGCGCCGGGTCAGATAGAACGAACGAACGAACAAACTTTATTTTCAAAGGGTAACAAATTGGGCACGCAGGCCCGTCTTACATTCGGACCTTCCATTCAGTCATCTTTCTTTCATCAACAGTGCATAGGAAAAAACATTGTCACATGAATTTTGTAAACATAAACAATGCATATTACTATGTTATGAGGCACATCCACCACCCACCCACACATCCCCTATTCACTCCAACTCCCCCACCCAACCACACACATAACCCACACACATATACATTCCCCCACCCATCCACCACATCCCTACACCTACACATCTCCCCACCCACACACACCTCTCACCCACCACACATCCCATCCACCCACACCCCAAGCACACATACATTCAATAACCCACAAATCCCCCACCTACACACATCTCCCCACCCACTCACATATCCTCTACCCGTCCCATTACCCACCAACAATCACTCACCCACATATCCTCCTCCACCCACACACCTCCACCCACGCAGCCAAACACACATTCCTCAGCCACACACACACATCTCCCCGTCAACTCACATATTCTGCACATACCCACACACAAATTCCGCACCCATCCACATAATCTCCCATCTCCCCCAGCCCACACCTACAAACATCCCCCACCATCTCCTAACCTTGCACACACTCACCCATCCACATATCCTCTACCCACCCACATATCCTCTACCCACCCATCCCCCAACCAATAATCCCTTAACCACACACCCTTACTCATATACAATCACACACCCACACATCCTCTACCCAACCACACATCCTCCATCCACCCATCCCCCAGCCACACATCCCTTAACCACACACCCCTACCCATATATACACACATTCCCACCCACGCACAATCTTCCCACCCATACACACATCCCTCACACACATCCCCACCCACCAACACATCCCCCATTCACAAACACATACCTCCCATCCACGCACACACACAACCCACACACACATCCCCAACTCAAACACTCATCCCCTCACACATCCCTAGACACACGTACTTATCCCTCAACCATTAACACCCACATATCTCTTACCCACTCATCAACACATACATCTCCTAACTACCCACCCACACTCACACACCCCAACCACCCATCTAAGCACATATCCCCACCCTCACACACATCCTTCACCCACCCGCAAACCCAACCACACCTTCAACCACCCACACACATATCATTAATCCACACCCAGCTCCCCTCCCACACAACACCACACCCACACACATCCCAAAGACACACCCCTCACCCACACACACATCTCCCCACACATCTCCTACCCATCCACACATCTTCCAAATACAATCACCCTCACTACCCACACATACATCCTCCATCCAGCCACACACCCCCACCCAGCCAGACATATCCCCCACCCACACACACATCTCCAAATCCATCACCCACAGCCATCATGCACCCCTCCCCAACCCACATACATCCCCCACACATATCTCACCAACACACACTCCCCACCCATCCACCCAAACATCCCACACCCATACACATCCCTCACCCACACCCCCAAACCTACAACCACCCCCACCTGCACACATCTCCCACCCACCACATATCCCCACACCCACATCTCCCCACCCATACATATACCCCCACCCATCCCATAACCCACCATCAATCATCCACCAACATATCCTCCTCCACCCACTCACCCACAACCACCTAGCTAAACACACATCCCCACCCACACACACATCTCCCCACCAACCCATACATCCCGCACGTACCCACACATAAATCCCCCACCCACCCACACAATCCCAACCCGCCCACCTACACACACATCCCCCATCCCCCAACCTACTATTATGATCAAACTCCCACACTTTACACATACATATAGTGACGATTGTCGTGAGCATTGTCGCAAAATTGTAAAGAAAATGGAGAAAAATTGTACATATACATTTTGTAACTTAAAAATTAGTGATACAATTCAACTCTCTCTCTCTCTCTCTCTCTCTCTCTCTCTCTCTCTCTCTCTCTCTCTCTCTCCTCTCTCTCTCCTCTCTCTCTCTCTCTCTCTCTCACTCATACTCTCTAATTCTCTCACCCACTCTACAGTGATGTACATTTGTTCATGTTATAAATTATAACATCAGTTAGCATTCAAAATGGTAATATGAACATGAGAATACACAACATATATGGAATAGCATGTTACATGATATGCGTGCGCTTAAATCTCTCTCTCTCTCTCTCTCTCTCTCTCTCTCTCTCTCTCTCTCTCTCTCTCTCTCTCTCTCTCTCTCGCTCGCTCTCTTCTCACTAACACACACCCATAGACACTCACAAACAATGGCCGCACACATACACACATTAACAAATCCATTCTTTCACTGTCTTCTCTCGTTCGCTCACTCTCCTTCTCTCTCTCTCTCTCTCTCTCTCACACACACACACACACACACACACACACACACACACACACACACACACACACACACGCAATCACTATTTCACCCATTAAGTCACTCTCTTCATCTTTCATTTACTCAATATCACACTCTCTTTCACTCTAACTCACACACAGACAGATAAACACCCTCTCGCTATCAAATACACACTCCCTCGCGTGCGCAAGAAAGCTGTCAGGGTCTTATAATTGGCTCGTTGGCTAACACGTGTGAGACAGTACAAGTATAACGTGATTCGACGTAAGACACAGCAACACAAGTTCTATGGATTTATTGCCACATTAAATACAGAACGATAATTACAGCAATCTACAATATATAACTCACGACGCTCACAACCACAATACAGCTCATAGGTCTGACGCTCAAGATATCAGTCGTTCGGCTTTCAATCACGGAGATTCATACAAACGCCTTGCTCTCATCGCACATGTCCGTCCGGTCTCCAGTCCCAGCTCGGTCTGACCTTAGCACGCCAACTGCCCACTGCCTCTAGTGGTGTCACGTGTCCTGCGTGCGTCTGTCGTCAGCCTGACCGCTGGTCGCGTGTCAGGTAACAATCTTGTCAGCCGGGTGTCGCAACGATGTTGCTGCACAGCTATACCATGTTAGGCTCTGACATTCTCCCCGGGTACCTCAATGAAAGATGTCATCTTTCATTCATGATGTCTGTATATACTGGGGTAGTGTTAACTTCATGTCAGAGACTACTCCTTCCCAGTGTTATGCATGAAAATACATATATGGCATGGAAATATATACAAAAAATGTAAGTTGCATTGAAATGACAAATGAAGTACAACTTTTAACACAACTCAGGTTTCATCCCCCTGATGGCTGGTTACCTCCATTGCAATAATACCCAGTCAGATCAGTAGTTACCAGCTTCACGCATCTACTTCGCAGCAATTTGAAAAAAACGTAATAATATGGTTGTTTTGCAACAGCCATCTAGCCAGACTGAAATACGACTTTACATAAGTCGCATTAAACACTCAAACTCTGACCTCATTTGGCCAGGAGCTCTTATGTTGGTTTGCAATGTTGGCAGCTCTCTGCCATGCTTGGTGGACGCCTACCCGGTGTGTTTACCATTTGAGCAACAAAATGTCTATTTATACAATACACATTAATGAATATGTTTCAAATTATGGCCCTTGGTGTAATTCGTAAATGCAAGGGAAGTAATTTTGACAATCAAGAAATTCAATAAATGACAATAATTATTTAATTTCTTAGCGTCATTGCTTGACGTTTCTTCATATTAACGAGAAAAAGTCGGTAATATGAATACATTAATCAAGATATAATTCTAAGATTACACTAATCAATTTAAATAAGGACCCAATTGGTGTATTATATTTTATAGATTCAAAAGGATTTTACAATCGTCATAAGTTTTTGAATATTTGTATATCGTCTGCTAATTTTGCTATACTTTTTAAATTACACAGGAAGTACACACGAAACGCAAAATTTAGTTGCCGTTTGACCACAAATGCTCCCGTTTTCTTTTGTAACGGATAGTTAAATGTTCTCAAAGTTCGTGTTTGATGTTCTAGTATCACAACTATCGGATTATGATGGAATGTTCTTATTTCCGATGTGTTCACAACTTCTGGATAAAGATTGAATGTTCTTATTTCCGATGTTCAATTGTCGAACATTTTGGATTAAATTCGATGCAGAGGTGGTGTAGAAGTCATTGTTCAGTCCACATTTGCACACGTCGTTAAAATATCACGGTGAAGAAAGTCACTCACAGCTGTCACTGTTAAATGGTAAAGTTCGCTTCTGGTAAGTGGTTAAGCGTCTGTGACACTGTTCTTGGTGTATATTTACAATTAATAATGTTCTCTTTCTAACACACACTACACAATTATACTACACTCATTACATGGCTTGATTAAAATAAGTATATTATACATGTCGGTTTTTTAACCGTATCACAATTACAATTATAGACCTTACACAGTAGGTGAATAGAAAACATTCACTCATTGGTGGCTGTGTTGTTCTGAGTGTATTAGTACACTCTGCACTCAGACATTGCTTACTGGGTCGGTTGGACAACGGGACAAAAGATCGGCAATTGTATTGATTCTGCCAGAAATGTGACGAACCTCGAAACTGTAATCTTGAAGCTTCAAGGACCAGCGAGCAATCATATTGTTGGATGGTACTCCGGCATTTATATACCGTAATGGACTGTTGTCAGTTTCGATGATAAAGTGACGTCCTAGAAGATATCTGGATAGTTTCGTCACACTTTCTACTAAGGCAAGTGCCTCTAATTGCGGAATGGACCATGCCCGCTCTCTAGGCCTTAGCTTTCTTGATATGAAACAAATGGGATGCAGGATGTTGTTGTATTCCTGCAATAGGACTGCCCCAATCGCAACGGAGCTAGCATCTGTTCTCAATCTGAAAGGTAAACGAATGTTGGGCAATTTAAGGATGAGATTATTCGAATTCTTATCAGAAAAGTATGTCAAAACTTTATGAAATGCATTTCGTAGGCATTCATCGTGTACAACTTTTTCAGGCTTATCCTTGGTTAGTAAGTTAGAAAAAACCTCGGTCAGTTCTGAAAAATCAGGAATGAATTTCCTGTAATAATTGATCAGTCCCAACAAACTCCGGACTTGTTTCTTATTAGTCGGGAGTGACAATTTTAGAATTTTGGAGACAATTTTGTTGTCTGTCATGACAAAGCCATTGGATATTCTGTACCCCAAAAATGATATCTCTTGGTAAGCCATGTTCACCTTTGAAGGCTTCACTGTCAGTCCGTACTGTCTGATACGTTCTAATGTCTGTTCTAGTGTCTTTATATGTTCCGTCATTGTCTCTGTATGGACACAGATGTCGTCAATATAGCAAATGATATTAGGAATGTCAGATAGGAGGAGTCGTGTCATGCGTACGAATGTGGCTGGGGCATTGACTAGCCCAAATGGAAGTTTGCACCATTCGTACAGTCCCCAAGGCGTGGCAAAAGCTGTTAGATGTCTGCTGTCTTCATGTACAGCAATCTGCCAGTAACCTTTAGACATGTCAAGCGTCGTAAAGAACTTAGCGTCAGTCAGTTCTGTTAGAAGATCGTCAGTGTTTGCCATTGGTTCAAGATCTAAAACAGTTATTTTGTTCAGTTTTCGGTAGTCGATGCAAAGTCGTATTGTCTTGTCCTTTTTGCGTACAATGACCATGGGTGAAGAGAAGTCTGATAAGGATCGTCTGATGATGTTGTTTTTTTCTAAGTTGATAATTTCTTGATGTAACTGTTCTTTGTAGTGTATTGGTATTGTGTATGGTCTACATCTTATTGGTGTGTTTGATGTGAGTGTGATGTGATGCTGTACTAATTCTGTTTGTCCTGGGTTGTCTGAAAAGATGGTGTTGTACTGTTGTATCAACTGTTTGCAACTGTTTGTCTCTGCTTGACTTAAGTTTGGATTGATCTTGATCTCCTTCAAGCAGTTTGTCGTGTCTAATGTAGGTGTTGGAATCTCGTCGCTAGAATCGTCATCTTCGTGATCTATTATCACGGTGCACGCTGTCGTATCGTCTTGTTCGTTGTCTCTGTTGTGGTATGGTCTTAGCATATTTATGTGAAATATTTTGTGTTTGTCTTTTATTAGGATTTCGTAGTCTACAGGTGAGATTTGTCTTGTCACTTTAAAAGGTCCCTGCCAAGAATCAGTCAGTAGCTCTCTGTCACTAGGTAGTAGTAGTAGGACGTCCTGTCCAGGTGTCAATGTTATAGTCCTGTTACCTTTGTCTGCGTACTGTCTGTAAGTAGCACCAGATAGTTTAAGTGCATTTTTAGCAATTTCACATGATTTAATAATCCTTTCACGCAATGATGTTACATACACAAATGATGATATGGGTTTCAGTATTGGAGTAGAATCAGTTAACATTTGGTGATAAATTGTTAATGGGCCTCGTGGTTTGGCACCATAGATTAGTTCAAAAGGAGAGAAACCGGTACTAGAATGTGGTACCTCGCGATAAGCAAAAAGGACAGCTGGTAAGTATACATCCCAGTTGTTGGGGTGATCTTGAGTTACTTTGGCAAGCATGTGCTTCAGGTCCCCATTAAGCTTTTCTATAATCCCGCTAGAGTGAGGATGATAGGGGGTATTGAAAACTTGCTTCACTCCTAACATTTTAGTGAAAGCTTGGGTGGATGCGGCAATAAACTGAGTGCCTCTATCAGACTGGATAGTATCTGGAAATCCAATTCGGGAGAAAATATGGAAGAACACTTCCATGATGTCGTTGGCAGTAATGTTCTTTAGCGGGATCGCTTCTGGCCATCTACTACATTGATCAACAAAAGTTAGAATATATTTATTCCCTCTAGTAGTTGTATGACTAAGAGGGCCCACAATGTCAACTGATAATTTTTCAAAGGGTCGACTGGCTAAGTCAGTGACTTGTAACTTTGCCTGTGGGTGTTTACCTTTTTTTACTAGTTTCTGGCATGTATCACAAGTTCTGCAATATGTTCTTATGTCATTGCAAAATTTTGGCCAATGAAACTGTGTCAAAAGTCTTGACCTGGTTTTAACATATGCCATATGACCTGCAAAAGGTATATCGTGAGCAAGATGTAAAGCTTGCTTGCGATAAGTAGTTGGCAAAACAGTTTGCTTTGTTGTAATGTCACCTCTGGTGTAGTACCTGGTGAGTATATCATTGTGTAAAGCAAAATGCCATTTCGCATTTTTGGTTACTCTTGCCTTTTTACCGATCAGGTCAAAGTACTTTGACAGTGAAGGATCAGCTTTTTGAGCTGTTATGAATGTTTCCTTCATAGAGTCACTAGGTGGTAATTCTGGGCTAAGCATTTGTATAGCCTCAGTTTGGTTACTTTCATCTTGCACTCTAGCAGTAGCTCTTGTTACTGCGTTCACACACTCAATGACATCAGATGATGATGGAATGATATCGTCAATGATGTGATGAGAACTTAGTGCTGCATTAGCTAACATACATTCAATAGGTGATATGACATTTTCAGTGATGACATTTGGTGGTGATGTGTTATCATCAATACATAGTGATGTTATGTCATGATTATGAGGTTTGTCATTCACCTCAGGTAAATTTCCTATGATTATATCGCACACTGGGTTTGTAAGTGCCGCGACCTTTACTTTCCCGGTGAGGAATGGTGTTTCAATGTATGCCCATGCTAATGGATATTTTTCAATATTGCCTGAAAATGTTCTACATGTGATGTGTCTGCCTGTATAGTCTGTAGGCGTTATGAATGTTGTTTTCAGGCCAATAAGTGTACTTCCGGTGTCGCGAAGTACTGTAGCAAACTTGCCATTAACATACCCGTGATGGATGTCTAATCTGCCTTTTGAGTCTATTACCAAGTTAGCTTCCTCACTGGCAATAGGGATGGCGTGCCCGCATGTTAAGATACCATCTTCATAGAAGGTGTTACAGACAGTGCATTTGTTAGCATTAAATACATCACAAGCCTGTGCTGCATTGACAGGATGTTTCTCTGGATTTTCGTCTTCTGACGCTGAGCTATCGAACAAGGCGGCATTGGCTTTGTTGGTCATATGCCTGCCTCTACAATCCATGCGATGGTGCCCGAAAGCCTTGCAGAGAAAACATTTACGTTTATTTTTGAACAATTTACGTTCTCTGTCTTGACTGTTTACTATATTTTGCAAGTATGTCTGGTATCCTGGGTTTTGATCGCACATCTCGTTCAAATGGTGAGAAAATTTACAAAATCTGCACTGTCTAAATTTTTCAGAGGTAGGCCTGTTTGGTTTTTGCCTACTATAGTTTTTCTCATAGTTGGCTGCTGCTACCCAGTTACTGTCAGTAGCTTCAGTGGCAAAGCATTGTTTGTTGGCCGTGTAATAGGCCGACCCACGTCTTTCAATTTCCTCCACACTTGTGCATTCATTCTCCTGTAAGAACTTAGAAAACGATGATGGGATAGAAGAAATGATTTTATCTCGAATGATGAGATCTTCTAATCTATCATAACTTTTATTAATTTTGGCTGCTGAAGTCCATTTGCTGAAAACATCTCGGACTAAACAGAGGTAGTCAGAGAACGTTTGAGTTGATTTTGGACTCAATTTACTGAATTGTTCTCTGTAACCTGCCTCGTCTAACATGAAATGTGCCATTATCTTAGATTTAATATAATGGTACTCTTTCCTTAGGTCTTTGGGGATGGTTTCAATGACTTTAAGAGGTTCCCCCGATAGACTCCTCATATAAAGAATATTCCATTCAGAAAGTGGAACTTGGTAATGTTCCATTAAAGTCTCAAAATTTTGGGTAAAGGCTGCTATGCAGTCACCCGAGGTATAGTTACGTACGATACCTTGATACTTCTTATACTGGTTTTCTTTTTCCAGTCTTTCAGATTTCTTTGATTCTTTATTCATCGCAGTCTCAGTGTCAAGTTGTTTCATTTTCAACTGTAACTCTAGTTCTTCTTTTTTACTCTGAGCTGCTATTTCTGCTTTCTTAAGTTCACTGTCTATCTCAGCTTGCTTTGTCTTTGCAGCCATTTCTACTTCGGCTTGCTTTAATGCTGTTTCAATCTCTGCCTGTTTTAAGGCTGTTTCAATCTCTGCCTGTTTTAAGGCTGTTTCAATCTCTGCCTGTTTTAAGGCTGTTTCTGCCTCTGCTTGCTTGGCAGCCATTTCTGCTTGTTTTAGAGCTCTCTCCGCTGCTCTTTCTTCGCGTTCATTATTTTTCTCCTGTACCAGCAGGTATTCAGCGTATTTGTCTTCGCTCCATTTTGTTAATTCATCACCTGTTAGATGTAATTTAATACCCATATCGATGAAATCAAATAATGACGACATGATGGAGAAAATGCGTCACTGAAAATCAACTACACAAAATATGCTGTAAATGGTTAGTAGAAAATAGTTTACAATTTATTTTACTATACGATGCGTGCCTACTATTGCATACGTAAAGTTAAAGTATAGAAAAATATACTCAAGTGCCCTGGATACGGTGAAGAATGGTTGGACACTCGGGCTAGAAAACTGTAGGGTCGTTACTTCGGAACCACTAATGACCTCTACGGCAAGGTTATGGATGGTACGGAAAAACCTGCTTTATTTTTGGAAGAAAATAAGTTAGCGTCTATTTGTTGGTGTGTGCCTGCAAGTCACTAAGTGTTGACTAGGTTTGGATGGCGTCGAGTGTAATTGTATGTCGTAAATTTGTCGTCAATAGTGTTTTTCTCAACAGAAGTTACACTCTTTCCAAAACTCTTTGCGTTCCACAAACTCAATGCACAAAGACAATCTATCTGTATTTGAACACTCAATAACATTGATGACACATCACTTACATCAAGATGACATTCAGTAAGGACATAGACATCAAGTTTACAAGATGGCGACAAGGTCAAAATGGCGACAAAATAACAATGTCGACAAGGTCAAACGGTGACAAGTTTCACAAATCACAAATGTTTTACACGTTTACAGGATCAAACAATATGTACTGCACATTTACTAATGGTTTTACACATATTTAAATAATGTAATAATGGATCATACTGAGACTTTCACGATCACATTTACATAGCTATAACCTTGACAAATTTCACAAGTTCAAGAATTATAGTTTTAAATACGAAAGACGAGCAACACACGTCTACATATATTAGGTTCTTAAACAAGGACGAGCAACCCACGTCCACACATGTCAGGGTCTTATAATTGGCTCGTTGGCTAACACGTGTGAGACAGTACAAGTATAACGTGATTCGACGTAAGACACAGCAACACAAGTTCTATGGATTTATTGCCACATTAAATACAGAACGATAATTACAGCAATCTACAATATATAACTCACGACGCTCACAACCACAATACAGCTCATAGGTCTGACGCTCAAGATATCAGTCGTTCGGCTTTCAATCACGGAGATTCATACAAACGCCTTGCTCTCATCGCACATGTCCGTCCGGTCTCCAGTCCCAGCTCGGTCTGACCTTAGCACGCCAACTGCCCACTGCCTCTAGTGGTGTCACGTGTCCTGCGTGCGTCTGTCGTCAGCCTGACCGCTGGTCGCGTGTCAGGTAACAATCTTGTCAGCCGGGTGTCGCAACGATGTTGCTGCACAGCTATACCATGTTAGGCTCTGACAAAAGCATATACACATACACACACGAGCATACACACAATATACATACGCACATACACACATATCCCCACGCACACATACACACATCCACACCCATATACACATACTTAGACACACACACACACTCGCTGACTCTCTAACTCACACTCACTCACTAACTGTCACACTCTATCACACAGACAGGCAGACACACAACACACCCACACTCTCAGATTCACTCATTCTCTAAGTAAATCTCTCACACATATGTCCACACACACCCACTCACTTTTACACTCACTCAGGCACACGCGCATGCATACTCTCTCACTCTCACTCATACTAATTCTTCCACTCAAACTCTTTCTCTCTCACCCACTGTCTCGCTCACACACATACAGTGAAGAATGATAGTGGAATAATGATACTAGTAGGTGACTTATGGAGGCATATAATCGGTATGAAGTAAGTATTGAAAGAGTTTTCGGTTGAATGTGTAGGGACTCATTGGTGTTTTAAGTTCTGATGGAAGGCTATTCCACAAGTGAGCACCAGAATATGCGAAACAAGTTTTGTATAAGTCCAATCTAGGCTTAGGAAGTTGAATTAAATTTAAGTGCTTACTGTTCATTGCATTAGATTGAATTAAAGGTGGAAGATACACTGGGGTATTTTCAGATATAATTGTATTCACTAATTTGGCTTTGTTAAAAAGGAAGCGCTTTTGAAGTGGTAGAAGTCTTAGATGGCTGTATAATTAATTACTTTCAACGTGCTTTATGCTAGAAACTAGACGTATAGCGCGGTTTTGAAGCGAACACAATCGTTTCATATTAGATTTAGGGCAACCATCCCAAAGTGTGGAACAATAAGCGAGAGGTGATTGGATATAGAATGCATAGAATATTGTTCGTGTGCTTTCATCCAAAAAGTGTTGAATTTTAGCAAGTTGGTAAACTTTTTGTGCTATTCTCTTAGTAAGGACGTGAACATGAGGGCTCCAGTTTAAATGTCTGTCAATTAAAAGACCTAATGTTGTATGTTCATTTACATTAATTATAGGTAACGTGTCCACGTGGAGCTCGAGCGGTGTCCCAGTTGTGGCTAGGGTCTGTAGTTTTTGTCTGGTCGTTATTAGCATGGATTTGGTTTTGTCGATGTTAATTAACATGCGATTTTCATTGCTCCATCTACTAAGGTTGTCAAGTTCGTTTTGTAAAGAGCTCTCTAAGTCACAAAAGCTCTCTTGACTTGTGTAAATAGTACAGTCGTCCGCAAATAGGTTACACGAAGTATTGAGGTATAAAGGAAGATCGTTAATATACACTGCAAAAAGCAGCGGACCTAGTATTGAGCCCTGAGGCACCCCAAAATTAAGTTGTATGGGTCTTGATAGACAGTTATTGAAGGACACTACTTGTTGTCTGTAAGATAAAAATGACGTAATTAGGTTCACCATGTTGGTGCTAGTCTTCATGTGTTTTAATTTTCTAATTAAAATATCATGATCTGCCATATCAAAGGCTTTTTTAAAGTCTACAAATACTGCTCCACAAATGTTGCCATTGTTGATACAAAGATGCCAGTTATCGGTCATTTTTGTAAGGGCACTATGGCAAGAATATTTAGGTCGAAACCCAGATTGACTGTCAATTATTAGATCGTTGTTAATTAAATGATGTAGTGTTATTTTATGCATGTGTTTTTCTAATGGCTTTGATAGCGACGATAGTAAAGAAATAGGTCTATAATTACCCAAGACGCTAATATCAGTTGAGCCATTTTTAAGTAGAGGATACACTTTAGCAACTTTAAAGGCAGATGGAAAGTAGTTTTTGGACAGGCACTGGTTATATATGAACGTTAAGGACTCACTAATAATAGATGCAGCACACCGAAGAATTCTATTACTGATACCATCTAGGCCTTCTGAATTTGTTGCTTTGAGATTCGAGAGATATTTATATACTTCTGCAACAGACATCAAAGGAATCTCAGGGGGAATATTTCTAAAGCTCTTCCCTTCACAGAATGATGACAGTGAGCTTAAATTAGAAGCTGAGTCTGGTATTGTGGACTTTAGATTCTCTATTTCTGATTGCAAGAAGCAACTGAAATCCTCGCATGTTATAGTGCTTGGTATTGCTGACTCTGAAGAGTGTTTCTTGTTGGTTAGCGAGTTAATAGCCTTCCATATATTAGCGTTATTTGATTCATCTACAATCAAATTTTTGAAATGATCTTTCTTTATCCTACGGATTTCATACTTAACTTTATTTCTTAGTCTGTGGTAATTCATAAAATCTTTACTTTTGTGCGCTGTATCTCGTTCTCTCATGATTTCGAGAACTTCACGAGTCACCCATGGAGATTTATGTTGATTCTTTACTCGAACTTCTTTAACTGGCACATGTTTATCAAACACACTGTAGACTGTCTTTGTCCAGTAAGCTAGTGCATCATCCGGATCAGGAAGTTGGTACACATGTTCAAGGGCTGCATTTTTTAAGCCATCTAAATATAAACTTTGGTTGAGAGCTTTTAGATTTCTAAATTTGATGATTAAATGTTTATTTTTAGGAGATTTAAACCCAGTTTTTGACCACGTACAACATATTGGGTAATGGTCACTAACTGCACTAACAGGAACAGAACATTCGATAATATTAACTGGACAAGTAACATATATATGATCAATTATAGTTGAGGAGGTGTCTGTAACCCTTGTGGGACGATTTATTAGTTGTTTAAAATCTTAAGATAGTTTGATATTGTCCCATGTCTGGTTGGATTTAGTAATATCTATGTTAAAGTCACCTAATATCATGACTTCTCTACCTTCTGTAAACACTCTATCCATCATTGTAGTGAAACAGTCATACCAATTGTACCCAGAACACGGATTCCGATATAGGTATCCAATTAGAAACGGTTGCTGACTGGCTGGCTTCACCTCTAACCAAACACATTCTATCTCTACTGACTCGAGATCACTTCTACGGGAACAGTTGAGAGAATTGGAAATGTATACAGCAATACCTGTCTCTAATTTTTGATTTGCGTCACTTCGAATTACTTTAAACCCCTTTATAGTGATTTCAGAGTCGGATATTTTTTTCGTTGAGATGACTTTCTGTGATTCCAAATACATGGGATTGTTTGCACAGTATTACCGAAAGCTCAGGTAATTTATTGAGCAAATGATAGATGTTGAGATGGCCTATACGTGGGCCATCTTTGTGAAGCCACTGATCGTGATTGGCGAACATTGCACGATGAAAGGATGATGTCGCTTGCGGTAGAAATTTTCAGAGTTTTTGAAACTTTATTTATTAGTAGTTAAGACTATTAGATGGGGTAGGAAAATGTCTGTGTTGGAGTGACATCATGACAGCTTGATGCAGGGCTGCAGGATTGTATTGCATTAGCTGTTGAAGTTGGCGGTTCCACTGATAGGAGTGTAGATTACCATCCAACGAGGGACCACTGCTGTGAGAGTTACTGGAAGTGCCTACATTAGAAGCATACATCGGGGGCACAGCAACATTGTTTAACGGTGTCCCCTTTAACGTAATAGAGGGAGGCTGCTTTATGGGCAAGGGAGGAAACAAACCATCATAGTTAGCAAAACTGGGATTGGAGCATGGGTTGTTATCCACGGCATTGTATTCCTGGGGTATAGGCAATGCTGGTGCAGGAAGAGAAGGAGCGTTTTCTGAACACTTAGAGGTGGCTGTCACCGGGGGTGAAGTTCGGTTTACTCCTGTAACTGGTGCTGGTTGTTGTGCACGTTCGGGATATTTTATGTTCTTCGCTAGTATACTACTTCCTAGCTTGGAACAATGTATTTGATCCCTGTATAGTTTTTATTTTCTTAGGAGCCCCGGAAGACGAAGTAAAGTACGGGGTGTTATTAATGAAACTAATGGCATTGTCTTTACAAAATTTATACAAAGTTAGATTGGCAGCATCGGCAGTCCGACGCTGGAATCCATAACATGGTGGAATAATGGATGAAATGAACATAGATGAGTTAGGAAATTTATTGCATAACAGTACCTCCAGCGTAGATAGTTGTGAGGTGCTTATGATGTTATTATCCATTATGTCATTGACACCAATATGGACTGTCACTTTTTTAATTCTCTCATTCACTTGGAATTTTCGCAGTGTAGCGGTAAGCCTATCAATGTCAGCGCCTGGTAGAGGGAAGATTGAAGTTGACTCGCTGTCAGAAGATGACATGCGATCACTATAGATTCCCTTTAGCAGGGAGTCTCCAATGATAACATGTGTTGCACTGTCATCTATAGTTAGTTCACGCAGCTGGCGTGCCCGCTTGGGCTGTTGTTGCCACTGACCACTGTGGTCTTTCTTGTGTTCTTGCTTGCGTTGGCTTTTGATGTCCAGTAGTGGTAACAATTGAACTTTGTGATTCCTGGTCTGCTGCTGGAGAGTCTACACTTAAGGCCTGGAACCTGTTGCTGATATGCACATCAATGGGGTAGACGTATGGTGTGCGTTCTACAGGTTTAGAAGTAGTTTTGTTGATTGTAGAAACTGTCTGTGTGTCATTATGCGACGAACATTCACTGGTAGCACACGCATCTACAACACCAAGGGTAGTTTCTGTCTGTGCACTTTTATTAAATGTCTGTGCACTTTTTAGTTCTAAAGCATGTGTGAATGCTTTGAAAGTTTCCTTCTCTTGTCTAAGGAGGCGGATTTCTTCTCGAAAAAGAAGGTTTTCGTTTTTAAGCACAGCAATAATATTAGTGGTGTTGCTGGTAATAAAATCTTTTAACCTCATCTCCAAAGCCTGAATAAGTTCACGACAATCATTTTGGCTCTGTGGTTCGGCCGAAGAAAGAGTGCTTGAATGTGATGTGCTGGTTTGATTAGACTGAGCTGGTGAATTCTGTTGTATGTCCAGCTGGAATTCAGTGTCTGATTGTTCACTAGACAACACGATTGAGGTTGGCGATGAAGATGATCGATTCATTCGCTGCGCTGGCGTGCTCCTCAAAATTTGTCCCGTCTTGTTTTTGTTTACATTGTGCCGCTTGGACACAGTTGATGATCGCAAGTTGGAGGACATTTTGGCAACATAGGCAGCTCGATAAGGCAAGGAATAAAATAATATTGCAGGCTTTTCTGTAGGTCGTGCGTGTCGTTTAACTTGCTAACCATGCATGGTTAATTCTCACGTTGTCGTAAATCGATAATTGGTAAAATTCAAAAATGGGTGATCTTACCGTCACGATTCACAAAGAAATCCTCATTTAACTAAATATACATTCACATAAACTTGACATTTTGAGTTGTATGTAAATCCAGCTTTAAACGAACACAATGATGGAGTAAACATACGCTCAGGCCTTTCTGTAGAAGGTGCGTGGTGTTTATCACTTGTTAGTCACGCATGGCAAATTCTCACGTTGTCGTGAATCGATAATTGGTAACATTCATAGATCGGTGCTCTTACGGCCACATAAAATAAAGAAACTCTCATTTCATTAAATAAACAGTCACATAGACTTGAACTGTTGAGTAGTATGTAAATCCAGTTTAGAACGAACACAATGATATACACAGCATCGCAATTGAATTGAGTAAACTTGTTAAAAATAATCAAAAATCGGGAGAATATGTGAAAACACGTTAGACAGATAGACAGACAGATAGTCGGGAACGGGAGCTTATATGACTACTTATATGAATTAAGTGAGATGCTCCCCACCAGAGGCTGGGCGAAGACGGGCCGGGTCAGACAGACAGACAGAGAGACAGACAAACATAAGACAGACAGACACAGACCGACTGGAACGGGAGCTTATATGACAACTTATATGAATTAAATGAGATGCTTTCCACCAGGGACTGGTTGAAGCTGGGCCGGGTCAGACAGACAGACAGACAGACAGACAGACAGACAGACAGACAGACAGACAGACAGACAGACAGATAGTCGGCAACGGGAGCTTATATGGCTACTTATATAAATTAAATGAGATGTTCCCCACCAGGGACTGGGTGAAGCCGGGCAGGGTGAGACAGACAGACAGACAGACAGACAGACAGACAGACAGACAGATAGATCCCCGCCAGGCGCTGGGCGAAGCCGGGCCGGGTCAGCTAGTGTGTGTATTTTGGTACAGCTTCACACTCGCTAACTCACTCTACAGTAATTTACGTGTGTTCATTTTATATATATATATATATATATATATATATATATATATATATATATATATATATATATATATATATATATATATATATATATATATATATATATATATTCTTCTTCTTCGTTCATCCGGAGTTTTTTTCCGGATGTGATTGCGTTGTGCCTGTTTACAGCAGAGCTGCGTTCTTGCGCCGTTAGGCCGACACATCCGACTTCTGCGGGCATTTGTTGACCGGGTTAACCTTCCCGGGTATATATATATATATATATATATATATATATATATATATATATATATATATATATATATATATATATATATATATATATATATAGCCGGCTCCATGGCCGAAGGGGTTAGCAGCTTTCGCCACTAACCCCGAATACTCTCGTCACGTGACGCGACGAGAATTAGAAGTGGTTCGAATCGCAAAAGTGACTTATGAGAGTATGGAGCCGGTCGCTCAGAAAGTTGTGGCGTGCTGATGAGCGTAATCTAGCCTAGGAATCAACATACAGCTGAAGGATGCTGGTGTTGACCGCAATATCCTATCCTGAAACAGGATGGAAACGCGGAAAAAAAAATATATATATATATTTAACTCACTCTACAGTAATATATATATATATATATATATATATATATATATATATATATATATATATATATATATATATATATATATATATATATATATATATATATATATATATCTTATATATAAATTAGGATGTGCGTCCGTATTTATGTATCTCTGTATGTATGTATGTATGTCCTTTATACGTTCGCGAACGGCCCATCCGATTGAGATGAAATTTTCTACACGCCTTCCTTTCATTCCAGCGCTGCCAACTGTCGTATTTTGTTTTCTTCTTCCTCCTCCTCCCTCCTCCCATTCCCAAAATACGTACGTAAATATATGATGATGATGATGAAAGAATCCCCGAACCAAAACGCTAGGGAAAGGGAAGAAAATGACGTGACTACACAGAATCGTCACACGGCAATCATCATCATCATCAAGTGCCGTGCCGGCTGGCGTAGGCATTCAACTCTGCTGCTGATATATATGCCTCCATGCCACGGATATATCAATAACAATTCATTTTTTTATGTGTAAGGAAGTTATCTACAGTCGTGTAGAAGGGAAGAACAATCAATGGAAGGACCGAAATCACAGAACCTAGACGAGTATGAATTCGG
>OY992876.1:493371792-493575563 GCA_963921405.1 Cepaea hortensis | reverse complement strand
TGCAGTCAACCCCAGCATTGATTGGCTGTTTGTGATGTCCAGTCAAGGGATTAGGTGGGCAACACTTGATAATGTGGTCGGCAAACACTGAATGGAAGAACAGCAAACATTGAGTGGAAGAATGGCAAACACTGAGTGGAAGAATGACAAATGTTGAGTGGAAGAATGACAAATATTGAGTGGAAGAATGACAAACATAGAGTGGAAGAATGACAAACATTGAGTGGAAGAATGGCAAACATTGAGTGGAAGAATGGCAACCATTGAATGGAAGAATAGCAAACATTGAGTGAAAGAATGGCAAACATTGAGTGGAAGAATGGCAAACATTGAGTGGAAAAATGACAAATATTGAGTGGAAGAATGACACATATTGAGTGGGAGAATGACAAACATAGAGTGGAAGAATGGCAAACATTGAATGGAAGAATAGCAAACATTGAGTGAAAGAATGGCAAACATTGAGTGGAAGAATGGCAAACATTGAGTGGAAAAATGACAAATATTGAGTGGAAGAATGACACATATTGAGTGGAAGAATGGCAAACATTGAGTGGATGAATAGCAAACATTGAGTGGAAGAATGGCAAACATTGAATGGAAGAATAGCAAACATTGAATGGAAGAATGGCAAACATTGAGTGGAAGAATGACAAACATTGAGTGGAAGAATGGCAAATATTGAGTGGAAGAATGACAAATATTGAGTGGAAGAATGGCAAACATTGAGTGTATGAATAGCAAACATTGAGTGGAAGAATGGCAAACATTGAGTGGAAGAATGGCAAATATTGAGTGGAAGAATGGCAAACATTGAGTGGAAAAATGACAAATATTGAGTGGAAGAAAGACAAATATTGAGTGGATGAACGGCAAACATTGAGTGGATTAATAGCAAACATTGAGTGGAAGAATGGCAAACACTGAGTGGAAGAATGGGAAACATTGAATGGAAGAATAGCAAACATTGAGTGAAAGAATGGCAAACATTGAGTGGAAGAATGGCAAACATTGAGTGGAAAAATGACAAATATTGAGTGGAAGAATGGCACATATTGAGTGGAAGAATGGCAAACATTGAGTGGATGAATAGCAAACATTGAGTGGAAGAATGGCAAACATTGAATGGAAGAATAGCAAACATTGAATGGAAGAATGGCAAACATTGAGTGGAAGAATGACAAACATTGAGTGGAAGAATGGCAAATATTGAGTGGAAGAATGACAAATATTGAGTGGAAGAATGGCAAACATTGAGTGTATGAATAGCAAACATTGAGTGGAAGAATGGCAAATATTGAGTGGAAGAATGGCAAACATTGAGTTGAAAAATGAAAAATATTGAGTGGAAGAATGACAAATATTGAGTGGATGAATGGCAAACATTGAGTGGATTAATAGCAAACATTGAGTGGAAGAATGGCAAACACTGAGTGGAAGAATGGCAAACATTGAGTGGAAGAACGACAAACACTGAGTGGAAGAATGGCAAACATTGAGTGGACGAATGACAATTATTGAGTGTTAGAATGACAAACACTGAGTGGCAGAATGACAAAAATTGAGTGGAAGAATGACACATATTGAGAGGAAGAATGACGAATATTGAGTGGAAGAATGACAAATATTGAGTGGAAAAATGACAAATATTGAGTGGAAGAATGACAAATATTGAGTGGAAGGATGACAAATATTGAGTGGAAGAATGACAAATATTGAGTGGAAGATTGACAAACATTGAGTGGAAGAATGACAAACATTGAGAGGAAGAATGACAAACATTGAGAGGAAGAATGACAAACATTGAGTGGAAGATTGACAAACATTGCGTGGAAGAATGACAAATATTGAGAGGAAGAATGACAAACATTGAGTGGAAGAATGGCAAACATTGAGTGGAAGAATAGCAAACATTGAATGGAAGAATGGCAGACAATGAGTGGAAGAATGACAAATATTGAGAGGAAGAATGGCAAACACTGAGAGGCAGAATGACAAACATTGAGTGGAAGAATGACAAACATTGAGTGGAAGAATAGCAAGCATCGAGTTAAAGAATAGCAAACAATGAGTGGAAGAATGGCAAATATTGAGTGGAAGAATGGCAAACATTGAGTGGAAGAATAGCAAGCATCGAGTTAAAGAATAACAAACATTGAGTGGAAGAATGACAAATATTGAGTGGAAGAATGACAAATATTGAGAGGAAGAATGACAAATATTGAGTGGAAGAATGACAAATATTGAGAGGAAGAATGGCAAACACTGACAGGCAGAATGACAAACATTGAGTGGAAGAATAGCAAGCATTGAGTTCAAGAATGGCAAACAATGAGTGGAAGAATGGCAAATACTGAGTGGAAGAATGACAAATATTGAGTGGAAGAAAAGCAAACACTGAGTGGAAGAATGGCAAACATTGAATGGAAGAATAGCAAACATTGAGTGGAAGCATGACAAACATTGAGTGGAAGAATGGCAAACATTGAGTGGAAGAATGGCAAGCATTGAGTGGAAGAATAGCAAACATTGAGTGGAAGAATAGCAAACATTGAGTGGAAGAATAGCAAACATTGAGTGGAAGAATAGCAAACATTGAGTGGAAGAATAGCAAACATTGAGTGGAAGAATAGCAAACATTGAGTGGAAGAATGGCAAACACTGAATGGAAGAATGGCAAATACAGAGTGGAAGAATGACAAACACTGAGTGGAAGAATGACAAACACACAGACTAGACTTACTGAGCAGAGACCCCAACAAGGCATCCAGGGCGTTGGCGTCTTTAGGGGAGGTTGGTTGTGCCATAAACTGGTTCAGCTGTCGGTTGTTGTGGAAATTGTAACATTGTTAATGTTTTAACTATTTGAGAAAAGAAAATAACAGCGTACTTCTACTTCATTGGAAGAGAACTATCTTCATTCGAATACCAAAAAGGGCAACCTGAAATTATGCACCAACTACAGAACTGTTGCCCTGATCAGTCAAGCAAGTAAAATTCTACTAAAAACCATAATGGGAAGACTTCGTAAAAAAAATGGATGAAGAAATTAATGTAGTTCAACTGGATTTAGACAAGGAAGAAGAACAATAGATCACATACTCAACATGCATTTAATAATAGAGAAGTGCAGAGAATTTAATATAAACCAATTCTCATGTTTTGTGGATTATTCATGGTCATTTGACTGTGTACAACATCAGAAACTTTGGGAAATCATGAGGAATATGGGCTTTCCATCACATGTAATACAACTCACAAAAATGCTCTATATAGACCAAAGCAGCGGTTAGAATAAATGGCGAGACATCAGATTGGTTTGACATCAAGCAAGCAGTCCATCAGGGCTGTGTGCTATCCCCCTATTTGCTTAACCTGTACGCCAAAAATATAATGAGAAATGTCAGAGATGATATAAACAGGGAGCTATATGATGCCTTAAATATCGGTGGTCATGACATACCAGAGATTCGATATGCTGATGATGCAGTATCGCTATCCACAACACAGAATAGTATTTTAAAAAAAAAATTTTTTCCTTATCCTTTACAGGACATCGCTGTCAACAGCAGCATCTTTCAGCTGTCTGTTGATGTCTTGGCAAGATTACGCTCAGTAGTTTGCCATTGCTTTCTGAGCGGCCTGCTCAGTTATCCCGCAAGTCACCAGCGGGGGTCGAACCGCTCCCAGTTCTCTCCCGCTACGAGTCTCTGCGTGATAAACAGGATTACGGAGAAAGTGTTGTAACCCCTCAGCCAGAGAGACCGACACAGAATGGTATAGAAAACCTAATAGCCTCAACCCAATTGAATAGTGAAAATCACAACTTATATCTTAACATTGCAAAAATAAAGATAACGCATACAGATAAAACCACTATGGAGAAAGAAATATATGTTAATGAGGACAAATTGGAGGTGGTGGAAAATTTCGAATATCTTGGGTCATTGATTACCAACACTGGTGACATAATGAAAGAAGTTAAAAGACGAATAGCTATTGCTCTTCAAAGACTAAAACAACTGAATAAATTGTGGAGAGGGACAGATAGAACTACAAAAATAAGATTTTTAAGAGCATGCATCTTTCCCATTGCAAGATACGCATGCGAGACCTGGACACTTACTAAACAAGCTGTACAGCGCATAAATGCCTTTTAATATAAGTGTTATAAACGGGTTCTAAGAATATCTTGGATAAAGAAAATAACAAATGCATCTAACCTTCAAGAGCTGAATATTGAAGAAGGTTGGTTATTAAAGACGATAAAACAAAGAAAATTGAAATATTGTGGTCACTTGAAACGTCACGAAAGTTTAGAGATAACAATAATGGAGGAGGATATGCATGGGAAGAGAGAAAGAGGAACGCCAAAGAGAAGATGGGTGTAGAATATGGCGGATGATCTCCTGATGGGTGTATCGTACGTGGGCCATCTTGCTTATGATTGAGAGGTGTTCCGGAAGGTTGTTATGGGAGCGAGGTTCTGCAAAGGACATGCTACTGAATGAATGAATGAACTTCTACATAACGTCCTCCTGTTCTTCTGTCTCCATCGCCTCATAGTTCTTCTTGTTCTTCTTTTCCTGCATCTTCTACCTATTGTTCTTCTTCTTCTTGTTTTCGTCTTCTTCTTCTTTTCGTCTTTCTCTTCTTCTTCTTGGCAGTGAGTTTAACTATAGCAGTTAAACTAGCAACTTAAGAATTTAAAGTAGAAGTTGTAGGAGCTGAAGTAGCAACTGAGGGAGTTTATGTAGCAACTGAAGGAGTTAACTTATTCAGAGCCATGACGACTTCCCATATCAGCCATTGGCTTACATACAGTGGTTTTCTTACATTTTTCTAATCTGATATATATATATATATATATATATATATATATATATATATATATATATATATATATATATATATATATATATATATATATATATATATATATATATATATATATATATCTTATATATAAATTAGGATGTCCGTATCTCTGTCTGTATGTCTGTCTGTATGTCTGTCTGTATGTATGTCCTTTATACGCTCGCGAACGGCCCATCCGATTGAGATGAAATTTTCTACACGCCTTCCTTTCATTCCAGAGATGCCAACTGTCGTAGTTTTTTTTTCTTCTTCCTCCTCCTCCCTCCTCCCTCCTCCCCCTCCCAAAATAGTACGTCCAGGAAATGGTCTTCTACATAGACACTTCTCTCTGAGGTCCGCGATAACATATTAACCTGGTGGGATGGCAATCAATCATCCTACTACCTCCTCCCTCCTCCTCCTCCTCTCCCCTCCTCCTCCTACCCTCTTCCTCTTCCCCTCCTCCCACACCCACCTCTTCCTCCTCCATCCTCCTCCTCCCTCTTCCTCCTCCTCCTCCCTCTTCCACCTCACACCACCACCTCACTCTTCTTCCTCCTCCCTCTACCTCCTCCCTCCTCCTCCTTCTTCCTTCTCCTCCCTCCTCCTCCCTTTCCTCCCTCCTCATCCTCCCTCTACCTCCTCCCTCCTCCTCCTTCCTCCACATCCCTCCTCCTCCTCTCCCCTCCTCCTCCTACCCTCTTCCTCTTCCCCTCCCCCTCCTCCCTCTACCTCCTCCTTCTTCCATCCTCCTCCTCCCTTTTCCCTCTCCCTCCTCCCTCTTCCTCTTCCTCTTCCTCCCTCTTCCTCCTCCTCCTCCTACCTCCTCACTTCTCCTCCTCTCTCCTCCTCCCTTTTCCTTTCTCCTACTCCTCCCTCTACCTCCTCCCTCCTCCTCCTCCTCCACATCCCTCCTCTTCCCTCTTCCTCCTCCTCCCTCCTCATCATTCCACCTCCTCCTCCTCCCCCCACCTTCCCTCCCTCCTCCTTCTACCTCTTCCTCTCTCCACCTCCTCTCTCCTCCTCCTCCTCCTCCCTCTCCCTCCTCCTGCGTTCTCATCCTCCCTCCTCCTCCTCCTTCTTCCTCCTCCCTCCTCCTCCCCCTCCCTCCTCCTCTCTCCTCCTCTTCCCTCCCCTCCTCCTTCCTCCTCCTCCCTCTTCCTCCCTCCTCCTCCTCCTCCTGCGTTCTCATCCTCCCTCCTCCTCCTTCTTCCTCCTCCCTCCTCCTCCCTCTCCCTCCTCCTCTCTCCTCCTCTTCCCTCCCCCTCCTCCTTCTCCATTCTTCTCCTCCTCTCCCCTCCTCCTCCTCCTACCTTCTTCCTCTTCCCCTCCTCCCTCTCCCTCCTCCATCCTCCTCCTCCCTCTTCCTCCTCCTCCCTCTTCCTCCCTCTCCCTCCTCCATCCTCCTCCTCCCTCTTCCTCCTCCTTCTTCCATCCTCCTCCTCCCTCTTCCTCCTCCTTCTTCCTTCTCCTCCCTCCTCCTCCCTTTTCCTCCTCCCTCTACCTCCTCACTCCTCCTCCTCCTCCCTCCTCCTCCTCCTCCCTCTACCTCCTCCCCCTTCTTCCTTCTCCTCCCTCTTCCTCCCTTTTCCTCCCTCCTCCTCCTCCCTCTACCTCCTCCCTCTTCCTCCTCCTTCCTCCTCCTCCCTCTTCCCTCCTCCTCCCTCTTCCTCCTCCTCCATCCTCCTCCTCCCTCTTCCTCCTCCTTCTTCCTTCTCCTCCCTCCTCCTCCCTTTTCCTCCCTCCTCCTCCTCCTCCTCCTCCCTCTACCTCCTCCTCCTCCACCTCCCTTTCCTTCCTCCCCTCCTCATTCGCCCTCCTTCCTCTCCCTCCTTCCTCCTCCTCCTTCCTTCTTCTCCCTCTGCCTCCTCCTTCTCCTCCTCACTCCTCCTTCTCCTCCTCCCTCCTTCTCCATTCTTCTCCTCCTCTCCCCTCTTCCTCCTCCTACCCTCTTCCTCCTCCTGCCTCCTCGTCCCTCCTCCTCCTCCTACCTCCTCCCTCTTACTTCTCCATCCTACTACCTCCTCCCTCCTCCTCCCTTCTCCTCCTCCTCCTCTCCCCTCCTCCTACCCTCTTCCTCTTCCCCTCCTCCCTCTCCCTCCTCTTCCTCCTCTTCCTCCTCCCTCTCCTCCTCCTCCTCCCTCTTCCTCCTCCCTCTCCCTCCTCCCTCTTCCTGCTCCCTCTTCCTCCCTCCTCCTCCTTCCTCCTTCTCCCTCTGCCTCCTCCCTCCTCCTCCTTCTTCCTTCTCCTCCCTCCTCCTCCCTCCTCCTCCTCCCTCTACCTCCTCACTCCTCCTCCTCCCTCCTCCTCCCTCTTCCTCCTCCTTCCTCCTCCTCCCTCTTCCCTCCTCCTCCCTCTACCTCCTCTTCCCTCCTCCTCCTCCCCCTCCTCCTCCCTCCTCCTCCTCCCTCCTCCTCCCTCTACCTCCTCCTCCCTTCACATTCCTCCTCCTCCCTCTTTCTCCTCCTCCCTCTCCTCCTCCTGCTCCCTCCTCCTCCCTCATCCTCCCTCCTTCTCCTCCCTCCTCCTCCTCCCTCCTCCTCCCCCTCCTCCTCCTAATCCCTCCTCCTCCCTCCTATTCCTCCCTACTCCTCCTGTCTCCGCCCTCCTCCTCCCTCCTCCACCTCCCTCTTCCTCCTCCCTCCTCCATTTAACCAAGACAGACAGACAGTCAGACAGATAGTCGGGAACGGGATCTTATATGACTACTTATATGATTTAAATGAGATGCTCTCCACCATGGGCTGGACTGGGTCAGACAGACAGACAGATAGATAGATAGACAGACAGACAGACAGTCGGGAACGGGAACTTATATGACTACTTATATGAATTAAATGACATGCTCCCCATCAGGGTCTGGGCGAAGACGGGCTGGGTCAGACAGACAGACAGTCAGACAGACAGATAGTCGGTAACGGGAACGAGAACTTATATGACTACTTATATGAATTAAATGAGATGCTCCCCACCAGGGTCTGGGCGAAGCCGGGCAGGGTCAGCTAGTATATATATATATATATATATATATATATATATATATATATATATATATATATATATATATATATATATATATATATATATATATAAAGTTATGTCAGTTTGTACATACGATATTTTGTTATTTCATTGTATATTCATTCATATTTTTAACCTGTACACATACATTTCATTAGATAACCACTTGTCATGTCATTGGAAATGCAATGTTTTGTTGGATATACATTGTTCAACTGTGTACATTCAAGTATGTTCTTGTATGTTCATTGTACTTAGGCTCATGCCTGCATGTGCAGCATTTCTCGCTTCTTTTTTTTGTATGGTATGAATTTATCTTGTATAAATTGATTTACCTATGAATGTCATTCATCAAAGAATCAATGTTTCAGCGGTTGAATACATTGTCTTCATTATCGTTTTTATTGTACTCCAGATGGATCATGGTGCATCTTTTACATATCTGCCAAACATGATATCCTCACACATTGTGCACAATTTTAGGGGAGTAATTTTTTGTTGTTTGTCCATCAAGAATGATGATGACCATTCATTTCATCCAGTGGGGTTGAAGGTGTGGAGCCGTGGGTTCTAAGATGGCTGATAAGGCCTATTTTTGCTCGAAATGTTCTTTGACATTGTGGGCAAAGAATGCTTGACGTTTCTGGAGGAGGATTTCCTGCAGTGGTTTTTCTGTCCTGCCTTTTCTTCACAGCTCTTGCAGTCCTGGTTGCCTCACATATGACTGCACCCTTGCGTAATGATGCACGCCACGAATTTTGGTCTCTGGCTGCAGCCTCCCAGGTGTCATGGTGAATTCCAAAAGCATTCAGTGAAATTTTCAGTGTCTTTAAAACGTTTCCTCTGCCCACCTTGGGAGCGTTTACCACAACGCAGTTCGCTGTAAAAAATTCGTTTAGGGAGCCTGTGATCTGGCATGCGAGTCAAGTGACCAGTCCAGCTAATCTGATTCTTCATCAGTAGTGTGGATACTGGGCATGGATGCTCTTTCTATGACTTCAGTGTCTGGAATCTTGTCTTGCCATTTAATCTTCAGTAGCTTCCTTAGGCAGACTGTGTGGAAGTGGTTTAATTTCCTAGCGTGTCGCTGATAAACAGTCCAGTTTCACAAGCATATAGCAGTGTGGATAATACAACTGCTTTGTAGACTTTTAGCTTTGTTTGCAGGCTTATTCTGCTTATCACTGGCCTTGGAGATTCTTGCATTCACTTCGTCATCAATTGTGGCAGCTTGTGACACAGTGCTGCCAAGATAGGTGAATTTGTCCACAACACTTAGTCTATGATCATTCACTTTGATATTCGGCACAGTGTGATTATTCCCTGGAGCTGGCTGGTACATAACTACAGTCTTCTCCAAGTTGATATTGAGCCCAAAGTTGGCACAGGCATGTGAGAAAGCTGAAACATTATGTTGCATGTCCGCCTCTGAGTTGGCGTATAGAGCGCAATCATCAGCAAACAGGAGCTCTCTGACGGTGCCGCTGTTAATTTTGGTTTTAGCTTTCAGCCTTCTGAGATTGAATAACTTTCCATCCATACGGTAGTTGATGTCTATTCCAATGTCGTCGTTCTCGAAGGCATTCATCAACATGGCTGAAAACATGAGGCTGAACAGTGTTGGTGCCAGGACACATCCTTGCTTCACTCCATTGGTGACAGGAAAGGGTTCAGACAGTTCACCATTTTCCTGTACTCTTGCCTGCATGCCGTCATGAAATAGCCGCACTATTTGGACAAACTTTCGTGGACAGCCATATTTTGCCATAATATTCCACAGTCCTTCTCTGCTGACTGTATCAAAAGCCTTGGTAAGGTCAATGAAAGTGGAGAACATTTCGCAGGAGTTCAGGGGAGTAATACTTTGATACTGGTCACCTTGGCTAAGGGCTTGCAAACGTGGTTTGTGAGCCCGTATACCCGGGTTCGAAACCAACGGTGCTGGTTTTTTCGAAAAAGGTGTAGGTGTTGGTCGTTCAGAAAGCAATGGCAAACTACTGAATGTAAAATTTGCCCAGGAATGACAAACAACAAAACTGCTGGGGTTGCCTGCTCCGTCCTGTGAAGGACATGCAACTAAAGAAAAACATACTTTGAAAGACAAAGCCTATTTTCGACATTATCTGGTTAGAATATTGAAGTATGTTAAAGCTGCTTGCATGTCCCATGCATGATGTTGCAGTTAGCTCCAGCATTTAATGGCTGCTTGTTATGAACTAGGCAATTATAGTTCAATGGGTAGCATTGCTTTCTAAAAGGCTGTTGTCTTATGCCGTTGAAATCAATGCAATGTGGTCAGCTTCCAAATTGCCTGCGTCTTATTTTGAACTCTCGAATCTGTATGTTGGGGAATTGGGAAACGCTGTGTCATTATCCCCGCAAGTCACAGCTGTGATTATTTAAGCATGTAGGGTTTGATGTGGTCTGATGTTGATTGTTTGTGTATCTTCTGGAAGACAAAGCGTTAATTTGTGAGTCCGGTACATTGATTGATATTCAAGTTGTTTGAGCCATTAAAAGATCCTGCAGTTGATCAAAATGAGGCTGATATAAAGACTTTCTCCTGGCTCAGCACCACAGAGACTGTGTTGTGGAGCTCTCTGTCCCCTCTCCAGGCCCAGACCCTTAGGGGTGTGCAGGATTACCACTGGAACTTCACTTCTGCGGACAGGCATATACGGATATCACCAGGCCACAATTCAGCACAAAATATGTGAATTGTTCTAGGCTGGTAATTTTTCCTATACAGATTTCACTGTTCTTCTTCTGCGTTCATCTGGAGTTTTTTTCCGGACGTGATTGCGTTATGCCTGTTTACAGCAGAGCTGCGTTCTTGCGCCGTTAGGACGACACATCCGACTTCTACGGGCATTTGTTGACCGGGTTAACCTTCCCGGTTTCACTATTCTAGGCTGGTAATGTTTCAGTGTTTCCTACACAAATTTAACTGTTCTAGGCTGGTAATGTTTTCTACACAAATTTAACTGTTCTAGGCTGGTAATGTTTCCTACACAAATTTAACTGGTCTAGGCTGGTAATGTTTTCTACACAGGTTTAACTGTTTTAGGCTGGTAATGTTTCCTACACAGATTTAACTGTTCTATGCTGGTAATGTTTCCTATTATAGATTTAACTGGCTGGTCTAGGCTGGTAATGTTTCCTACACAAATTTAACTGTTCTAGGCTGGTAATGTTTCCTGTACAGATTTAACTGGTCTAGGCTAGTAATGTTTCCTACACAAATTTAACTATTCTAGGCTGGTAATGTTTCCTATGCAGATCTAACTGGTCTAAGCTGGTATTGTTTCAGTATTTCCTACACAAATTTAACTTTTCTAGGCTGGTTATGTTTCAGTGTTTCGTACACAAGCTTAACTGTTCTAGGCTGGTAATATTTCCTACACAGGTTTAACTGTTCTAGGCTGGCATTCTTTCTTACACAGGTTTAACATCTAGGCTGGTATTGTTTCAGTGTTTCCTATACAGGTTTAATTGTTCTAGGCTGGTAATGTTTTTTACACAAATGTAACTGTTCTAGGCTGGTAATGTTTCCTATATAGATTTAACTGTTTTTAGGCTGGTAATGTTTCCTATTCCAGGATGTGGATGATCAATGGGAAATGTTAAAGAATTCAATCAATATGGCTGCAGAAACAACTATTCCAAAATTAAAGAAGGTGGGTCGTAAGAAATGGATGACTGAGGAAATTTTACACTTAATGGAAACAAGAAGACTCAACAAAAATAATCCTGCCAAATATGAAGAAATTCACAGACAAGTCAGAATATTATGTAGGAAGGCAAAAGAATCATGGCTTGAGGAAAAGTGCTTAGAAATTGAAAAACAACACAACAGTCAAAATACCAAATTAGTGCACAAAAGGATTCAGGAACTTACTAATAAAAGAACAAGTACATCAACAGGCTGTCTAAGAACTAAAGATGGCAAAATCATAATAGAAAAAGATCAGATTCTACATGTATGGACAGATTATGTGAAAGACCTGTATAATGATAACAGAGAGGAACAGTATGCTATTAGATTTAATAATGAAGGACCAGCAATTTTAAAGATGGAGGTTCAAAATGTTCTTAAGCATATGAAAGCTGGCAAGGCCCCCGGTGCAGATAACATCACAACAGAAATGATTAAAGCTTTAGAAGAATTTGGACTAGAGCAAGTCACTAGACTGCTGAACACATTATATGATACTGGAGATATACCTTCTGAATTATGTAATTCTGTATTTATTGCAATCCCAAAGAAATCAGGAACCTTAGAATGTGATCAACATAGAACAATTAGTATAATGAGTCACATCACAAAGATTTTGTTACGAATTATCATGCAAAGAGTGAGGAAGAAAATACAACCTGAAATAGGGGAAGAACAATGTGGTTTTGTAGAAGGAAAGGGTACAGTAAATGCTGTGTATATGCTGCGAACAGTTATTGAACGTGCTTTAGAAGTAAACAAGGATATACATCTTTGCTTTATTGACTACACAAAGGCTTTTGATAGAGTAAGACATGTCAACATTGTGGATATGCTGGCAGATCTACAAATTGATGGGAAAGACATTAGACTTATAAAAAACATATATTGGAAACAACAAGCTGCCATAAGAATTGATAATGAAGTAGGACAATACCAACCTATTAAGAGAGGTGTTAGGCAGGGATGTGTAATGTCTCCAGATCTTTTTTCCTTATACAGTGAAAATATTTTCAGAAATGTAGAAGACCTAAATGGAATCAGCATTGGAGGACGAAACATAAATAACATTAGATATGCAGATGATACAGTATTGATTGCAGACAATGCACAGGATCTGCAACAATTAGTAGACGCTGTGGTTGTACACAGTGAGCAGCTGGGGTTGGAATTAAATTGTAGGAAGACACAGGTTATGGTCGTCACTAGGAAGAACGAAGTACCACAATGTAATATACAAGTAAATGGGAATATTCTTCAGCAAGTGAATCGGTTCAATTATCTCGGAACAGTCATAACATCTGATGGCAGATGCCTTGAAGAGATTAGAACAAGAATCGCCATTGCGAAGGTAGCCTTTAGCAGGATGAAAAACATTCTGACCAATAAAATGATGTCAATTGAAACGAGAAAAAGAGTGTTGAGGGGATACATAGAGCCTGTTCTTTTGTATGGATGTGAAACTTGGACAATGTGCAGTCAAGCTGAAAAACATCTGATGGCTGCGGAAATGTGGTTTCTGAGGAAAATGCAAAGAATACCATGGACAGATAGAAAAACCAATGACCAAGTACTACAAGAGACAAATGAAAATCGTAGATTGATTAGAGAAATTAGACGTAGACAGTCAAAATTTTTTGGACATGTTATGAGAAGAAATGGACTGGAGAACTTGGTGACAGCTGGCAAGATCGAGGGGAACAGACCAAGAGGAAGACCGAGAGGAAAGTACCTGGATGGCTTGGCCACATGGCATGGACGAGACAGGAACACTGAGCTGATCCACGACTCTGGTGATCGAGTGAAATGGCGAATCATGACCGCCCACGCTTTCCGGCATGGCACATGATTGATTGAATGTTTCCTATACAGGTTTGGTGTACTTCATTGTCTTATGATTGCAGCCTGTAAATACCCCGGCAGACTACGTAGGACAGAGATAAATCAGCATAAACTGTAGCTCATCCATGTGGTTGAGTATCACAAACATCGGTGTGCCCAGGGATTCAGCATTGGCGAGAATGCTGATTCTTAAACACCCAGTATGCTGGTGCCGAGGTATCTGGTTCAATCCCTACACTACAACCCCTGACTGAAATGATTAATACTCCAGTGAGTGAAACATTTAAATAAATAAATCTGATTCTGTGTGATTTTAATTTTGTAGCTTGTGAGTTCAGTCAGCTGGTCTGGAATGTGTGTTTGGTCTGCTTGGTTTGTATGCTTTTATTGTTTTATGAAAGGGATCTTTTAAACTGAAAAAAGCTTGTCTCATTTGAATTCTTCTTCTGCTCTTTATTCTCCCATGAGAACACACGCCCCCAATCATCGCATGCCACGTCAGCATTTCTTCTGCTGTTTATTCTCCCATGAGAACACTCCCCCAATCATTGCATGCCACGTCAGCATATCTTCTGCTGTGTATTCTCCCATGAGAACACTCCCCCAATCATTGCATGCCACGTCAGCATATCTTCTGCTGTTTATTCTCTCATGAGAACACTCCCCCAATCATCGCATGCCACGTCAGCATATCTTCTGCTGTTTATTCTCCCATGAGAACACTCCCCCAATCATTGCATGCCACGTCAGCATATCTTCTGCTGTTTATTCTCCCATGAGAACACTCCCCCAATCATCGCATGCCACGTCAGCATATCTTCTGCTGTTTATTCTCCCATGAGAACACTCCCCCAATCATTGCATGCCACGTCAGCATATCTTCTGCTGTTTATTCTCTCATGAGAACACTCCCCCAATCATTGCATACCACGTCAGCATATCTTCTGCTGTTTATTCTCCCATGAGAACACTCCCCCAATCATTGCATGCCACGTCAGCATATCTTCTGCTATCTCCTGAAGCTGCCTCCTTGGCTTCCATGTATAATTCATCTGTCTCTGAGAGATCAGCAAGGTGGAATGGATAAGAACGCGTGTTCTTAAACACCCGGTCTGATGATGCCGATATATGGGGGTTCAACCCCTACACCGGACATTTGGACTAAAATGTTGACCTCTCGTCCTTGACTTGGGGATGTAAATTACAAGTACCTACGAAGTCGGAGTGGGTTCGCCTGCTGGCGACGGATACTGTTAATATGGAAAGCTAATCCACACACAAAATTAAATCCAGCACTACTAGAAGTTGTATGTATGGACTACGTTTGAGTTCAAAGTGAGCAAACGCAAACAAAATATACAATCTGTCTCTGTTTCTCTTTATATGTTTTTAAGTCTGCCCTTTTTTTTATTTGCCTTGTGGGTTCCAGAAGGACTTTATAGCTATACTACGAGGGGGCTTCAAATGAAAACATTAAATGATTTGTTGAATTTATTCTGGGGAAAAAAAAAGTAAAGAACAAATGTATCATTTTTCGATGAAGTCACAACTTCCGCCAATGCAAGACCGCCAGTGTCGATACGGTGCTTGGATTCCTGTAGAAAAGAAAATGCCCTTGGTCGCACGTGTAACCACTCATGCACCACCTGCTGAACCTCTTCATCGGATGGAAAAGTTTTGAAACTTCCTGCTCCACTCATACACATGCTGGACTGACAGGCAGGCATCACCATACTAGACCTTTATCTGATGATGAATTTCTGTAGGTTTCACCTCTTCACTGATCAAATAATAGATAACAGAACAATGCTCCTTTGGTGCATGTCAAAAGTGGAGCCGCTATCTTTAAACTGTCCTTGTGATGTCACTGTGTTCGTCTG
Source organism: Cepaea hortensis (assembly GCA_963921405.1). Lineage (NCBI taxonomy): Eukaryota > Metazoa > Mollusca > Gastropoda > Stylommatophora > Helicidae > Cepaea > Cepaea hortensis. The sequence goes on along the minus strand of OY992876.1, from coordinate 493,560,248 downwards.
CACCATTATGTCACGTGCTCAACACTTTTGACATCCTTAACAATATTGCCATGTTGCAAGATAATGGCATGGTTATTGTAATTTCTATCACACTTTTAAGGTTTGCATTTGAAACCTCCTCGTATTATCTACTTCGGAAGTCTGAGTGGGTTCACCTGATGGTGTGGGACACTGGTAAGAGGGACAGCTAATCCCCAAGCTCTAATCAGTCCAATGAACTACATTCATTAATTAGCGCCTGCACAAAATAGAAGGTCTGAAATGATCTGACAAAATCACCCAGGCAGAGCTCAAGGAGATAGCTAAACAAATACCAGTTAATCGAGAGATGAAGAACATACGCAGACGGTGGATAGGATATATTGAGAACATCTGAGAATAGTGTAACTAGAAAGGCTTTTGTCTGGAGTCCACTGGGTAAAACAAACAGAGCGAGACCACGGACATGAGAGGTAGAGACACTCTCTCGCCTGGGTACATCTTAATCCAGTGGCAAGACAAGTCAAGACTGGAGACGAATACAGGTGCAGTGGATGACGAGGACGTTTTACGTGCCTTGTCGCGCTCATTACGTTCCACAACGCTTTGCAGGTAAAAGCTGTCTTGTCCGTTGAACCATCAATAATTTCTTCCACGCAATCTGCCGAATGCCATCGTCACGTGCTGATTAGGTAAACCCTAGTTCACCGATTGGTTTGACGCCGAATTCCAATTGGTTATCCTCGCCTGGTTTTGCCGACCTGTCACAGCCGCTGCCCCCGTCGGCAGGGGTGGGGAGGGGGGGTTGCCACATGCTGACAACTAGTAGGAACCATAGGCGTGAGCTGGATGACAGGCTTGGACCAGTGGGAAATAATCCATAAAAATGGCATGACAGCCATTCAGAGAAGAGAAGTGCGGACAGAAATGGATAATATGAGAACGACTTCGCGCAAGCTGCACGAGATGGTGAAAGACCGGATATCTTGGCATGAATTGGTTGACTGTTTCTGATCCATTAGGTGATACATGGCAGCTGAATAATAATAATTCTGTGTGTCCAGAAACATAAGGAAGTGCCACAAAGAAAATAAAAGGAAGTGCCAGAAAGGAAATAAAAAAGTAAGTGCCATCGCAGATCATGCACCTGGTATAGAATAAATGTGTAGGTAGAAAAGACCAGAAAGGTGCCATCGCACTTCATGCACCTGGACTAGAATATATGTGTAAGTAGAAAATAGCAGCGAGGAGTCTTCGTAGCGAAGTGGTCAAACCGTATAACTCGGGCTCCGAATGTTGTGGGTTCGATTCTGGGCCGCGCCCTTCAGTTCACGAGTTAAATTTTTCGGAAACTCTTGTGGGTCGTCGCTAGAGCTACGGAGTTCGTGCTTTGTGCGACGCTTTCCGCGCTGCGGAAGGAGACCGTGCCATATGGGATAAAACCCGGTGCAATGAAGTCGACCCTGTTGACTTTTAAGCGACTTTTATTTTAAGTGATTGATTGATTGATTGATTGATTGATTGATTGATTGATTGATTTAGGAATCGACATCACAGCTTTCGGGGCATTCCCATAAGTGCTCCGTCCCCATCCTCAGCAGCCAGCTTTTAAGTGAGCAAGGAGGCGCCATCGCACCTCATGCACCTGGGCTAGAATATATAAAGATCTAACACTACACCCCAATGGCACTATATGCTATGGGGCTACCCTTTTTATAATGTGCCGAAAGCCTGGAGGTTTCAAACACCCATGCCATCACTGGGTAAAGTATCAGATGTTTAGTCTTCTCAGATAAATACACAAATAGGAAAATTCCCCTGTGTGTTACGTGTGTTATAAATGACTTGTCTGCTGGAAGTGGCTAAACTTTGGGCCAGACAAGTCATTGATCGGGGTCCCATATTGTTTACTCACAAGATCAGAATGTTGATAGTAGACTGGAGAGGAGATGGGCGCTGCAAGTGAAAGTCTTGGTAGAGATGATATTGGCACTAGCGGGTGAGTTTCTTGGCATAGAGAAGATTATCTCCACCATGTGAATCTCCAGAGATGAGATTAACAGTACCAGGTGGGTCTCTAGAGATGAGATTGGCTCCACCATGTGGGTCTCTAGATAGATTAACAGTATCAGGTGGGTCTCTAGAGATGAGATTGGCTGTACCAGATGTGTGACTAGATGTGAGATTAACTGTACCATGAGGGTCTCAAGAGAGAGATTAGCTGCAATATATGGGTCTGTAGAGATGAGATTGGCTGTAAAATGTGGTTCTCAAGAGGATAGATTGGCTGTATCCGGTGGGTCTCTAAAGCTGAGATTGGCGGCACAGGGTGTGTCTCTAGAGATATGATTGGTTGTATCTGGTGGGTCTCTACAGATTAGATTGGCTGTATCAGGTGGGTCTCTAGAGGTAAAATTACCTGTACCATGGGGATCTCTAGAGATGAAATTAACTGTACCCTGTGTGTCTCTAGAGATGAGATTGGCACAACCATGTGGGTTTCTTGGCATAGAGACTGACTCTGCCAGGTGGATCTCTTGGCAGGTATGAGATTGGATCTACCAGTTGGATTCTTGGCAGAGAAGAGATGGGTAACTTTAGGCGAACCTCTTGGTTGAGATGAGATTAACTCTACCAGGTGGGTCTCATATCAGAGATGAGATGGGCATGTTAAGATGGATCTCTTTTCAGAGATAAGACTGGATGTCTTGACAGAGACACAGTTTGCACAACCGAGTGGATTCCTTGTTGCAGAAACTACTAGCATGATCAACAGAGTGTTGTTGCGTCTATCCTGGTAGCCCATCAATAGTGTTCTTCCTTCCATCCTAGTAGCCCATCAATAGCGTGTTGATTCTTACATTCTAATAGCCCACCAATAGGGTGATGATGCTTATATCCTGGTAGCCCATCAATAGAGTGTTATTCCTTCCATCCTAGTAGCCCATCAATAGAGTGTTGTTGCTTCCATCCTGGTAGCCCGTCAATAGAGTGTTGTTGCTTCCATCCTGGTAGCCCATCAATAGAGTGTTGTTGCTTCCATCCTGGTAGCCCATCAATAGCGTGTTGATCTTACATTCTGGTAGCCTATCAATAGAGTGTTGTTGCTTCCATCCTGGTAGCCCATCAATAGCGTGTTGATCTTACATTCTGATAGCCTATCAATAGAGTGTTGTTGCTTCCATCCTGGTAGCCCATCAATAGAGTGTTGTTGCTTCCATCCTGGTAGCCCATCAATAGCGTGTTGATCTTACATTCTGGTAGCCCATCAATAGAGTGTTGTTGTTTCCATCCTGGTTGGCGTGCCACCCACAATAGGATTATGATTTAATTTTTCAGGGGCAGATCATGGCATTCCCCGCAACCCAAGGAGGCTTCCTTAAGTGCAGAGCCGACAAAAATGTTTCTGTTTCCTGACAAAAAAGGGGCTGGGCTCTGAGAAATGTGGGCTGATTCTGACAAAAAGGGTCAGTGTTCTGACAATAATGGCTGGGTTCTGACAAAATGGGGGTTGGATTGTTAGGAAAGGGGGTTGGCTCCTGGTGAAAAGGGGGCTGGTCACTGAAACCTTTTGTTTAGAGCACTGTGCAATATGATCTCAGTATAGATGGTATATAGTTATTTGTTTACAATTCAAAGTTACGATGACCAGTCATTTTACAAACCTCTTCTGTGATTGTTAAAATGTTGGATTGACTTTTGAATCTTGTATAATTTCAGGGGATAGACACACACAGGGCTGGATTCTGATAAACAAGGGCTGGGTTCTGACAAAAAGGGCTGGATTCTGACAAAAAGGGGCTGGGTTCTGACAAAATGGGGGTTGGCTTTTGAGGAAAGGGGGTTGGCAGCTGGTGAAAAGGGGGCTGGTCACTGAATCCTTTTGTTTAGAGCACTGTGCAATATGACCTCAGTGTGACAGGTTGGCCCACCTCTCAGATAGTTTTTTTATTAGATGGAGATAGCCCTCAGTAAACCCCTCTATGTATCCTGTATTATTTTTTATTTTTATCTATATTTTCAAATATTAGATAAAATCGTCTTTGGTTAGTGTATTTATATACATAAACTATAGAGAGGGTTAAATACTATTTCTTCTTATAGTTAGAAGTAGATGTAGGGTAGAGTTCGTTTACAAGCCAAGAAATCAAGTCAGGCTGAATTTTATATTCAGGTTTGGCTGTGAATAATAATTTGGCCACAGGAAGGGAACTCTCCTGGATGAGAAGTTAACTTCCGGTAGCACCCTAACATCTGCCATTTTTGACAGCAACCTGGAGGGAGCAGGAGCTACTATCACGTCAATTGGCTAAAATTGAACACCTGTCTGTGTTTAAACATATTTTATTGCTGGCTCATATTAAGCCGAACAACCCTCTAAAACATAGAAAAGCCAATGATAGTCTCCACTCCCGATAGGCCAGTCAAAATCTAGTTGCAGGGTGAGTTAATAATAATTTTGTTAAATATTTTTTTGTGTGTCAATCTGCCGGCAAAATCTAAAGGCCATGCCGATCGATAATAGATACTGTGACAAGACCGCCGGGGCTTGGACTGGTTTGCCACGATAGATACTATCCCCTGCCTTTGCTCCAACCACCTCAATAGCACTCTACATCTACCAGGCCCCACACAAGCCGGGACAGCTTAACCTTCCCTCCCTCACCTAGGGTTCCAAACCCCAAGGGGGCTCGGACCAGACACCAGTCATATCACTGCACAAAGTCATAGCTAAGAGAACAAAATTTAATTCTGAACTACGTCAACCACAACACAGAGAAGGATGGCTGGAAACCAGACTAGAAGAACTATGTACAAGATCAAAGACGCAGATGAGTATTCATCATGGAGGCGGACGATAGCTCGTGCGGTTGTCCAGTCGTGGTAGCGACTCACCCAGGCTCCTCCAGTGGACTGGAACTCCAAGGTCTGCTGCCTCTCCAAAGTTCCCTCTTCACCCAGAGAACCAAGCAAGGGCTGATCAAGCGCAGTACCACTGCCTGACTGACACTGCACTGATGAACAAGGATCCTTCCTTGCTGTCGTACTATTTCACTCGTCACACTCCTGATGAAGTCTGGGCCGACCCTAGAACATTAGCGGTCACCCACTTGCAGAAAAAATACATGTAGCACCGTCTCAAAATACACAAGAGCCAGGTCACTCTTCTACCTCATCAGTGACCCACACACTGATATGTCACTTACACAATAAGCGGTTGCTCCACACGAACACACAAGGTCACTGGTAAAGTCTATCAGGTGACTAAACACTTCACCTTAGTTCCATGTCCTTGGACAATAGATCTTCACACAGTATTATGTACCTACCCTGATCCATGGGTAGTAATCACAACCTAGCATACACTGTCAACAGTTCATCACGTTGGCATGAGGTAGCTCCCTACCTTCACAAACATTGTCAACAGTTCATAACGTTGGCCTGAGGTAACTCCCTACCGTCACAACCATGTCACTCAGGTGTTTCCACCAATGTTGTAATCAATGTCCTAGTTCACTGGACCACATGTTGGCTTCATAAAGGTAACCAATGTAAAAACACTATGTAAGCATCAACTGATACATGGTGTCCCATAACCCAGCCGGGCCAGAAGCATATAACACAGGTCATGGCGACCGGTAACAATGATCACTCTGCACAACTTGAAAGGTCACTACCTGGCAATTACCAAGGTTTACACAGAGACTGAATGTCACCAGTGCTTCACTGGCTTGAATCACCAGACGTTTCAGTGTGGGATCCTCTCAGGATCGGATGACACTCGTCGGACTCTTGACGGAGGTCCTAACCTAGACCTACCGACTTATTCAGCACTCAGCTCCTTCCAACATTGATCTCGCAGACTCAGACAACCACTCCCAGTATGGCCTCAATCAACTTCTGGATAGGCACTGGAATGAGTGGGCCCATAGAGCTCATGGTGCAGCTCTTGAATCTTCTTCTGTATAGTACTAACAGAACCTGAAACACGGAGAGGTTGGTGTGAGTACTCAACTACAACAAAGACTACCAGCATCTCCACCCTGTCACCTGCCTCTCAGACATTCCTCATGTCTACCAACATGAGTATGAAATCATCACATCATAGATCTACCTAGTCACTATAATATATAGGCATAATGATGGTAGAAAAAGCAATAGCACACCTGTTCAGTCAAGTAACACTTCTGGGCTACCTATAACCCCTAGCACCAGAGTCGACTGTATGACTCTGTCAAGCATCCTTCGCCTGGTGCCAGTCCAATCCGGTTTCATCTTCCATCATCAATCAACATATACACTTACTTTCCTTTCAGTGTAGGGATTACTGTATCGAGAAGGTGTCCAGCCGGACATCTCCTTCCTGACAGACTCATCAATTCATCAATCCCTTCACCCATGGACTGATGAATTACTCACATTAATAACTATATGTCCATAATGAATTATACTCCTGATAATTCATTACTATAGCATTAACTAAGGAGAACTCATGACTTGTTACACTTAAATAGCAAAATCATATCACAGCCATAGTGTCAGGTCTGAGATCCCTGCCCCAGATCCTGAGTTGCCCTTGTATTCACTGACTATCTTTCAGGTCAGTCATACCTGTGCCGGTCGAGCACAGCTGTGGTGGCCATCCACCACTACACTTTCCCACAGCTACTGTGGGTCTCGTGTACCTTGTCCCGTGACGACTTAAGTCACGTCATCCAATGTAGCAAGCCTCCAGACTTACCACCACCACACTCTGGATCCACCTTTTTTTGGGAGGGTTTTCCCCCTCCTATACTACTACTTCACGGCAGTATTCCTAATACACCATGAACCGAATCAGGGTTCCAGAAGAGTAGAATATTAGAGACAGAAACGGTTAGGTTCAACTCTTCGATCTATCTAGACCTAACGGCCTCGAATTAGGGAGCGCCGCATCACCCTCGATCGGGTATATTCATCCATCGGACATGCACGATGGCATTGGGTCGGACCTATTACTGATCGGGTTGGGGGTACCGGCCTACCTCCCGCTGCCTAGACAAACGTAAGATGGAACACGCACGGTCATCCTAGCGGACGGACATGACAACAAGCAGTAACAAGAGTATCCTGAATACTTCTTATCAATTGTTATCCTACCGATGCAACGCCATTCGGCTTACGCGGAATAACACTGCTATCTGCACACAGCAAATACACCACTGCTGATTTCACCTTGATTCCTCGAAAAATCACCCTCACTGATAGAACAAGTACGTTACCTTTCTAATGTCACGAAGCACATTACACATTTCTAATAATAAGCTATACCTTATCATTTACAGCGTCTAGCATGTTGATGTCATGACGGACAAACTGTCGCCTTGCCTGCGTAATGAATAAACCAAACCCGTAACTGCTACACACTGTAAAGCACATCGTTCGGCCTATTTTATTTACACATCACTCGCGGTGGAACACGGCTTGTTCCGTCAGGTAACACATTACATTGCTGATCGATAAAGCCTACTTAAAAATGCAAACCGCCAACTGTAACGGATAACGCTACGCGACAACTCAATTTTACGACGGCAATTAATTCATTCCGGGAATCAGCACGGCATTACGACAACAATTAAATCATAGAATAAGTACTCAACTAACCTGTGATTGAAGAATCACAACCTTGACTGTAGATGTCCGCACTGGCCGCGAATATTGACATCAAACTTACAACAGCCTGTTGGCTGCGATCTGTCTACGCTGAGGTTTGGTGGGCGACTGCTCACGACAAAGTCAGTGCGCCTTCCACTCGCCTACACGGGCCGCGTGACTTTCATGATACATGAAGAAAACCAGAGTCACGATAAGTTCCCCCCCCCCCCCACCTCGTGCTGCATGTAGCACTAGTGAACTTAGAGATCTCTACCACGTACGCACTTGAGGGAACATTCTAGATTTCTATAAATAACTAGAATAGCTCCGCCCCGCACTATTTTTCGATGGGGAATCCCCTATTAATTGATATTAATTCAAGGGAGACCAACGCATCGCACTCCCTTCAAAGGGGTATTATGAAGAGATCTGTCGATCTTTATCCGTTTCGTCACAGATACTATTAATTAAAACTAGTGTTAGTTAACTAATATTGGAGTTAGGACCATGTTTGTGCCATGTGGCTTGCCGACAAGGGTAAAACGCAAAGCTCGTCACATGTGGCATTAAAAACATGGATAAATTACATTACGTGATTCTCGAAATTAGGTATCCGCCTGCGGAAGGACACCTGAGTTAGTCAGTAGACGATTAGAATTAAGATAATTTAATTATGTGCTTAACTTCGGAACTAGCGTATTTCTCTAGATAAAATACTTATTAGTTGAAGGAATTAGTTCAGAGAGTGAATAGTTACAATTAATTATTCTTTATTAATCTCTTATCTTGCCCATAGTCAGATTACTACCATGTGGTCCAATATGGCCCATCACCAATAGACAGGAAGAAGATTTGGAGGACGCCATGGCATCTGCTGCCCTAATCTGTCTGAATGATGGGAAGGTCACTAGAATGGCCACTCGACCAGGCGACTCTGACAGCATCATTGACTTGGCTCTGGTGTCGCCCACCATCGCACCAAGGTGCCGGTGGGGCACACTGGGATACCACGATAGTGACCACTACCCTTGTGTCATCCTGATCAAGAAAGACGGGGTCATGAGTCAAAGAAACAAGACCAATGCCTTCCCGTACGACACCACTGGTCAAGACGCCATAAGCAAGATCAGAAGAAGGAAACTAACTTCCTCCCGTAGGAGACAAGAAAGATGGCTGCAGCCACCATGGTGGAATGGAGAGGTCGAGAAGGTGTGGCTTGGGAAAGAGGCAGGCTGTCAAAGACTGGCAAAAGGCCAGAAAGGCTAACATGCCACAGGTTGAGTTGGCGAACCTGAAGACTGAGGTCGTTAGGACGACGACTTTATTCAAATCCTGCGCCAAACAGGCCAAGGCCGACAAATGGGACGAGTTCTGCAGGAAGGTATGCTCCGAGCAATCTCTTACGACATTCTGGCGCCTCCACAAGAGCATGAACGGTGCTGCACAACGTAGGGGTATTCCAGACTTTCAAGGCACAGACCTCGCATGGAAAAAGTCGGATGCGGATAAAGGTAAGGCCCTTCTTGCATGCTACATAGAACAGACTGACCAGAAAGACGAGCCCGCCAGACAGAGGACCACAACAACACTCTCTCAGTTGTGCGAGGGGGTCGGGACAGACGAATAATGGACAATCACAGTTGACATATTGCGTGCGATGCTCAAGAAATCACCTAACACCGCCCCAGGCCCAGACGGCCCAGATATGGTGACCTAATGGTGATATCAGATGATGACATGGAAGAACTGGCCAGAGAATTCAACACCAGTATCCAGAGGGGTCAGGTCAAAGAAGAATGGCTACACAGCTACTTGCTGCCGCTGCCAAAACCGAACAAAGACCACTCCAAGATAAGAGCTACAGAATCATTACGATGCAGAATACTGTTGGCAAGCTACTGGAGAAAATTGTAGCACACAGACTTGCTTGGGACTTGGAACAGCTCGGCTGCTTCCCACCCACACTTGGAGGATACAGACGCAACAAAGAGTCATGGCTGAATGCGGCGGTCCATGCTCAAGATGTTTACGAAGGATTTCAGGTCAGAGAAGAGACATGTGCGGCCTCCATAGACTTAGAGGACGCATATAACAGAGTATCTTTCGAGCACTTGATGCAAACCCTCCTCAGACTGAAAGTGCACCCTCACCTTGTACGATGGATAGCTGCAGTTCTGCTCCAAAGGAAGGTGGTGCTAAGATGCGGGAGTTGGTCTTCTGAGCCGATAACGATATGTCCAGGATTGCCGCAGGGTTCACCACTGTCACCAGTACTATTCAACGTGTATACGGTGCCGATCACTGAACAACAGTTGGACGGGAGGGGTAGGACTCTGTCATTCGTTGACGACATCCTCGTGTATCGACAGGGTCGAGATAGACAGGCGGTTGCCAATGATATGCAGGGCGAACTAGATCGAATTTCCTCATGGTGTGCTGATGCCGATGCCCTTGTCAACCCTGCAAAGGCATCAGTTACACGGTTCTCACTAAACAACCATATTGTGAAAACAGACCTGCCGGCAGTAAGAATGGATGGGAGCATTCTGAGTAGAACCCAGTCAATGACATATCTTGGCGTGAGGCTTGATCGTAGCCTGTCCTTCAGAGATCATGTCGATTATGTCATAACGAAGGCTCGAAAAGGTTTGGCAGCAATGAGAGTCATGGCGACTGCCAATATCGAGCAAAGACTGCTATTACTCCTGTTCCAAGGACTTGTGCTTTCACGCATCGAGTATGCCCTGGCCATCCTCACTGTCAGCCCTACACAGATTGGAAGACTTGAAAAGGTACAAAACGAAGCCATGCGCATCATTTTGGGCTGCACGAGAGACACCAGCTGTGTAGCAATGAGATACCTCCTTGCCATCCCGACAATGGAACACAGGATCAAGATCTGGAGAGCTCGTGCATACTTAAAAATAAGTGCAGATGAGCAGCACCCTCTGCATGACGCTGTATTCAAAGAAAAGGGTGACAGGCTAAAGAGGGGCAAATCATGGATGGGTCGGGCGGAAGATGTCGTCGGACAGGTCTGCAGTCTTACCAGTATCAACCCCGGCAAGGAATGGGTGCCGGTGCCTCCAGCTTTTAAGTGTACCTTCTCCTGCATTATCACACTCGACAGACGGTGCAGAGAGCAGAACCCTGCAGCTGTCAATGCAGAGGTTAACGCGCTCATCTATGATCACTCAGATAGCCCCGAAGTGCTCATCTATACAGATGGATCTGTTGTAAAGCAGCAGAGAAGTGCGTGGGCATTTACAGCCCGTTCAGCGGGCCGAACCGTTCAAGAATCCAGTGGTGCCCACTCTATGACCACGAGCAGCATGACGATGGAGGTGATGGCAGTTACACAGGCTTTCATATGGCTGGAATCACAGCATTATACCAACGTGTGTGTACTAAGTGATTCAATGAGCATGATTAAGAAGGTCGAAGCTGGATCTGTACGTAGACAGTGGACTGAGTCGCTGCGGAAGTCTGTTGTCCGCAAAGTCACCTTCATCTTCGTCCCGGGACATGCGGGAGTCGAGGGAAATGAACGAGCTGATAAATTGGCTGGCTCTGCACCCCCTGTAGATGGCCAGCCCATGGATCGTGCCGATGTTATTAACGCCCTTAAAGATATGGCGAGAACAGAGGATTTTGACGCCAGTGATTCCACATCGCTTCCAGGATGAAAGACCTGGGAGTAAGAATCGGCACAGCCAGACGCGAGAGGTACATCGGGAAAACAAAGCGTCTCGTCAACCAACACAGAACTGGCACTATTAGCCACCGGACGCTGATGCATATGCTGGGGGGAGGATCTGAGCACCTATGGACATATCCGGAGTGCAACGAAGATACCCCAACTGATAACTAACTAACTAACTAACCCTATTGGTGGGCTATTAGAATGTAAGAATCAACACTCTATTGATGGGCTACAAGGATATAAGCATCATCACCCTATTGGTGGGCTATTAGAATGTAAGAATCAACACGCTATTGATGGGCTACTAGGATGGAAGGAATAACACTATTGATGGGCTACCAGGATATAAGCATCATCACCCTATTGGTGGGCTATTAGAATGTAAGAATCAACACGCTATTGATGGGCTACTAGGATGGAAGGAATAACACTCTATTGATGGGCTACCAGGATATAAGCATCATCACCCTATTGGTGGGCTATTAGAATGTAAGAATCAACACGCTATTGATGGGCTACTAGGATGGAAGAAATAACACTATTGATGGGCTACTAGGATATAAGCATCATCACCCTATTGGTGGGCTATTAGAATGTAAGAATCAACACTCTATTGATGGGCTACCAGGATATAAGCATCATCACCCTATTGGTGGGCTATTATAATGTAAGAATCAACACGCTATTGATGGGCTACTAGGATGGAAGGAATAACACTCTATTGATGGGCTACCAAGATATAAGCATCATCACCCTATTGGTGGGCTATTAGAATGTAAGAATCAACACGCTATTGATGGGCTACTAGGATGGAAGGAATAACACTCTATTGATGGGCTACCAGGATGGAAGCAACAACACTCTATTGATAGGCTATCAGAATGTAAGATCAACACGCTATTGATGGGCTACCAGGATGGAAGCAACAACACTCTATTGATAGGCTACCAGAATGTAAGATCAACACGCTATTGATGGGCTACCAGGATGGAAGCAACAACACTCTATTGATGGGCTACCAGGATGGAAGCAACAACACTCTATTGATGGGCTACTAGGATGGAAGGAATAACACTCTATTGATGGGCTACCAGCATATAAGCATCATCACCCTATTGGTGGGCTATTAGAATGTAAGAATCAACACGCTATTGATGGGCTACTAGGATGGAAGGAATAACACTATTGATGGGCTACCAGGATATAAGCATCATCACCCTATTGGTGGGCTATTAGAATGTAAGAATCAACACTCTATTGATGGGCTACCAGGATATAAGCATCATCACCCTATTGGTGGGCTATTAGAATGTAAGAATCAACACTCTATTGATGGGCTACAAGGATATACGCATCATCTCCCTTTTTGTGGGCTATTAGAATGTAAGAATCAACACGCTATTGATGGGCTACTAGGATGGAAGGAATAACACTATTGATGGGCTACCAGGATATAAGCATCATCACCCTATTGGTGGGCTATTAGAATGTAAGAATCAACACGCTATTGATGGGCTACTAGGATGGAAGGAATAACACTCTATTGATGGGCTACCAGGATATAAGCATCATCACCCTATTGGTGGGCTATTAGAATGTAAGAATCAACACTCTATTGATGGGCTACCAGGATATAAGCATCATCACCCTATTGGTGGGCTATTAGAATGTAAGAATCAACACGCTATTGATGGGCTACTAGGATGGAAGGAATAACACTATTGATGGGCTACCAGGATATAAGCATCATCACCCTATTGGTGGGCTATTAGAATGTAAGAATCAACACTCTATTGATGGGCTACCAGGATATAAGCATCATCACCCTATTGGTGGGCTATTAGAATGTAAGAATCAACACTCTATTGATGGGCTACCAGGATATAAGCATCATCACCCTATTGGTGGGCTATTAGAATGTAAGAATCAACACGCTATTGATGGGCTACTAGGATGGAAGGAATAACACTCTATTGATGGGCTACCAGGATATAAGCATCATCACCCTATTGGTGGGCTATTAGAATGTAAGAATCAACACGCTATTGATGGGCTACTAGGATGGAAGGAAGAACACTATTGATGGGCTACCAGGATAGACGCAACAACACTCTGCTGATCATGCTAGTAGTTTCTGCAACAAGGAATCCACTCGGTGGTGCAAACTGTGTCTCTGTCAAGACATCCAGTCTTAACTCTGAAAAGAGATCCATCTTAACATGCCCATCTCATCTCTGATATGAGACCCACCTGGTAGAGTTAATCTCATCTCAACAAAGAGGTTCGCCTAAAGTTACCCATCTCTTCTCTGCCAAGAATCCAACTGGTAGATCCAATCTCATACCTGCCAAGAGATCCACCTGGCAGAGTCAGTCTCTATGCCAAGAAACCCACATGGTTGTGCCAATCTCATCTCTAGAGACACACAGGGTACAGTTAATTTCATCTCTAGAGATCCCCATGGTACAGGTAATTTTACCTCTAGAGACCCACCTGATACAGCCAATCTAATCTCTAGAGACCCACCAGATACAACCAATCATATCTCTAGAGACACACCCTGTGCCGCCAATCTCAGCTTTAGAGACCCACCGGATACAGCCAATCTATCCTCTTGAGAACATTTTACAGCCAATCTCATCTCTACAGACCCACATATTGCAGCTAATCTCTCTCTTGAGACCCTCATGGTACAGTTAATCTCACATCTAGTCACACATCTGGTACAGCCAATCTCATCTCTAGAGACCCACCTGATACTGTTAATCTATCTAGAGACCCACATGGTGGAGCCAATCTCATCTCTAGAGACCCGCCTGGTAATGTTAATCTCATCTCTGGAGATTCACATGGTGGAGATAATCTTCTCTATGCCAAAAAACTCACCCGCTAGTGCCAATATCATCTCTACCAAGACTTTCACTTGCAGCGCCCATCTCCTCTCCAGTCTACTATCAACATTCTGATCTTGTGAGTAAACAATATGGGACCCCGATCAATGACTTGTCTGGCCCAAAGTTTAGCCACTTCCAGCAGACAAGTCATTTATAACACACGTAACACACAGGGGAATTTTCCTATTTGTGTATTTATCTGAGAAGACTAAACATCTGATACTTTACCCAGTGATGACATGGGTGTTTGAAACCTCCAGGCTTTCGGCACATTATAAAAAGGGTAGCCCCATAGCATATAGTGCCATTGGGGTGTAGTGTTAGATCTTTATATATTCTAACCCAGGTGCATGAGGTGCGATGGCGCCTCCTTGCTCACTTAAAAGCTGGCTGCTGAGGATGGGGACGGAGCACTTATGGGAATGCCCCGAATGCTGTGATGTCGATTCCTAAATCAATCAATCAATCAATCAATCAATCAATCACTTAAAATAAAAGTCGCTTAAAAGTCAACAGGGTCGACTTCATTGCACCGGGTTTTATCCCATATGGCACGGTCTCCTTCCGCAGCGCGGAAAGCGTCGCACAAAGCAGGAACTCCGTAGCTCTAGCGACGACCCACAAGAGTTTCCGAAAAATTTAACTCGTGAACTGAAGGGCGCGGCCCGGAATCGAACCCACAACATTCGGAGCCCGAGTTATACGGTTTGACCACTTCGCTACGAAGACTCCTCGCTGCTATTTTCTACTTACACATATATTCTAGTCCAGGTGCATGAAGTGCGATGGCACCTTTCTGGTCTTTTCTACCTACACATTTATTCTATACCAGGTGCATGATCTGCGATGGCACTTACTTTTTTATTTCCTTTCTGGCACTTCCTTTTATTTTCTTTGTGGCACTTCCTTATGTTTCTGGACACACAGAATTATTATTATTCAGCTGCCATGTATCACCTAATGGATCAGAAACAGTCAACCAATTCATGCCAAGATATCCGGTCTTTCACCATCTCGTGCAGCTTGCGCGAAGTCGTTCTCATATTATCCATTTCTGTCCGCATTTCTCTTCTCTGGATGGCTGTCATGCCATTTTTATGGATTATTTCCCACTGGTCCAAGCCTGTCATCCAGCTCACGCCTATGGTTCCTACTAGTTGTCAGCATGTGGCACCCCCCCCCTCCCCACCCCTGCCGACGGGGGCAGCGGCTGTGACAGGTCGGCAAAACCAGGCGAGGATAACCAATTGGAAATTCGGCGTCAAACCAATCGGTGAACTAGGGTTTACCTAATCAGCACGTGACGATGGCATTCGGCAGATTGCGTGGAAGAAATTATTGATGGTTCAACGGACAAGACAGCTTTTACCTGCAAAGCGTTGTGGAACGTAATGAGCGCGACAAGGCACGTAAAACGTCCTCGTCATCCACTGCACCTGTATTCGTCTCCAGTCTTGACTTGTCTTGCCACTGGATTAAGATGTACCCAGGCGAGAGAGTGTCTCTACCTCTCATGTCCGTGGTCTCGCTCTGTTTGTTTTTCCCAGTGGACTCCAGACAAAAGCCTTTCTAGTTACACTATTCTCAGATGTTCTCAATATATCCTATCCACCGTCTGCGTATTTTCTTCATCTCTCGATTAACTGGTATTTGTTTAGCTATCTCCTTGAGCTCTGCCTGGGTGATTTTGTCAGATCATTTCAGACCTTCTATTTTGTGCAGGCGCTAATTAATGAATGTAGTTCATTGGACTGATTAGAGCTTGGGGATTAGCTGTCCCTCTTACCAGTGTCCCACACCATCAGGTGAACCCACTCAGACTTCCGAAGTAGATAATACGAGGGGGTTTCAAATGCAAACCTTAAAAGTGTGATAGAAATTACAATAACCATGCCATTATCTTGCAACATGGCAATATTGTTAAGGATGTCAAAAGTGTTGAGCACGTGACATAATGGTGCAGACGAACACAGTGACATCACAAGGACAGTTTAAAGATAGCGGCTCCACTTTTGACATGCACCAAAGGAGCATTGTTCTGTTATCTGTTATTTGATCAGTGAAGAGGTGAAACCTACAGAAATTCATCATCAGATAAAGGTCTAGTATGGTGATGCCTGCCTGTCAGTCCAGCATGTGTATGAGTGGAGCAGGAAGTTTCAAAACTTTTCCATCCGATGAAGAGGTTCAGCAGGTGGTGCATGAGTGGTTACACGTGCGACCAAGGGCATTTTCTTTTCTACAGGAATCCAAGCACCGTATCGACACTGGCGGTCTTGCATTGGCGGAAGTTGTGACTGCATCGAAAAATGATACATTTGTTCTTTACTTTTTTTTTCCCCAGAATAAATTCAACAAATCATTTAATGTTTTCATTTGAAGCCCCCTCGTAGTATAGCTATAAAGTCCTTCTGGAACCCACAAGGCAAATAAAAAAAAGGCAGACTTAAAAACATATAAAGAGAAACAGAGACAGATTGTATATTTTGTTTGCGTTTGCTCACTTTGAACTCAAACGTAGTCCATACATACAACTTCTAGTGGTGCTGGATTTAATTTTGTGTGTGGATTAGCTTTCCATATTAACAGTATCCCTCGCCAGCAGGCGAACCCACTCCGACTTCGTAGGTACTTGTAATTTGCATCCCCAAGTCAAGGACGAGAGGTCAACATTTTAGACCAAATGTCCGGTGTAGGGGTTGAACCCCATATATCGGCATCATCAGACCGGGTGTTTAAGAACACGCGTTCTTATCCATTCCACCTTGCTGATCTCTCAGAGACAGATGAATTATACATGGAAGGCAAGGAGGGAGCTTCAGGAGATAGCAGAAGATATGCTGACGTGGCATGCCATGATTGGGGGCGTGTTCTCATGGGAGAATAAAGAGCAGAAGATATGCTGACGTGGCATGCCATGATTGGGGGCGTGTTCTCATGGGAGAATAAACAGCAGAAGATATGCTGACGTGGCATGCCATGATTGGGGGCGTGTTCTCATGGGAGAATAAACAGCAGAAGATATGCTGACGTGGCATGCCATGATTGGGGGCGTGTTCTCATGGGAGAATAAACAGCAGAAGATATGCTGACGTGGCATGCGATGATTGGGGGAGTGTTCTCGTGGGAGAATAAAGAGCAGAAGAAGAATTCAAATGAGACAAGCTTTTTTTCAGTTTAAAAGATCCCTTTCATAAAACAATAAAAGCATACAAACCAAGGAGACCAAACACACATTCCAGACCAGCTGACTGAACTCACAAACTACAAAATTAAAATCAAACAGAATCAGATTTATTTATATACATGTTTCACTCACTGGAGTATCAATCATTTCAGTCAGGGGTTATAGTGTAGGTATTGAACCAGCTACCTCGGCACCAGCATACTGGGTGTTTAAGAATCAGCATTCTCGCCAATGCTGAATCCCTGGGCACACCGATGTTTGTGATACTCAACCACATGGATGAGCTACAGTTTATGCCGATTTATCTCTGTCCACCGTAGTCTGCCGGGGTATTTACAGGCTGCAATCTTAAGACAATGAAGTACACCAAACCTGTATTGGAAACATTACCAGCCTAGAACAGTTAATCTATATAGGAAACATTACCAGCCTAGAACAGTTACACTTGTGTAAAAACATTACCAGCCTAGAATAGTTAAACCTGTATAGGAAACATTACCAGCCTAGAACAATTAAACCTGTATAGGAAACACTGAAACAATACCAGCCTAGATGTTAAACCTGTGTAAGAAAGATTACCAGCCTAGAACAGTTAAACCTATGTAGGACATATTACCAGCCTAGAACAGTTAAGCTTTTGTACGAAACACTGAAACATAACCAGCCTAGAAAAGTTCAATTTGTGTAGAAAATACTGAAACAATACCAGCTTAGACCAGTTAAATCTGCATAGGAAACATTACCAGCCTAGAACAGTTAAATTTGTGTAGGAAACATTACCAGCCTATACCAGTTAAATCTGTACAGGAAACATTACCAGCCTAGAAAAGTTAAATTTGTATAGGAAACATTACCAGCCTAGACCAGTAAAAAGCTAAATGTAAAGCTAAAAGTCTACAAAGCAGTTGTATTATCCACACTGCTATATGCTTGTGAAACCTGGACTGTTTATCAGCGACACGCTAGGAAATTAAACCACTTCCACACAGTCTGCCTAAGGAAGCTACTGAAGATTAAATGGCATGTCAGCAACCTAGCTTTGACAGGCACACATGGATTCTTCTTTTGTACCACACGAATGATAACTCGTACGTCGTACAAAAGGATACACATTTATTCTGGACTAGTTACACAATAGCTCTAAGAGCTGATAATCATATGGATCATATACATCATGACAATATTACGTTATGACGTTATCTATGGTAATATCTACTGTATTATTCTAAGCCTAAGTCACCACTATTTCTACTGTCCTATAAACAACACAGTATTCAGAGCGAATACTACAATCCGTCCTCTACGCTGTCATGTCCCCGTCTGCTTGACTTTCGTGGCGTGTCCAGCCACGAGCCGGTGACCTTGCGTGCGTCAGCAGGTTTGCGTGCTCGGTATTCCAGCACGCGTTTAGTGACTTGTCAATAGCTTACTCTTCTAGAGTTACTACTATTAATGGATACTCCTCGTGGTAATTGTTTCCCCACTCTAACCTGGGTAACTCCTGATCGTGTCCCGCCGTGTCCCCTTTTAGGACACGTGTGTGTCCATTCGGAGAACTTTTCATAGTTCTCCCTAGATAGGGATGTTATCTCTATCCTGTCTTAGTCCTCTTCCTTAGTTTTACTTCCCTCTTCTCTGTCTGCCTACATGCAGCTCTTTGACAGGCTCTCCCTCCGTCTGTGTTGCGTTACAAGCATTTAGCTTATGGGTGTAACGCAAATGGATATCTAAAAGCAAATTAGGCCTGTCTAATTTTGTCAAAGGCTGCATGAGCTTGCTAACTATGTTCTGGGTATAGCACAAGACCTCTACTTTCCAATGTCACACTGTTGTATCCCTTCACTTGGCTATTGATTATCATACCACACTAGTACAGTTGGCTAGAGCCCTTGCATATTCTAACATTATACTTCTTGGGAGTTGTGTGACCCGGAGCCGTTGCATTTATAGACCTACTCCTCAAATTGTCAATTTAACTGACAACCCAAACAAATTGTCCCTATTATGGGTACAATACATGAATTATATTCATGCTCCCATATAATATATACTCCAACTTGTATACATGATTTGTGCGCTAATGTTCACCTATCTAGCTTCCGCTCGTGAAGAAATCTTTCAGTGTTAAACTAGGGTTTCGAAAGTTTGCAGTGTTCCCTGTTCATAGCCATTATGCCCCTTTGCAAGTAATGATGTATGCATCTTTATCTGTTAGTTTTCCTGTTTGGTTGCGTGTTTGTATTTAACTAATGTATGCTTAAATTACCAACATGTGTGTATGTCTATAATTTACTGTATGTTATCTTTCAAGCGCCATAAAACGGTTTATTGTAGTCACAAACGAGTGTGTAAGGCTGATTTATGACTACTTAGCCGGTTAAGGAAGCTTAAAATATGTTTCCTATCTCTATCATGAAAGTATGGCAACAACACGGATAAAAAACGAACAACACATTGTGTTACACAAATTGACACGGACGAATTACAAAAACTCATGTCGTGCGGCAAAAAATCCGCACAATGTCACATTCCTCTGTATTTATTTCATTCACTCATTCACTTTCACACTTCTTTTATTCACGCTTTCATTCCACACTGGTTTAAAAAGGCGTTATGTCATTAAAATACTGTTATACAAAAGAAAATGAATGACAATTATATTTACAATAAATGGTTGGCTCGGTTTACCAACGTTTTAGAGCTAAATGACTGTGCGGTATTTCTGCACCGGTCATTTCTGTACAAAAATTTACATGGTTGTGAGGATCGTTTACTACCGATCCTGAGAGTAATGATTACTATACTTAATCTAAAATACGTTGGTGTACTGAGCTATGCTAACTACGGGAAATAATCTAACTAAATGAATAAAATGGGGTGAAATGTGTTAGTTACCTTAATGTGTGTTTCTAAATGTGATGGTATAAATTCTAAATGAAGGTATAAATTTTAAGTAATGTTTCATTTAACTAATCTATATGAAAATGTGTTTAAATGATGATGAATTAAACATGTGTTTACTAAGTTAAAGAGTACGATCTAATGAAATGGTATATATGAATTTCTAACTTAGTGTAGATGAAGTTTAACTCTTAAATGTTACTAGTTTCTTATTAAACAAAAATATTATAGGGATGGTTTTGTAAATTCTATTGCAACTAAGAAAGTTATGATATTAAATGCAACTGTCATAAAAACATGTTATGATACATATCACATACATTTCTAACTATACATTAATTACATTAACTAATTCCAGGTGTGTTGTTGGAGTCGCGTTCTCTGTTGAATCTCGTTAAAATAGAGTAATATAGACAACGTCTGATATACACGCGCTCGTCCTGGGTAAAGTTAGAATACAGTCATACTCACTGGTTACATATATAATATGATGATGGCGTAGACATCTCCTAACGTGTCTGTCCTTTCTCACTAGTAATGACACAGTTCATGCTAGTTAATTTAAGGCGAATCATAATTCTCAGAGCACAAAAGTGTCTATAATTTACCATTCTGGACACAGATTACTTAAAGTGTCGATGAATAAGGTGCTGTAGAATCGCTGCTCTCAGGTACATCAGGTATCTCTATCTGAGAAGGTCTGCTGAGCGTGTCTGCATTAAGTTCATCTTTCCTTTTATATGTTTAATCGTGAACGAGTAGTTCTGGAGAATCAAAGACAACCTATAGATTCTGTTATTTTTGTGGACTCCAGACTCCATAACTGTAAGAGGGGAATTATCAGTTTCGATGACAAAATTAGTGCCCGCTATGAATCGGTGAAGTTTACGGACACAATAGATGACGCTTAAAGCTTCTAATTCAGAGACTCCATACCTCGACTCAGCAGGTGTAATTTTCCGGCTTACATAAATGATTGGGTGGAAGATTTCATCATGGAACTGGCCTAGTACGCCAGCGATGGATATATCGCTTGCGTCTGTATGGAGAAAATACGTAAGGCTTGGATTAGGTAAGCGCAATATTGGTACAATGCTAAACATTTGTTTTAATTTTGATAATGCGTCAATTAAATCTGCATCCTTTACATTCAATTTTACAGATGATTTCAATACATTCGAAAAAACGCTGGTAATTTCAGCTAAATTAGGTATGAACTTGTTGTAGTAATTTACTAGACCAAGTAAGCTTCTAACTTGCTTCTTGGTCGTTGGCATTGTTAGATTTAAAATTTTAGTTACGATCTTATCATTTGTTTTAAGTTGGCCTCTCGTGACGGTATGGCCAAGGAAGTCAATTTCTTCCAGACCCAACTCCACTTTTGTTGGTTTCACAGTAATACCGAAAAGTCTCAATCTATCGAAGACGTGTTGCAGTTTCTGTAGATGTGTAGTCCAGTCTGCCGTATGAACACATATATCGTCAATGTACGTCTCCGTATTCGTTACTCCATGAAGAAGATCCCTAGTGAGTCGAACAAAAGTGGCTGGAGCATTACGAAGGCCAAAAGGAAGGAATCGCCAATCATACAGACCTAAAGGTGTTGAGAATGCAGTCAGATGAATAGAAAGTCTGTGCATTGGGACTTGCCAATATCCCTTAGTTAGGTCGAGTTTAGAAAAGATCCTAGAAGTTGACATGTTGAGAATTAGATCTTCGCAAGATGGGATTAGTTCTTCGTCTACCTTGGTGACATTATTTAATTTTCTATAATCGACACAGAGGCAAATTGTTGAGTTCTTTTTCCTCACTAAAACAATAGGAAAAGAATATTCTGACTGCGACTTTTGGATAATTCCACTCGACTCAAGACTAAGGATTTCCTTGTCGAGTTTTTCCCTGTAACTTAGAGGGATGGAATAAGGTCGGCATTTGATAGGGGTGTAATCAGACAGAATAATGGAGTGTTCGATCCTGTCAGTCCTACCTGGAATGTCGGAAAAAATGTCTCTGTATTCCGTTACTAAGGCTATTATCTGTCGTCTTTGCTCGTCTGTGAGTCTTGGTTCTATCCGTATGCTATCAATAGTCGTAGTCATGTCTACCGTCGGAACTGGTAGTTCCATGTCGTCGTCCTCTGTCTGATTCAGTACTGTGGTGGTACTAAGTGCGTGTTCTGTTTGCTGACTATGTGTATCTGCGATGTCGTCGTCTTCTGTCACACTAACTAGTGTAGTTGCGTTATGTACGTCTGTCGTCTGGTTGTTTGGTGTAGATGCATTCTGTTCGTCTGTCATCTGTTCTTGTCGTGAAAAGTAAGGCTTCATCATGTTGATATGAAATATCTTTAATTTTTGGTTTATCGATATTTCATAATCGACATCTGATATCTTTCGTACCACTTTGAATGGCCCTTGCCATGAAGTTAACAATAAGTTACGTTTATCTGGTAATAGAAGTAGCACCTCCTGTTCAGGTTCGAGGTGTATGGTTTTGGCACCCTTGTTGGCATAATGGCGGTAGATCTGTCCTTTTCTCTCCAAAGATGACTTGGCTATTACACACGCCTTCATAATTTTGCCGCGTGTTTCTGTTACCATCTCGTAAGGTGTTACAGGGGTTGGACTATCTGATGTATTAGTAATTAACTGATGGTAAATAGTTAGGGGTTCACGTGGGTTAGCCCCATAAACTAATTCAAATGGAGAGAAACCCGTACTTGAGTGCGGAATTTCTCGATAGGCGAACAGCACTGTTGGTAACAGTGTATCCCAATCAGATGGGTTCTCTGCTGTCACCTTAGCCAGCATGTGTTTCAGGTCCCCGTTAATCTTTTCTATGATTCCATTGCTGGCCGGGTGGTAGGCGGTCGTTAAATGTTGCTTAATCCCTAGCATTTTTGTAAGGGCTTGCGTAGCAGCCGATATAAACTGAGTTCCACGATCGGATAAAATGGTTCGAGGGAATCCGAATCGGGAAAACGGGTGCAAAAATACATTAGCTACATCTTTGGAGGTAATATATTTTAGGGCTACCGCCTCAACCTATCTTGAACAAAGGTCCACCAGAGTTAATATGAATCGGTTTCCTTTGATCGACACCTGATTTAGGGGACCAACAATATCCATCGCTACATTTTCAAACGGACTAGAGGCCAATGTTGAAGGTTGGACCTCCGCTGTTACATGCTTTCCCTTTCTCACTAACTGTTGACAAATGGTACACGAACGAGAAAAAGATTTGATATCATTACAGAATTTTGGCCAGTAAAAGTGCGCTAGAATTCTGGCTCTGGTTTTGTCATAAGCCAAATGTCCAGCAAACGGTGAATCGTGTGCAATCTTTAACACGGTTTGTCGGTGTTTTAAAGGTAGCACCGTCTGCTGAATTTCATGGTTATTGGTGGTATAATATCGCATGAGAATTCCATTGTGGAGTTTGAAATACCATGAGGCATTTTTAGTTACTTTG
The DNA here is from genome assembly GCA_963921405.1 of Cepaea hortensis. Classification (NCBI taxonomy): domain Eukaryota; kingdom Metazoa; phylum Mollusca; class Gastropoda; order Stylommatophora; family Helicidae; genus Cepaea; species Cepaea hortensis. The sequence goes on along the minus strand of OY992876.1, from coordinate 493,536,478 downwards.
GCCTTTTCCCCTAATAATTTCAGATAAGGTGAAATGGTTGGGTTGGCACGTTGCGCCTCTATAAAATTTTGTCGGGTGGTATTATCAATTGTACCGCTAGGTGTTAACAGTTGTAACATCTCTTCCTGCAGGTCATCTTGATGTCTCTGTGTCTCTGACCTGGTTACTGCATTAGCCGTGTTAGTTTCATTCCAGGCTAATATTTCATCAGCAGTGCAGTGTTTTAACCCTGGCAGGCAGCCAAGAATTAGGTCAGTACACGGGTTGTGTAAAATCGCGCACGTAAATGTGCCGGAAAGGAATGGGGTGTTTATACGGGCTTTTGCCAGTGGGTACTTCTCAATATTACCCGAAAAGTACGGCATTTCACAAAATCGCCCGTATAATCCTCTGGATTAGCTAGTTCTTTCCTTAAACCGATTAAACTGCTCCCACTATCCAGTAAACATTGGCATGGAAAATCATTGACCAGTGCATAGTGGAACGTTAGATTGCCTCTGGAGGCTATAGCTGCGTTCGCATTCTCACTAGAGAATGGTACAATGTGCCCACATTTGAGTTTTCCGTCCGTATGGAACTGGTGACAAGTTTCACATCTTTCAAAGTTTAAAATATCTGTAACAGCAGCCACATTCTCACAGTCATTGAAAGGTAACACATTCTCATTTTCACACTCAGTTTCACTACGACTATCGGAAGATGTGTCAATCAGTACAGCATTGCTGGCTTTCATTCTCTGACGACCCAAACATCTACTGCTATAATGTCCGTACGAGGAACAAAAAAAAAAACATTTAACTGCACGTTTGTCACAGCCTCACATTATCCACATTATCTGGTAAACTAACATTAGATTAGCCAAGGGCTACAACTCCCGCCCAAAGGGAAAGAAGTAAGACCCTCGAAGGCCAGAGTATTCCAGAACCTTCTCGAAGGACTGGTCAGTGAGTCCACCGTCCCGTGGACACTGATGTGGCCCGCCTATTGCGGGGTCCACGAGGAACTCGAACAGAGTTACCACCCGTGTCGGATTGCGACACGTGTGGATGGGCAGAGAGAGAGACGGGACATCGAAGAGGCAACAGGGCCTGCTTTAGAGGGACTTAATAGTTTAGACTCAATAGTTTAGACCCATGTGGGGTTTATAGACTTATGCTAGATAGTATGCTTAGAATGTTTGATGATGTTAAACTGTGTGATGATGTTAAACCTCTGTGATATGCAATTCAGTGCGGGCTTGTTAAACCCACTGCGCCAACGCACTGTATATTGAAATACAATAAATGTTAGATATTTTAGCTAACTGAGTTATTGTTGCCTGTGTGAGCCCGAGCTCAGATACCTAGACATACAACACGCTGACAGGCTTTTTGGGGGCTAAGCTCCGGTTTTGGCATAAGCTTTACATATAAACGGCTATTGAGTGCCAAGTAAAATAGTAAATTAATCATATCAAATTGATGTTTGAAGAAGTTTAACAAATGTGCATCTAGCTAGTGATCAACTAATATTAATATGAGTCCCTCTGCAGCTAGTCTCTCAATGATGTTAATACGATAAACTATTTTGACATGACTGTGACATTTTTTGACTGTTACTAATGTTTTCTCATTCTACGAGCAGATTGTTCCACGAATTGTGAGGCCTTTTTGTGTGGTGTGTAACCTATGTGAACTATCCAACAGTGGCGAAAGTACAAGACAACATTCACAAGTTCTGGGATCATAAGATAAGTTTCACATCATGCCCATTGCAACCCTAATCGGTACTTATCACCATCCATCCATGTATCATTTTGCTTTGCATTGATTTGTATGTATATTCATGACCTTGTAACCAACATAACTTTGCATTTGGATTTGCGCATGTAATTATTAAGGGAGATAACTAAATTTTCTACTCCCCAACATTTTTCTAAGGGATTTAACTTCAGTAAATTTACCAACAAGTAAAAGACAAAATGTCTACCTTAGAAAACTGTATTGAGCAAGGTATTAAATTAGGTTATAAAGAAGAGAAACTGTCAGAATGGGCACAGAAGACGCACGCAGAGAACATTGCCCGTGAAGAAAGAGCGATAGAACGAGAAGAAAAGAAGATGCAAATGCAGGCAGAAGAGAAGAAATTGCAAATGGAGGCAGAAGAGAAAAAGATGCAATCAGAACGGGGAAAGATGCAGATGCAACTACAAGCTGAAGAGAAGAAAATGCAATTACAGGCTCAAGAGAAACAATTAGAGCTTGAGGCGGCGGCCAAACAAGCCCAATTGAATGCCGATACACAAATAAAATTAAAACAGATAGAGATTGATTCCAACGTAGAAATATCTGTAAATAAACTAAGAAGCAAAGAGGAAGAACAGACATATAATAAGTATAAAGGCCTCGTCAAGGCATTCTGCTCAGGAGATTCCATCAGTGCATACCTGGAAAATTTTGAGTGTCTAATGTCCTACCATAAGATCATAAAATCAGATTGGTCATTTATTTTAATGAGAAACTTAGCTCTAGAACCTTTGAAAGTAATAGAGACAGTGCCACGGGAAATGAGAAAGGATGATGACTACTTAAAACAACGCATTCTCCAACATTTCTCTTTAGATACTGCAGGTTACCAACAACAGTTCGCTAAATTATCCCTTCAACCAAATCAAACCTTCATAGATTACGTATCTACAGTTCAGGATGTGTGCACAAAGTGGATTAACTCAGCTAAGACTAACAACAGCCATGACAAACTAAAAGAACTCATTATTATTGACAAAATAGTTAGTACAATCCCCACACCTTTTGCTAAGTTTTTGAAACAAATGGACTGTAGGAGTATTCAGGATATAGAGACAAAGGGGAACGCATTTTTCACAGCGAACAGAGATATTTTCCAATTAAACCTAGGTCAGAACGAAACAGCAGCAGTGGTCAACACTAAATACTCGAAACCAACTGAAAGCAAGTTTAAACCACGCTCAAATGTCAGAAAGCCAGTTAAGTGCCAATATTGTAGTTTGACTCACGAACAATACGCTATGTGCGATAAATCGCCGAACTATCCTCATCATCTCAAAATGATTGTGGAGAAGCAGAAGAACAAAAGAAATTCGTACCAGAGAGCGGTCAAATGCTATTTTTGCAGCAGCTTTGGGCACTTTAGTCGCTTTTGCGATAGCCGAAAATTACTAAAACAGGCCAATGCTGCACTAGTTGAAAGTTCCTCAGAGGAAGATATTGAGTTACTGAATGAGTGTGACAATCAAAGCGAAAGTTTGAGTGAGCTAGGAAATGCAGTGCACATTATTGACACCATTACAGACAGTAAGTGTAACACCTGTACGAAATTCCAACTTGACACAACATTACTATGTGGCCACACTATCCCTATTTCAAATGAAACAGCCAATGCTGCCTTATCTTCTACAGGCAAGCTTAATTTTTCAACAGGGTTTGTAAATAACAAAATGTGCACACTAATTCGTGATTCCGGCGCAACGCTCTGTGGGATTAAGAAAACATTAATCAACGACAAAGACTACACACACAAACATGTAACTTGTCGCACATTCTCAGGCACTATAGAGAAATACCCCCTCGCTCTTGTCGAAATTCGAACACCGTTCATATCAGGACTAGTATTGTGCGCTGCCCTAGAAAATCCGGTCGCTGATATTATACTTGGGAACATGCCCAACATACGACCTTGATCTGAGGAAATCAGAGATTGGGAGCGAAAAAAACGGTATACAACACCCAAACAGCGATCCGAAAGAGAAACACCATTCATGCTTGTCTCAATCTGCCAAAAGGACAAGGGAGACAACCAATGAAGTAATTCAGAAAGAATTCACCGATGTTTATGATGCAGGGGCGGTCGAATCTGTCAATGATACGACCAATTTAAAACCTCGAATTGAGGATGCCACCGATCTACCAAGTACCAAGCCTGTAGATGTGCAACAACACACACAACACACGAATGCAATAACACGACAGACAACTCACAAAACTCACACCGACCAACTGCAGGAGTCACTAGAAATTGCAGCACCAAACACTACCATCACTAATTTTGTAGATGAACAAAAATCAGATCCTACACTTTCACCATATTTTAGGTTAGTAGGACTTAAACCAAAATTATCTAAGAACGCATCATGGTCATTTATATTAAAGAACAATGTGTTGACTAGATTATACACTAAAGATCAGACCACAATACAGCAAGTAGTGCTACCACAAGCACATCGAGAGAAAGTACTAAAAATAGCCCATGATTCACCTTTTGGAGGTCATATGGGGTATGAAAAAACTAGAGCTAGGGTCCTGACCCAATTTTAATGGCCGAAATTTTGCCAACACATAAAAACCTTTTGTAGATCATGTGATATATGTCAAAAACTGGTGAAAAAGGGGAAAAACCCTACGGCAGAAGTCCAATCCACCACAACTGCCTCGAGGCCATTCCAAATCGTGGCAGTTGACCTAGTAGGTCCGTTGAATCACATCTCAAGTAAAGGGAATAGATATATTTTTACTCTTATCGATCTATGTACGAGATGGCCAGAAATGCTTCCTTTAAAATCTATCTCCTCTAAGGATGTGACGGACATATTGTTAAACATATTCTCCCGTTTTGGCTTTCCGGAGAAAATAATCTCAGATAGGGGAACCCAGTTCATATCCAATGCCACTCAATCGGTAACTAAGTTACTAGGCATAAAGCAATGTTTCACCAGTCCCTATCGACCGGCCGCAAATGGTATCTGCGAAAAACTAAATGGGGACCTGAAACATATGCTATCCAAAGTGACAGCTGAAAATCCAGCCGATTGGGATATACTTCTCCCAACGGTGCTGTTCGCATATAGAGAAGTCCCACAATCAAGCACAGGGTTCTCTCCCTTCGAATTGATGTATGGAGCGAACCCAAGAGGACCTCTCACTATTTACAAAGATATCATATCACAACCTGTAAATATCCAACTACCCATTTCCACCTATGATTTGGTCACTGACACCAGAGACAAAATCATACGTTCCTGTATACTGGCCAGAACATCATTACAGGAGAAAGGTTTTAGGTACAGGCAGTACGCCAACAAAGGTGCAAAAACAATTGTATTAAAACCAGGTCAGGATATTTTACTACTGCTACCTGACAAGAGAGATTTACTATCAACCTCTTGGCAGGGACCTTTTAAAATTGTTAGAAGAATTTCGGAAGTTGATTACGAAATTTCGTTGAATGGAAAGATGAAAATATTCCATGTAAATATGTTAAAACCATACTATGCTAGACAGGACACTGACACGAGTGAGCAGACGCAGCTAACTGATGACAGAAACGAAACGACAGTGACCCAACTGAGTAACATCTCGACAAACGAAGCATCGTTAACGACGCACTCTTACGACAACAAAGACGACGAAGACATATGTACATTACCGACAATATGTGATAACGACAGCGACGACCAATTTGACGACATATTGACAACGATTAATCTCGACGACGACGACAATGACATTGAGGACAATTTACAAACAGTAGCATCTGTGATAAACCAGACAGACGTAGACAATACTGAAATCCCAGTACCGATTATGAATGACGACGGTAGTATAAAGGACATACAAATCTCTGACACTCTGACACAACAGCAGAGACAAGACATTTTGACTCTCCTTAACGAGTATAAATCTATCTTCTCTAACAAACCTGGACGGACTGACAAAATAACACATTCAATTGTGTTGATAGATCTGACACCGGTCAAATGTAGACCATATTCTATTCCTCTGCATTATAGAGCAAATTTAGACAAGGAAATTTTGGATTTAGAGAAAAATAGGATAATTCAGAAATCTATGTCTCAATATTCTTCACCGATTGTTCTGGTGAAAAAGAAGGACCAAACAATTCGTTTGTGCATCGATTATCGAAGGTTAAATACAATAACCACCACGGATGCGGAGCCGATGAATAGCTGTGAAGACCTCATTTTGAACATGTCTCAATCATCCTTATTTTCAAAGGTTGATTTAGCGAAAGGTTATTGGCAAGTACCACTAGACCCTGCTTCTAGACATATAACAGCATTCGCCACACCTCTCGGTTTGTACGAATGGAGATATCTTCCATTTGGTCTGAAGAACGCTCCCGCCACATTTATGAGGCTAACTAGATTGCTATTGCACGGAATTAAAGATGTCCAAGCTTATATTGATGATATTTGCATTCATTCTTCTAATATAACTTCTCACTTACTTACACTCAAACAAGTCTTCAACCAAATCTTTCTTTTCGGTCTTACTATTAAACCTTCCAAGGTTGAAATAGGCTATAAACAAATAGACTTCCTTGGTCATAGAATTTCTGAAGGCAAACTGCTGACAGATGAGAAAATTGTTTCGAAGATTCTCAATCTAGAAGTTCCTACCACAAAGAAACAAATTAGAAGTTTATTAGATCTTATAAACTACTATTCTAAATTTATACCAAATTGGGCAGAACTTACATCAGTGTTTTCGAATATGTTGACAAAAGATCATCCATCAAAAGTTTGTAAAAGTACCAGCTTAGAGGATGCAATATGCAGATTGAAACGCATTTTTTCTAATCCACCAGTCTTACGTTTACCAAACATAGATTTACCCTTTATTTTGACCACAGATTCGAGTGCTATCGCAATTGGAGGATGTTTAATGCAAGAAGTGGATGGAGTGAGACACCCAATTCTCTACGTAAGCCGTAAGCTGAAGAAAGCAGAGACCCGTTACTCTACAGTGAAATTGGAGGCATTAAGTCTATTATTCTGTATGATCAGATTGTCTAAGTTCCTATTAGGTGCCCACTTCGTTGTACTCACCGACAATTCGTACTGAAGCAAGGTGTTCCCAAAAACCATCGTTTGCAAAGATGGTGTCTTCTTCTTCAAGATTTCGACTTCGAAATCCGCCATATCAGAGGCACTGATAACATTATAGCTGATATTTTATCGCGGCAGACGAATGCGCCAACAGAATAACATTTGGCACATTTACCATTCGCCATACCAGAAATTGTGATATTTTATTCCGTACCATATAACAGTGTAACTCTACACCTGCTAGAGAACTTTCAGTTAAAAGTAATAACACCTCATTGAATAGGTTACATATATCACCCACGAACGTGAAACGTTGAGAACTATACGACCAACTATCAAAGCTCTAAGACCAATCCGAGCAAGAAACATTAACTGTGAAACGATTTCATCTAGTGAACTGCCATTGATCACGAAAACAGGAAGAACACTTATACTGGACATTGAGAACATTCCATACTTGCTGTGGCTAATAGACTTTGCAAACAGCCGAAATACAACTACATCAACGACAACACTCAAGAGACAGCCATACTAACTATTAACATCCATGGCACGATACGCTAACAACAGGAGGACAACGCGCACATCATCGTTGGATTTAGTTATTTAGTTAATTAATTAATTTAGTATTGAATATGTATTATATTATTGTGTATATAAAATGTGTTAACCTGTAATCTGTACATTTTCTACTATATTATTACAGGTACTTCCATTCATAGGTTAAATAACCTGCCTATGCCATTTTCTCTATGTAAATTATAAACCATTTTTGAATCATCGTACAAAAAGTACATATTATCTTAAAGGGAAAATATCGCCTATTCCGTTTTTTCTAAGGGAAATAACACTTACCTCAACTTTACTTATATATATTTTAACCAAATACTATTTTGAATGAAAGAAGTGTGAATGGCTGTGTGAAAGAATTAAATGAGAGAGCGATATACTGAGCGGACAAATTGTACGCAAAACGTATTTATTTTAATTTGTCTGCGTCTTTCATGTAAATTGTACTACTTGTCTAATTTATTGATACATGTTTAGCATTTAGTTTAGTACTCTTAGTTTAGGAGTTAGGATACTACATCTAAGCACCACTGCTTGGAATGCCTGATCATGCATTGCACACATTGGAGCAATTCATGATTAAGGATATCCCAACTCGTGACGCTTGGAAATAAGCCACACATTCAGCACACATTTACACAAAACTGAACACTATCAATTAAAATGCAGTCACTTTATTAGTAACATCGACTTATTAGCCAACACACTAACAAGCCAACAGGGACACATGTAGTCAGATGAGATAAAATAACAACGTAACTACATATTTAGCATTATACAACATACGAGAGTAAAAGTGTATTGAAATGCACACACAGAACAAGATTTGAAGGTGTACTTAATTAGCCAAGACTTTTGTCTTGTTAATCCTCCTTAAAACAGAGGTTAATTATCTTGGTATCAGTGGGATACTATGAGAAGGACGGATTGTAAACACAACTAGTAAACGTCACGTAACTTCGGTCGGATAAGCATTGTTAAGGACACAGGAGAGAGAGAGATCTCTTCACCAAATCAGAGAAGTGGTGTATGGGAGAATACATGAGTGTTGATGCCAGTATGTAGGTTACCAAGTTACTGTCCACCAAACTACATATACCATCCTTATGTGATTCTGTGACAGAATTAGTGCAGAACTAATTACCCTATTACAACCCATCAAATCAGGGGAGAGGGGGGACTCCTGTCACAGCCTCACATTATCCACATTATCTGGTAAACTAACATTAGATTAGCCAAGGGCTACAACTCCCGCCCAAAGGGAAAGAAGTAAGACCCTCGAAGGCCAGAGTATTCCAGAACCTTCTCGAAGGACTGGTCAGTGAGTCCACCGTCCCGTGGACACTGATGTGGCCCGCCTATTGCGGGGTCCACGAGGAACTCGAACAGAGTTACCACCCGTGTCGGATTGCGACACGTGTGGATGGGCAGAGAGAGACGGGACATCGAAGAGGCAACAGGGCCTGCCTTAGAGGGACTCAATAGTTTAGACTCAATAGTTTAGACCCATGTGGGGTTTATAGACTTATGCTAGATAGTATGCTTAGAATGTTTGATGATGTTAAACTGTGTGATGATGTTAAACCTCTGTGATATGCAATTCAGTGCGGGCTTGTTAAACCCACTGCGCCAACGCACTGTATATTGAAATACAATAAATGTTAGATATTATAGCTAACTGAGTTATTGTTGCCTGTGTGAGCCCGAGCTCAGATACCTAGACATACAACACGCTGACAACGTTTGTACGCACTCCTTTTGCTCTCCTGCTTTTTAATCATCATTTCAAGATGTGCAGGGTATGACGGGTTCTTGTCACACATAGAATATTGTTGGTGATTTAAATGACAGTACATACATAAAGGTGGCTTTTGGTCTTGCCTATCTTTCCTCTGATAAGGTTTCTGATTGAAAGATTTTTTAGGCTGGTATTTGGCAAAAGCCGCAATTTCAGATTCATTTATGGATGATTTAAAAATGTCTCTGTTCGACGAAAAATACGCCAAACCTCGTTTTTCCAATTGTTCCAGTGACTCAATGTATGCTTGTTGCAGGAACTTAGCGAAGGGAGATGGAATCGTAGATATAACTTTGTCTATGATCATTAAGTCTTGTAGCTTATCAAAACTTTTCCCTATTTTCGCTGCCTTAAGCCATTTACTGAAGACACTTTGAACGTTGGATACATAATCGATGAACGTTTCGTTCGATTTTGGTTTAATTTGAGAATACTGGATCTGATATCCAGAAGCATCGAGTAAAAAATGCTGCATAATTCTATCATTAATATATTGGTAGTTAGTTCTTAAATCTGCTGGAAAAGATTCAATTACTTTCAAGGGCTCACCAGAGAGATTTTTCATGTAGATCATCGCCCAATCTTCCAAAGGAACTTTTTGAAATTTAAGCTGGAACTCGATATTCTCGGTCCAGGCGGAGATGGAATCTCCTTGGCAGTAGGGCTTCACAATCCCTTTATATTTAGTAAATTTGTTCTGCCCCTCCTGACTCTTTTGCTTAGTGGTAGCTATCTGAACATGTGAATCAATCTCCATTTCTTTCATTCTTAACTGTGTCTGTGAGTCTAATTCCATTTGTTTTTGTTTGGTGGCTTGCTCTAATTCTATTTGTTTTTGTTTGGTGGCTTGGTCTAATTCTATTTGTTTTTGTTTGGTGGCTTCTCCTACCTCTAACATTTCTTTTTGGTGTTGTCTCTCACGTGCTCGTTCATCTATTTCAGCATCTTTCGCTTCTTTGTCCTTTAAAGCTTTCTGCTCTGTGTATTCTTTGTATTTACGTTCTGCCCATTGTTCTAATTTATCCCCGCTATGGCCTAGTTCTTTCCCCGTCTGGATAAATTCTCCTAGTGTTGACATTGTATAAATTTACGTTCACACACCAATGGTACTACAAACAACTTTATATCACCAAATATTACACAATTGGTACGAATAACTAACTTTGCAATCAATAAGTATGAAAATTTACAGTATCACACTGGAAAAAGAAGATGCGTTCATTAATTGAGATCATCAAAATATGTAAAGATACTCATCTGATTTTCTGACAAAATTGGCCACTTGGGATGTCACACTTCTTTCTCGCACACAAGATGGATCGGCACGCTACTACGATCGATGTTCCTGTTCCGTAGAGCAGCAACAATTAATACATTGTTTGTGTTACAAAATACAAGATAGTAAATAACTTTAGTCTCCCATTCTTTACGAGATGAACAACACAAATGTGATATGATTGATATGAATGATATGATTGAATGAATGTATCGTCAATGAATCGTCAAATGTCGGTCTATGTCGTCTTGTCTTCGCTTACTGATGTCTCTGACTGAGCTATACTTTCTGATCGTAATCTGCACACTCGTCTACTTTTCCCTGTACTAACTGTACTTTTGACATGGTACTGTTTCGTGGGTAAGTTCGCTGGATAATCAAAACAAAATATAACTTATTATATATATATAACTTATAAGATCTTCAAAAATAATCATCAAAATAATGAAGATAATTAGAATAAGCAAAATAATCCAAACATAATTTTTGTGGGCCCTCTTATCGAGTCAATCAAAAATAATGAAATATCAGTATCCACTATAATGATCGCACGGCACTCTTCCGATTGACGGGTCTAAATAGTTCCGCAGTGAATAAGTTAGGGTTAAGGGTTAGGGTCAGTGTTAGTTTAACACTAACCCTAACCCTTAACCCCTGACTTATTCACTGCGGAACTATTTAGACCCGTCAATCGGAAGAGTGCCTGATCTCACTGCTCTCAAACGATGCTTTCAAAACATTTCAATGTGAGCGCGGTGCGTCATTTTTACAGGTCAATTTCAAGACCCCAATAATCAGTACTATCACACTCGTGGTTTGGGTGAATCACAATGTTATAAGTTCACACCAAATATAGTATTTATATAATTCTAATACTTAATATGGATCACATATAATCCTAATCTCAAATATAATATTTTTGTGGGTTAATGGTTGAAAAATAAGTGCTTGAACGTGGTTCAAGCCCCACCTTCTGACACCAAATATAATCCTGCCTGTCAGCAACCTAGCTTTGACAGGCACACATAGATTCTTCTTTTGTACCACACGAATGATAACTCGTACGTCGTACAAAAGGATACAAATTTATTCTGGACTAGTTACACAATAGCTCTGAGAGCTGATAATCATATGGATCATATACATCATGACAATATTACGTTATGACGTTATCTATGGTAATATCTACTGTATTATTCTAAGCCTAAGTCACCACTATTTCTACTGTCCTATAAACAACACAGTATTCAGAGCGAATACTACAATCCGTCCTCTACGCTGTCATGTCCCCGTCTGCTTGACTTTCGTGGCGTGTCCAGCCACGAGCCGGTGACCCTGCATGCGTCAGCAGGTTTGCGTGCTCGGTATTCCAGCACGCGTTTAGTGACTTGTCAATAGCTTACTCTTCTAGAGTTACTACTATTAATGGATACTCCTCGTGGTAATGGTTTCCCCACTCTAACCTGGGTAACTCCTGATCGTGCCCCGCCGTGTCCCCTTTTAGGACACGTGTGTGTCCAGTCGGAGAACTGTTCATAGTTCTCCCTAGATAGGGATGTTATCTCTATCCTGTCTTAGTCCTCTTCCTTAGTTTTACTCCTCTCTTCTCTATCTGCCTACATGCAGCTCTTTGACCAGAGACTGTTTATCAGCGACACGCTAGGAAATTAAACCACTTCCACACAGTCTGCCTAAGGAAGCTACTGAAGATTAAATGGCAAGACAAGATTCCAGACACTGAAGTCCTAGAAAGAGCATTCATGCCCAGTATCCACACTCTACTGATGAAGAATCAGATTCGCTGGGCTGGTCACTTGACTCGCATGCCAGATCACAGGCTCCCTAAACGATTTTTTTACAGCGAACTGCGTTGTGGTAAACGCTCCCAAGGTGGCCAGAGGAAACGCTTTAAAGACACTGAAAATTTCACTGAAGGCTTTTGGAATTCATCATGACACCAGGGAGGCTGCAGCCAGAGACCGAAATTCGTGGCGTGCATCATTACGCAAGGGTGCAGTCATATGTGAGGCAACCAGGACTGCAAGAGCTGTGAAGAAAAGGCAGGACAGAAAAACCACTGCAGGAAATCCTCCTCCAGAAACGTCAAGCATTCCTTGCCCACATTGTCAAAGAACATTTCGAGCCAAAATAGGCCTTATCAGCCATCACAGAACCCACGGCTCCATACCTTCAACTCCACTGGATGAAATGAATGGTCATCATCATTCTTGATGGACAAACAACAAAAAGACCAGTAAAATCTGTGTAGGAAACATTACCAGCCTACACCAGCCAGTTAAATCTATAATAGGAAACATTACCAGCACAGTACAGTTAAATCTGTGTAGGAAACATTACCAGCCTAGACCAGTTAAATCTGTATAGGAAACATTACCAGCCTAGAACAGTTAAATCTGTATAGGAAACATTACCAGCCTAGACCAGTTAATCCTGTGTAGGAAATACTGAAACATTACCAGCCTAAAACAGTTAAACCTGTGTAGAAAACATTACCAGCCTAGAACAGTGAAATCTGTATAGGAAAAATTACCAGCCTAGAACAGTTAAATTTGTGTAGGAAACACTGAAACATTACCAGCCTAGAATAGTGAAACCGGGAAGGTTAACCCGGTCAACAAATGCCCCTAGAAGTCGGATGTGTCGGCCTAACGGCACAAGAACGCAGCTCTGCTGTAAACAGGCACAACGCAATCACGTCCGGAAAAAAAAACTCCGGATGAACGCAGAAGAAGAACAGTGGGATCTGTATAGGGAAAATTACCAGCCTAGAACAATTCACATATTTTGTGCTGAATTGTGGCCTGGTGATATCCGTATATGCCTGTCCGCAGAAGTGAAGTTCCAGTGGTAATCCTGCACACCCCGCAGGGTCTGGGCCTGGAGAGGGGACAGAGAGCTCCACAACACAGTCTCTGTGGTGCTGAGTCAGGAGAAAGTCTTTATATCAGCCTCATTTTGATCAACTGCAGGATCTTTTAATGGCTCAAACAACTTGAATATCAATGTACCGGACTCACAAATTAACACTTTGTCTTCCAGAAGATACACAAACAATCAACACCAGACCACACCAAACACTACATACTTAAATAATCACAGCTGTGACTTGGGGGGAATAATGACACAGCGTTTCCCAATTCCCCAACATACAGATTCGAGAGTTCAAAATAAGATGCAGGCAATTTGGAAGCTGACCACATTGCATTGATTTCAACGGCATAAGACAACAGCCTTTTAGAAAGCAATGCTACCCATTGAACTATAATTGCCTAGTTCATAACAAGCAGCCATTAAATGCTGGAGCTAACTGCAACATCATGCATGGGACATGCAAGCAGCTTTAACATACTTCAATATTCTAACCAGATAATGTCGAAAATAGGCTTTGTCTTTCAAAGTATTTTTTTCTTTAGTTGCATGTCCTTCACAGGACGGAGCAGGCAACCCCAGCAGTTTTGTTGTTCGTGATTCCTGGGCAAATTTTACATTCAGTAGTTTGCCATTGCTTTCTGAACGACCAACACCTATACCTTTTTTTAAAAAAACCAGCACGGCTGGTTTCGAACCCGGGTATACGGGCTCACAAACCGCGTTTGCAAGCCCTTAGCCAAGGCGACCAGTTTCAAAGTATTACTCCCCTAAAATTGTTCAATGTGTGAGGATATCCTGTTTGGCAGATATGTAAAAGATGCACCATGATCCATCTGGAGTACAATGAAAACGATAATGACGACAAAGTATTCAACCGCTGAAACATTGATTCTTTGATGAATGACATTCATAGGTAAATCAATTTGTACAAGATAAATTCATACCATACAGAAGAAGCGAGAAATGCTGCACATGCAGGCATGAGCCTAGGGGCAATGAACATACAAGAACATACTTGAATGTACACAGTTGAAGAATGTATATCCAACAAAACATTGCATCTCCAATGACATGACAAATGGTTATCTAATGAAATGTATGTGTACAGGTTAAAAATATGAATGAATATACAATGAAATAACAAAATATCGTATGTACAAACTGACATATTTGTATATACACACACACACACATATATATATATATATATATATATATATATATATATATATATATATATATATATATATATATGTATATATATATATATGTATATATATATATATATATATATATATATATATATATATATATATATATATATATTTATATATATATATATATATATATATATATATATATATATATATATATATGTACATATATATATATATATATATATATATATATATATATATATATCAAAGACATAAAATATATATTCATAGCTGTCTGATTTACAGACATTTATATTTCTAACCGTCTGAAAATACAGACACATACATTTCCCCATGTGTCTTCTTTTGGTGCAGAATATATATTCCCAGCTCCTATCTCATTTCTAAGACAGAGAAAACATATTCCCAATTGCAGTCTCATTTAACAGAGAATACATATTCCTAAATGTTAAATGTTATTATCCCCCATAGAATACATATTCCTAACATTTCACACACAGAGAGTTCATACTCCCACATGTAATTTTTTTTTGCAAAGGCAGAAAATGCACGTTCCAGCCACAAATACATATTCTTATATGGTCTGATTTACAGATAGAGAAAGCATATTCCCAACTGTTGTTCAATGTCAAAACATACAGGGAACATATATTCTATGTTCGACATTTCAGACAAATGACATGCAGAGAACATGCATTCCAGTCTTGTGTCATAGCACGGAAGAGAATCAAGACATGAATTGATCCATGCCATTGGAGATCACAATTTGTGGAGAGGCATGATTGCCCAAGCCAACTTGCAATGCACTGGATGATGATGATGAATTAACTGTAGTGTTGAATATTTTATTACATCATTCATTGTTCATATATTGGTATTGAATATCATCATACTATCTCACTGACCTTCCCATTTTTAAGAATGTTGGTTCTGTCATATATTCATACACACATTTAAATAACCAGTCACACATACATTAAGGTATGTGACTAGTAGTACTGACTTAATGTTGTAAATGAATCTTCTATTTCTTTTGACTTCCACAAATATATCCTTGCTATGAAAGCCCCTCTTGCCTTTGCATTCTTATTTTAATATCGTTATATGTTGACCCATCTGTGTCTACATTGCTACCTAAATAGGTGTATAATTCTGCCTCAATATCTTTTACTTTGTCCATGGATTTTTAGATCTAATTGTAACCTCCTATCCAATGTGTTTAAATAAATCTTGCATCTCATTTTGTATGTGCGACAGGAGGGCAATGTCATCATTTTCTAGATCATCAAACTTCAGTTCACAAGCAGACAATATTGGGACCAAATTTAGCTAATTGTCAAATGTAAGTACGCTCACAACTTTCACATTAGAAGCTCACACAGTAGAATTCTTGCTCATAAGACCAGTTTAGTCAGAACATTTATGATAAGACTAGACGACCCGGCCAGGCTTCACCCAGTCCCTGGCGGGGAGCGTCTCATTAAATTCATATAAGTAGTCATTATACATTCAAATACATTTCTTTAAGCGCACAGAGTACGCGTTCGGCCCCTGCTCCCGTATCTGTTGCTCGTTGTTATTATTCAGTGTAGTAACATTTAATGTGATGTCGAAGATTAATTTTTAACAAATGAGTTAGAACATTTTCACGCATCTAAAATAGATCCATTATTTTTATGAAAACTTTGAAGATGCCTTAAAGTTTTTATCACTTTGTTTATACCGTATATGACTAGATAATTTCTTAAGCCATTTTATAAAACTTGAAGAAAACTGCAACAATTATTTAAATAACATAATATAGCAATGCTACTAAAAGTAATGTCCCTTGATATAACTTTTGTTGTTACGTTACCTTGCAATATTGTAATTATACGTCTTTCCTTTTAATGTTGTTGTCTCATCTCATCATCTCATCTCATCATGTTCCTCTTGTACCTTGCGGTGTCGAGGTGAAGTATAAACTTCGTGAGAGTGCCCGATTATGGGCTTCGTATATCGACATTCCCATGGATTCTGCTATTCCCTCTGTCCAATGTTTACGTGGTCGGCCTCTTCCTCTGTTTCCATCTGGTCTGTACATCATTGCTTGTTGTGGCAGGCTGTTGACTGGTAACCTACTTGCATGGCCAAACCATTTGACTTGCTGCTTTCTAATAAAATCTAGAACAGCTTTAACCCCCACTTTAGTCCTGATTTCTTCATTTCTGATCTTATCTCTTCTTGATACGTTGAGTATTCTTCTCAGGAACCTCATTTCTGTTGTGATTTTTCTTTTCTCTTTTTCTGTCATTGTCCAGGTTTGGCATTGGTAGCACAGAGTTTGTAGGAAGATTGTGTTGTAAAGTGCTTTCTTAGTAGTTATTGATACATGTTTGTTCTTTAGTATTGGTGCCATTTGTCCAATGAGTTGATTTGCCTTATTGCACCTATTTTCGATCTTGTCTTCTGATCTGCCATTTGATATTATACTTCCTAGGTACTTGAAGCTCTTTACATATTTCAAGGGATGTTCGTTTAGGTGAATTGTTGCTGTTTTTTCTTCTTTAGTTATAGTCATTACCTCTGTTTTGCTTGTGCTAATTTTCATGTTATGTTCCCTACACATTTCCTTTAGACTATTCATGTGGTCTTGTAATTCAGCTTCTGATTTTGCTATTAGTGCTTGGTCGTCCGCAAACAGGAGTTCTCTAATGGTTAGATTTGCAGATGGTTCTTCTTCTGTGTTCTCGTCCTGCGGTATTCTTGCTGTCTCTGCTTAGCTGGTTTCTTTACATATGTTGTCTATATATGTTATGAACAAGAGAGGGGACAGGACACAACCTTGTCGTACTCCAGATCTTATGGTGAAGGGTTCTGAGTGTCCTCCAGTTGCTCTCACTGTTGTATTATGTACAAAACTGTTTTTAAACTATGTCAGTTGGATCCGCGGGAGTGAGAACAACATCTGTACAAAATTTCATCTCAATCGGATGGACCATTCGGGAACGCATAAAGGATACACAAACAAACATTCTCTTTTATATATGTAGTAGATTTGCTTGTTTATCCCAACAAATGAAGACTCCTTATCAGATATATGGAATGAAAAAAACAAGATATAACAATGAATGGTTGCCGTTATAAGTATTTCATCAACTTTAATATGTGTATGATGTGTGATACATGTAGTACAGATTTTTCACAAAGCTGGCATGTATTGTCATGTTATATTTGTCATGATAAGCCAATAACATTACACTATCATTGATTGCCAAATTCCAATTCTTAAAGGAAACTTGAGGAATAAAATAAAAAGCATGTCTTAAGGTAATCATATGATACTTTGTATCATTAATCGTGATTAGATAATGTCTTGAAAATTAAAATATAAAATAACTTGTATATTGTTTATTTGTGCATACATATTTAACTGACAAATCCTTTCATATATTGATAGATGGAGAGTAAACTAAAGGGAAGGGAAAACCATCACATTATCTTCCCAAGACTATGAAGTCTGAGAGATCAGATAGAAATTAGTGGCTATCGTAGGACACCATCCTCTCTGTGTCATGAGCCACTGGTGACATCATACCATCATCAAGCTACTGATGGCAATACCAAAATGAACAAATTTAAAATAGGAATGTGGAATATCAAGACATAGTTGAGATAGGAAAGTTAGATTGCTTGCTTGCGTTCGCTGGCTATGAACTCCAGTGTCAAGTCCTGTATGTCGGATGGTGACATCCTGTTGTCTAACATCAGTGTGCTGTTACACAGGACCTGAGGTTTGCGTGAGTATCCGTCGTCCCATGTCTGGCTTATTGGTGTGCAGACTGGTGGTTCTTCGCCGTGCAGGCAGATACTCTCCGACTTTGGAGGAAGGAAAGTTAGATAACATAATAAAAGAAATAAAATATGAGAAAATTAATATCCTAGGCATAAGTGAGATGAGGTGGAGATCTGGTAAAATAATAAAAGACAAGGAATAGTACTAATGTGTGATTAGGAAACAGCTAAATAAATCAAATGGTTATTTGATTAAATCAGACACTGTAGTTATTATTGTCAAATTCAAAGTCAAACCATGAGATATAAATATCATACTAGTGTAGTAGGTCAGCATGGCTGAATGGATAAGAGCACATGTTCTTAAACATCTGTTGTGCGGAAGACAAGGTAAGAGGTTCAACCCCTACACCGGACAGTTGGACTAAAATACTGACCTATCGTCCTTGACTTGGGGACAGTAAGATCATATGGGGGATACTCAGAACCCTTCACTATAAGATCCGGAGTACGACAAGGTTGTGTCCTGTCCCCTCTCTTGTTCATAACCTATATAGACAGTATATGTAAAGAAAGCAGCCAAAGAGAGACTGTAACAACACAGCATGAAGAACAGAACACAGAAGAAGAACTTAAAGAACTCTTATCTGTGGACGACCAAGCATTAATAGCAAAATCAGAATCAAAATTACAAGTCCACATAAATAGTCTGAACGAAGTGTGCCTAGAACCATCCATCCATCATGTGCCATGCTGATAAACGTGGGCAGTCATGTTTTTCCATCTCACTCGATCACCAGAGTCGTGCATCAGCTCTGTGTTTCTGTCTCAACCATGCCACATGGCCAAGCCATCTAGGTATGTACTTCTTGGTCTTCCCCCTGGTCTCTTCCCTTCGATCTTGCCAGTTGTCATCAAGTTCTCCAATTCATTTCTTCTCATAACATGCCCAAAAAATTGTGACTGTCTATGTCTAATGTCTCTAATCAGTTTACTATCTTTATTTGTTTCTTGAAGCACTTGTTCATTGGTTTTATAGAACATGGTGTATAGAACATAACATCCTTCTGCCATGTGTCCACCGTGATGAGGTAGAGGGGCTTGTGTGTTCCAATGACCTCAAGAGCTATGCCGACGGTAGCACAGCTACTGGTAGGGTCACCCATGTCGGACAGGTCAAGGGAGAGGAACCAGACTAAGAGACACACAAACCTGCTGCCTTGTAGGTAGACTGGGGACAGGCTAGGGAAAGCACCCCGAAAAATGCTTGTCGAAATTGGATGTACTGAGCCACAGGCTTGACAAAGCAGTGCAATGTATCTTAATTCATGATGTCACTAATTAAAATTACTCATTATGTTACTAATCCCGTGAAGTCCCATCAGGTGGTGATAGTGCCTGGCCCCCTGCCAAGAGGGGGTCCATCCCATACTACTGGTGGTCACCTTCCCCTGTGCTGTGGAGTCAAGGCACAGAGGAGCAGGTTAAGATCTACTGACCAAACACTCCAGACACTCAACATACTAGTGGAATGCCGAAGGAGTTTATAACAAGAAAGTCTCAGTAACAAAGCGTCTTCATAAAGATAGAATAGATGTTGCATGCATTCAAGAGACACACCTCAACGTCAATCGCAGATACTCAGTCAGAGGATATCAAGCCACACATTTCAACCGTGAAGGACACAAAGGAGTTCTAAAACTTACACGAAATCAATACCTTGCAGCAAAGTATCTGTGACCTCTGACAACGAAACAGAAATTATAGGTGTTGATATAATGATAAAGGACGTGAAAATAAGAATTTACAATCTGTATAGCCCAGCAGATAAGGACTTACACACTAGCAAACACGAAAATAACTGACACAAACTGCATTATTGTCGGAGACTTTAATAGCCATTCAGAAAGATGGGGATACCCAGATACTGACAAAAGAGGAGATGAAGTACAGGACTGGGAAATAGACTAAAATCTCCATCTACTCAACAAAGCGGATGACACACCGAGCTTCTACTCCAGACTTAGCTTTCTGCACAGGAGACCTCCACAAAATTGATCTCCATATGCTTGACCAAATAGCAGGTTGTGACCACAGACCAATCAAGCTTGTAATGAATATGGAGTATGTTCCACAGGAGCAAAAGCCTTTGCCTCGCTGGAATTAAAAACAAGCAGATTGGGACAGATTTTCCATACTAACAAATATTGTAAAAACATAAATACACAATATGGCAACATGAAGCAAATGGTGGAAAGTCTAACAAGAGCAATAATAAGGCCACTGAATATATTCCAAGAGGACCGAGGAAAAATTACAAACCATACTGGACTGAAGAACTACAAATTTTAGAGGACAAAGTTGAAGATGCCAGGGAGACAGCAGAAAGAGAACAAACAACTGAAGCGAACATCTCAGCAAAATATAAAAGAACAGTAAATCAAATAAGATATTGTTGGAGGGAAAAAACAGAAAACCTGAACTTTGAAAGGGATGGAAACAAACTATGGAAACTAGTGAAGGCCATGAACAATGAAGGACCCAGAAACAAACAAATAACAATTAAACAAGGAAATGCCTTGCTTACAGGAAAAAAGGATACAAATGCACTAATTGAACACTATGCTAGTGCAAACCACATTGATATTACGACCGAACAGAAGAAAGCAGTCAAAGATAAACAGACAGATCATAGTAATACAGAGACAACAGCAGAATATATGATGGCAAATCTAACAATGGAAGAAATGGAACAGGCAATGAATACCCTAAAAAAGAAGAAATCACCAGGAAAGGATGGAATCACAAATGAAATGCTAATAGGACTAGGCACTAAGGCAAAAAAGAAACTACTAGCAGTCCTAAATTACAGCTGGAAGAGAGGAATAGTCCCACAGGCATGGAAGGAAGCTATACTAATACCAGTCCCAAAGAAAGGAAAAGACCTGGAAGAACCAAATGGCTATCGACCTATCAGTCTACTTAGCTGTGTAGGAAAATTAATGGAACGCATTATCAATGGCAGGCTAACATAACATCTGGAAGAAAACCAACTCTTAACACCACACCAAGCAGGATTCAGAAAGTACAGATCCACTGAAGATCAAATAACCTATATAGCTCAGGAAATAGAGGATGCCTTCCAAGAGAAAAAGCACACACCAGCGGTCTGGATAGATTTAGAAAAAGCATTTGATAAAGTATGAAAGGAAGGACTGAAAGTAAAACTGCAAAGAATGCATGTTTGTGGGAAAATGTACAAATGGATCAGCCATTACCTTGAGAACAGAACTGCCAGGACAAAAGTACAAGGACAAACCAGCAAAATGATGCTGTTGGAGCAAGGTGTCCCCCAGGGAAGAGTTCTTTCACCAACATTATTCCTAGCATATATAAATGACTTCACGGAAAATATTCCAGCCAAAGTACACACATCCTCCTTTGCAGGTGACCTAGCCATATGGACATCTGAAGAATATATTAGTACAGCTAACAGCAGAATACAGCAAGCCTTATTAGCGCTAGAGGACTGGTCAAAATTATGGCTAGTGAAGATAAGTGAGGAGAAAACAACATGCTCAGTGTTCTCCCTCTCAAATAAAACTCAGCAACCTAAGCTGGTATTGAATGGAAAAATATTGCGCCATGAAGAAAATCTAAACTATCTAGGAGTCACCTTTGATCGTCACCTGACATGGAAGACAGGTTGAGAAAAATCAAACAAGAGCAAGGCAAAGAATGGAAATCATGAAAAAGCTTGCTGGTACAACGTGGGGAGCAGATAAGAAAGTTCTCAAGAAGTTATATACTGGACGGGTGAGGCCAGTACTGGAATATGGCATTGCAGTTTGGCAACAGCAGTTAAGTCAAACTTTAACAAAATAAGTATAAAATCAAGGAATGCAAATCCTAACTGGAAGCCTGAAGACAACACCTATTAATGAACAAGAAAAGATCACTTGTTTACAACCAATGCAGGATAGAAGAGATAGCAGAGCCCAGAAACAAGCAGAAAAATGTAGAAGATTGACAGACCACCCTATGTATAACATGTTTAATGGTTTTGGAAAGGGAAGACTGAAGCGTAGCAACTTTGTAGAAACTGGAAAACAAAAGATTAGGGCAGATCCTATACTTAACATATCAATAGTCAAAACCATTTACAATGCACACAAGTTCCCAGCTTGGAGACAGATGGAACCACCTGAGATGATAGAAAACATTCCTGGTATTGAGAAAAAGAACACTAAAAATGAAACCGAAAGAAAAAAAATCGCTCTAAACTACATAAAAGAACATCACCCAAGCTGAAATTGGACCCATGAATTTACTGACGGATCAGCCAAAAATTCAATAGAGAATGGAGGAGAAATTCGCCTAAATTTAAAATATGGAGTGAAAACAACAGTCAGTGGCAAATGGAAAATTTTCAAGTAACTTCAAAGCAGAGGTCGAATCTTTGAAAACTGCAGCAGAAATGCTCCTGATGGAGGAAAATAAAGAGAAGCAAATATCTATCTTCACAGATGCAAAGTCAGCTGTCTCAATACTGAAGAGCAAAAACAGCACAGAACTAGCAGACCTAAGAGCAGCACTCTATGGACTATGTTAGAAATCCAAAAAAGTTGTAATACAGTGGATTATATCACATTGCAATACATGCAGAACAGAGAAAGATATTTTGGCCCACACCTGCTTCATTTGAGGACAAGCTCTATGGAGATATCAACAAGCTAAAGTTGACCGCAGCTTACTTTAACTACATTCAGGTTGACATCTAAAGGTGCATGAAGAAGTATTTAGACTGCCACACTTCATACCACAGGTATGTCGGTTACAAAAGCATCCCAGAGACATGAAATAGAATATTGCTTGGCCAACAAATCCATTACGTGGAAAGTCCAGATCAAAAGCTCATTGTGTGGGCTCCATAAAAGGTGGAAAAAGTGTCCTAGTGGCACGAAATGGAATATTGTTTGAAAAGCACATCCATTATGTGGAAAGTCCGAATCGAAAGTTCACTGTGTGGATGTTATCTGCAGACTGCATTCTTCTGGTTTCCGGATGAACAGCCTGTGGTGAACGGAGGGCCCAATACATGGAAGTGAGGCTAATCAGCTATGCGCAGGACGTGACGATTCCTTGCGTGAGCCCAATACCAGAGCGCTATGTGTCGGCTCAGCAATTATGGAAGCCTCCTTGGATGGCGGGGAATGCCCATGCTCTGCCCCTGCTTTCCCTTGAGAGCTGACCGTTATGTCATCGGCTGTTCTAAATTGGCCAGCTGGGATGGGGGATAACACCACAACAGTGAGAGTCAAACGTCTTAAAAAATCCCCGGGAAGGTTAACCCGGCCAACAAATGCCAGCAGAAGTCAGATGTGTCGACCTAATGGCGCAAGAATGCAGCTCTGCTGTAAACAGGCACAACACAATCACGTCCACACAAAAAACTCCGGATGAACGCAGAAGAAGACGAAGAAGAAGAAGAACATAACATGAAAATTAGCACAAGTAAAACAGAAGTAATGACTATAACCAAAGAATAAAACACAATAAACATGCATCTAGAAGAACACTCCCTGAATCAAGTAAAAAGCTTTAAGTACCTAGGAACTATACCATCATCAAATGGCAAATCAGCAGATGAGATCGAGAATAGATGCAATAATGCAAACCAACTCACTGGACAAATGGCACCAATACTAAGGAACAAACATGTATCAATAGCTACTAAGAAAGCACTTTACAACACAATCTTCCTACCAACTGTA
This sequence comes from Cepaea hortensis, assembly GCA_963921405.1. Lineage (NCBI taxonomy): Eukaryota > Metazoa > Mollusca > Gastropoda > Stylommatophora > Helicidae > Cepaea > Cepaea hortensis. The sequence continues at coordinate 493,512,354 of OY992876.1, read as the reverse complement.
TGCTACCAATGCCAAACCTGAACAATGACAGAAAAGAGAAAAGAAAAATCACAACAACAGAAATGGGATTAATGAGAAGAATACTCAATGCATCAAGTAGAGAGAAAATAAGAAATGATGAAACCAGGACTAAAGTTGAGGTTATAGCTGGGCTAGATTTTATCAGAAAACAGCAGGTTAAATGGTTTGGCCATATAACTAGATATCAGTTATCATTTATCAGTTGGGTTATCTTCATTGCAATCCGAACAGGTCCATAGGTCCTCAGACCCTCCCCCCAGCATATGCATCAGCGCGTCCGGTGGCAAATAGTGCCAGTTCTGTGTTGGTTGACCAGGCACCTCGTTTTCCTGATGTACCTCTTGTGTCTAGCCATGCCAATTCTTACTCCCAAGTCTTTCATCCTGGACAGCGATGTGGATTCACTGACGTCAAAGTCCTTTGTTCTCGACATGTCTTTAAGGACGTTTATAACATCAGCACGATCCATGGGCTGGCCATCTACAGGGGGTGCAGAGCCAGCTAGTTTATCAGCTCGTTCATTTCCCTCGACTCTCGCATGTCCCGGGATGAAGATGAAGGTGACTTTATGGACAACAGACTTCTGCAGCGACCCAGTCCACTGTCTATGTACAGATCCAGCTTCGACCTTCTGATTCATGCTCATTGAATCACATAGTACACACACGTTGGTATAATGCTGTGATTCCAGCCATATGAAAGCCTGTGTAACTGCCATCACCTCCATCGTCATGCTGCTCGTGGTCATAGAGTGGGCACCTCTGGGTTCTTGAATGGTTCGGCCTGCTGAATGGGCTGTAAATGCACATGCACTTCTCTGCTGCTTTACAACAGATCCATCTGTATAGATGAGCACTTCAGGGCTATCTGAGTGTTCATAGATGAGTGCGTAGAGCTCTGCAATGACATCGGCAGGGTTCTGCTCTCTGCACCGTCTGTCGAGTGCGGTAATACAGGAGAAAGTGCACTTAAAAGCTAGAGACACAGACACCCATTCCTTGCCGGGGTTGATACTGGTAAGTCTGCAGACCATGTCTGATGACATCTTCCGCCTGACCCATCCATGATTTTCCCCTCTTTAGCCTGTCACCCTTTTCTCTGAATATAGCATCATGCAGAGGGTGCTGCTCATCTGCACTTATTTTTAAGTGTGCACAAGCTCTCCAGATTTTGATCCTGTGTTTCATTGTCGGGATGGCAAGGAGGTATCTCATTGCTACACAGCTAGTGTCTCTCGTGAAGCCCAAAATGATGCGCATGGCTTCATTTTGTACCTTTTCAAGTCTTCTAATCTGTGTAGGGCTGACAGTGAGGATGGCCAGGGCAACCTCGATGGGTGAAAGAACCAGTCCTTGGAACAGAAGTATTAGCAGTCTTTGCTCGATATTGGCAGTCGCCATGACTCATTGCTGACAAACCTTTTTGAGCTTTCGTTATGACATAATCGACATGATCTCTGAAAGACAGGCTACGATCAAGCCTCATGCCAAGATATGTCATTGACTGGGTTCTACTCAAAATGCTCCCATCCATTCTTACTGCCGGCATGTCTGTTCTGTGTTCACAATATGGTTGTTTAGGGAGAACCATGTAACTGACGCCTTTGCAGGGTTGACAAGGGCACCAGCATCAGCACACCAAGAAGAAATTTGATCTAGTTCACCCTGCATATCATTGGCAACCACGTGTCTATCTCAACCCTGTTGATACTTGGGAATATCATCAGCAAATGACAGAGTCCTACCCCACCCGTCCAACTGTTGTTCAGTGATCAGCACCGTATACACGTTGAATAGTACTGGTGACAGTGGTGAACCCTTGGCAATCCTGGACATATCAAGTGCTCAAAGGATACTCTAATGAATGCGACCTCTAATTCTATGGTGCCATACTGTGATTCACATTAGCATAATAACTGTAATGATCCAACAGTATATATAATTCTTTGGCTCAATGAAATCTAACAACTAAGAGAAAAACTGGAGCGTCAACTGTTAAGTGAAGGACGAAGCAGACTCCTGGCTTTCAATTATATCGCTGTTTAATTGTCACAGCTTTCACAGTCTGTTTCAACAAATACTATAATTCCTATCCTTGTTTTCTAAATATCAGCCATTTGTTCTATTCGTCCGCAGACGTTCCTCTGTCCATCCACCAAGTGTTCGTCTCACTGCTCTATAAATTATGTCTAATTTCTCTGCTCATAGGTTCTTCAGTCTGTGGCGATCTTCTGTAACATTTTGGCAATCTATTCTTTTGTCTGTTATTATCCTTCCAGCCACTTAGTCACGCCAATTTCTCCAGCATCCAAATTGCACTACCTTCTCGTTCCAAGGTCCCCACAAGTCTGCCGTTGCTATTGTCATCCGCGTGACACTTTTCTTGTTGTCAACTCATCTCTTAGATTTTGTGGCATTTTAGGCGTACAGGATTTTCTACATAATTTCTATGACATAATTTCGTTTACACTCGCTATATGGCATATGGCGGCAGCACATGTCTTTTCTCTGACCTGAAATCCTTCGTAAACATCTTGCGCAAAGACCGCCACATTCAGCCATGACTCTTTGTTACGTCTGTATCCTCCAAGTGTGGGCGGCAAGCAGCTGAGTTGTTCCAAGTCACAAGCAAGTCTGTGTGCTACAATTTTCTCCAGTAGCTTGCCAGCAGTGTTCTGCATCATAATGATTCTGTAGCCGCTTATCTTGGAATGGTCTTTGGTTGGTTTTGACAGCGGCAGCAAGTAGCTGTGTAGTCATTCCTCTTTTATCTGACCCCTCTGGATACTGGTGTTGAATTCTCTGGCCAGTTCCACGTCATCATCTGACATCACCAGCAGGTCACCATATCGGATGCCGTCTGGGTCTGGGGTGGTGTTAGGTGATTTCTTGAGCATCGCACGTATTGTCTCAACTGTGATTATAATTCTTTGTCTGTCCTGACCCCCTCGCACAAGTGAGAGAGTGTCGTTGTGGTCCTCTGTCTGGCGGGCCCGTCTTTCTGGTCAGTCTGCTCTATGTAGCGTGTAAGAAGGGCCTTACCTTTATCCGTATCCAACTTTTTCCATGTGAGGTCTGTGCCTTGAAAGTCTGAAATACCCCTACGTTGTGCAGCACCGTTCATGCTCTTATGGAGGCGCCAGAATGTCTAAGAGATTGCTTGGAGCACACCTTCCTGCAGAACTCGTCACATTTCTCTGCCTTGGCCTGTTTGGCGCAGGATTTGAATAAAGTCATCGCCCTATAGACCTCAGTCTTCAGGTTCACCAACTCACCCTGTGGCATGTTAGCCTTTCTGGCTTTTTGCCAGTCTTTGACAGCCTGCCTATTTCCCAGCCATGCCTTCTCGACCTCTCCATTCCACTATGGTGGCTGCAACCATCTTTCTTGTCTCCTGCAGGAGGAAGTTAGTTTTCTTCTTCTGATTTTGTTTATGGAGTCTTGACCAGTGTTGTCATACGGGAAGGCATTTGTCTTGTTTCCTTGACTCCTGGCCCTGTCTTTCTCGATCAGGATGATACAAGGGTAGTGGTCACTGTCGTGGTATCCCAGTGCAATGGTGGGCAACACCAGGGCCAAGTCAATGACGCTGACAGAGTCACCTGGTCGAGTGGCTATTCTAGTGACCTTCCCATCATTCAGACAGACTAGGGCAGCAGATGCCAGGATGTCCTCCAGATCTTTTCCCTGTCTATTGGTGATGCTATTCCCTCATTGACTGCCTCTGGCATTGAAGTCCCCACAGTAGATGATATGCCTTTCATCCATATCGAACAAACTCTGCCATTGTCGCACATCAACCTTCCCATTACGCGCATAAACGTTTATGATTACAAGCTGCACTGGCATCATTATTCTTAATGCCTGCACTTGCAGGGCATCACTGTTCCAGGCGGACATATCGATCTCAGACACCAGTATGATGTCGCAGACCAGAATGGCCTGTCCGAGGTGCCGCCTGTTAAAGCAGCCCTGACACCCCGCGACATTGACTATTCTGTCACCGAGCTGTGTTTCTTGTAAGACTACAATATCGTATCCATTGAGTAGTTTTTCAAGAATGGGTCGGCGTTGACTAAATGATGCACAGTTCCAGTACAGTACTCAAACATGCACGATGCCCAATCTGTCACATTTTAATTGCCTTCTGCATGCGCCTGCTCTCTTACCATGCTGTGTCCTTGCTGGTCATCACCTGGTCATCATGTTAGGCTTAACTATCACCACCAGGCGTCGATGATACACTGAAGGGAGTCTGGGCACGTGTGCATGAACTCCGTTGCACGGTCTGAACTCCATTTCACCTCGAAAACACACTTAATCCACAAACATTTCAGAAAAAACACGCTCCGTTTTACAAACCAGACTGAAGCAGAGGAGGAGGCCAACTACGTAAACGATGGATAGAGGGAATTACAGAGACCATGGTAACCTCAATATATATGAAGCCCATACACGGGCACTCTCCCACTGTTTATGCTTCACCTTGACACTGCAAGGTACAAGAGAAACCAGATGAGATGAGATAAACAACAAACTCGCTGACAATCCCGTACTAAATGCCTTGACTTGTCTCTTACTTAACTTTGTACTCTCTTTCACCCACTGCTGGGTTGGGGACTGCTGGCCTCAGTATATCATCCCTCCGTAGTACTCGACCTATTCTGTTACAGGAATTCATCACTTGTAAGGTTTCTCTCATGCATGTGTTCTCCTGTGATATTTTAAACTGTCAATCTGAGTAAAGGAAACACCAAAATTGTCACACTTTTAAGGTTTCTCTCCTGTATGTGATTGCTTATGCTTCAGACCGCCAGCTTGAAAAATAGAAGCACCATAATCATCACACTTGTAAGATTTCTCTCCAGTATGTATTCTATTATGGTCCTTCAGACTGCTAGTTTAAGCAACGGAAATATTACAATCATCCCATTTGTAAGGTTTCTCTCATGCATGGCTTCGCATATGTCTCTTTAAGTTGCTAATGTTCATAAAAGAAGCACCACAATCATCACACATGTAAAATGTCTCTCCTGTATGCAATATTTTATGTTCCTTCAGAATGTGATCATAAGCAAAAGTTGCACCACAATAATCACACTTGTAAGGTTTCTCTCCTGTATGTGTTCTCTTATGTTTCTTCAGATTGCCAGCTCGAGTAAAAGAAACACTACAATAATTACACTTGTGAGGTTTCTCTCCTGTATGTGTTCTCTTATGTATCTTCAGATAGCCAGCTTGAGTAAAAGAAACACCACAATCATCACACTTGTAAGGTTTCTCTCCTGTATGTGTTCGCTTATGTGTCTTCAGACTGCCAGCATGAGTAAAAGAAACACCACAATCATCACAATTGTAAGATTTCTCTCGTGTATGTGTTCTCTTATGTTTCTTCAGACTGCCAGCTTGAGTAAAAGAAACATCACAATCATCACACTTGTAAGGTTTCTCTAATGTATGTGTTCTCTTATGTATCTTCAGATCACCAGCTTGAGTAAAAGAAACACCACAATAATCACACTTGTGAGGTTTCTCTCCTGTATGTGTTTTCTTATGTATCTTCAGATCGCCAGCTTGAGTAAAAGAAACACCACAATAATCACACTTGTAAGGTTTCTCTCCTGTGTGTGTTCTCATGTGGCTCTTCAAGCTGCCAACATGAGTAAAAGAAGCACCACAATCATCACACTTGTAAGATTTCTTTCCTGTGTGTGTTCTCATGTGGTTCTTCAAGCTGCTAACATGAGTAAAAGAAGCACCACAATCATCACACTTGTAAGGTTTCTCTCCTGTATGTACTCGCTTATGTCTCTTCAAATTGCAAGCTTCAGCAAAAGCAGCACCACAGTCATCACACTTGTAAGGTTTCTCTCGTGTATGTGTTCTCTTATGTCTCCTCAGACTGCCAGTTTTTGTGAACGAAGCACCACAATCAACACACTTGTAAGGTTTCTCACCTGTATGTGTTCTATTATGTTGCTTCAGATGGCTAGCTTGAGTAAAAGAAGCACCACAATCATCACACTTGTAAGGTTTCTCTCCTGTGTGTATTCTCTTATGTATCTTCAGATTGTCAGCTTGAGTAAAAGAAGCATCACAAATATCACACTTGTAAGGTTTCTCTCCTGTGTGTGTTCTCTTATGTGTCTTCAGATTGCTACCTTGAGTAAAAGAAGCATCACAAATATCACACTTGTAAGGTTTCTCTCCTGTATGTATTCTCTTATGTTTCTTCAGATCTTTAGCATAACTAAAAGCAACACTACAATCATCACATTTGTAAGGTTTCTCTCCTGTGTGTGTTCTCATGTGGTACATCAAATTACCACCTTGAGTAAAAGAAGCACCACAATCATCACACTTGTAAGGTTTCATTCCTGTGTGTGTTCTCATGTGGTACTTCAAGCTGCCAACATGAGTAAAAGAAGCACCACAATCATCACACTTGTAAGGTTTCATTCCTGTGTGTGTTCTCATGTGGTACTTCAAGCTGCCAACATGAGTAAAAGAAGCACCGCAATCATCACACTTGTAAGGTTTCTCTCCTGTATGTTTTCTCTTGTGATTCATGTTATTCTGGCACTCTAGATGGTTATTTTGAATCAAAATACCATCCAATTCATTACATTTGCTCTGAGAATCTTTTTCTTGTGGTTCCTTATTTTCCTGCTGACAATTCTCAATAGCCAGAAATTGTTTATTGTTTGTATCAATCACAGAAGACACATTTTCTGACATTTGACAACAATGTTCATGTTTTACTGATGCCTTACTACTGGTCTCAACCATTCTTTATTCTGAGTTGCTGTGTTCTGTCATGTCTTGAATGATGCTACCACCAGTTATGTCTACCATGTTACTGAAGCTGTGACTCCTGTCCTCACACAGAACATCTGATAGTTCTTGTTTCACAACCTTCATGTCTATGCTGTCATATGTCCACTTTTGTGAATGCTCTTGTATAGGAAGGTAAGGACTACTTGAAGACCATGAATGTGTTTCTGAAACACACCAAAGTAAATAATTAAAAGCCTCATGAATATACAAGGTATTGAATAGATGTGTGTGTGTAATCAAGAAGGAATACATTGCAGCTATAGACAATCAATTCCAAGTGAATGAAAGATTGAGAGGAAAAAAATAATTAATGTGCTCATGTATGATCTATGCTGATGTATTATCTACACTGATATATGATATAATTTCATGGTGATCTAAGCTGATATGTGATCTATGTTCATGTTGATATAAGCTGATATATGATCTATTTTCATGATGATCTAAGCTGATATATGATCTATGTTCATGTTGATATAAGCTGATGTATGATGTAGGCTGGTGTATGATCTAAACTGATGTATGATTTAGGCTGATATATGATCTATGTTCATGATGATCTAAGCTGATATATGATCTATGTTCATGATGATCTAAGCTGATATATGATCTATGTTCATGTTGATATAAGCTGATGTATGATGTAGGCTGATGTATGATCTAAACTGATGTATGATTTAGGCTGATATATGATCTATATTCAAGTATTATCTAAGTTCATGATATAATCTGATGTATGATCTATGTTCAGGTATGATCTAGGCTGATGTATTATTTAAGTTCATGATGATATAAGCTGATGTATGTTCTAAGCTGATATATGACCTAAGCTGATGCATGATCTAGGATGTGCTAGGCTGATGTATATCTACGTTTATGATGATATTAGGAGCGTTCATTTGAAATCCGTTTGTGCCACACCGCGCATAATTGCCTGTGTTAAAAATGATCATGTCATAGTCATGTGATAAGTACTGACCAATGAATTAAAGAGCACGTGTTTATCATCCCATGATGCATAGGTTCTGTTTCTGACCATTGAGAAAATGGCCGGGTTGATCCAAAATCCGTTCAAAGAAGCTCAAAGAGCAGTGATTCAGTTTCTTTCATTTGAAGGATGTCGACCAGTGAGCATTCATCAAAGAATGCAGGCAGCATACGGTAACAAATGTGTGTCAAAGACAACAGTGACAGACTGGGCACGAATGTTTCGGAAAGGATGTCAGTTCACGACAGATCTTCGACGGTCAGGTCAAGCGCATATTGCTGCAACAGGAAAAAAAACATTGCCAAAATTGATGCAGCAGTACAGATGAACCGTTGTCGAAGCATACGTTCACTAGTGGAAGAATTTGATGTGTCAATTGTGACAATTCAAAAGTTTGTTCATAAGAATTTGCAATATCGGCAGGTGTCTTTACAGTGGCTATCACAGATGTTGACTGACCACCAAAAAGAGGACGCATGGGATGGTGTTTGAACCACTTGCTCCCCCGACATGTCTCCACCATGCCGTGGTGGGGGAGCTTGCGTGTCCCATTGACCCTATCTGCTTGCCGATGGATGAAAACTACATATCGGACAGCTTATGGGATAGGGGCCAGACTAAGAGAGACACAACCTGCTGCTCTGTAGGTAGACTGAGGATAGCAGTCAAAGTATAAATCAGGTCTACGAAGGCAAACATTCTTGGTCCAGACAATACCCTAAGGCTCTCTGTCCAGAATTTAGATTGAACGCCTCTAAGCCACAAACCCTCGGAGGTGAGAGCCGGGCCGATACCCACTTACCGAAAAATAGAGGTGAGATACTGAGCACGCTACATGCCCAGTTCTGATACTTGGTCGAAGGCTCTCAGCTGGGGGATATGAGGGATTCCTGGATGAGAGGGCCTGGCCGTTTCTCGTTCACTGCTGCACGGAGGTAATGTGCTGAGCCGGCAGCACATGTAGCCTACCTCGTGAGCGAGTACTCAAATGCAGAAAGTGCCCCAGTCAAATGAAATGGTTACGGAAACTGTCTGTATCTAACTCATAGAGAGTGTAGACAAAAGTGAAAAAAACGTCTCAATAACACGAAATGGAACGCACGGCTAGCGAATCCATTGCGTGGACCAAAGTGGAAAGCAAATGCTTACCGAGTGGATGTTGCCCTCAGTCTGACCGTTCCTGGTGTGTGCTTGACCGATCAGTGGGAAGCAAGATGCCCAACACATGGAAGTGAGGAACTAAAGCAGCCATGAGCAGGACGCAACTCCTTGGGTTAGCCCAGTCTCAGAGCAATATGTGCCAGCTCTGCAATTATGGAAGCCTCCTTGGATAGTGGGGGAATGCCCATGGTCTGCCCCTGCCTTCCCTTGAGGGTTGACCGTGATGTCGATGATCGTGTCGATGATCTTGACCAGCTGAGATGTGGGTTACATCACAACAATAAGTCTAATGTGCCTCGAAACCCAAGGAAGGCTAACCTCATTACAAAATGCCCGCTGAAGTCGGAAGTGCCGTCCTACGGGTGGCAAACTAAAAATTGGCACTACGCATTTACGTCCGAGTGAAATGTCTCGTCAGAATGTCTCTCGTGCTAGGAACAGCTCTGACTACCTAGTTTCCGAATGCCTCTCTTGTTCGGAAATGCTCTGACTAGGTAGTTTTCCGAATGTCCGCATTGCCTGGAACAGCTCTGGCGGGCACAAGGACAAGCACATGTCCGAATACTCGCTAAGTGGATACCATCTGCAATCCTGACTGGTTTGTGCAGGAACGGCCCAGGGCGAACGAAATGCCCAATATATTGAAGTGAGGAATTAAAGCAGCCATGAACAGGACGTGACGATTCCCTCTGTGAGCCTAGCACCAGAGCGTTATGTGTCAGCTCTGCAATTATGGAAGCCACCCAGGATGGCGGAAAATGCTATGGACTGTCCCTGCCTTCATTTGAGGGATGACCGTGCAGTCTTCGACTGTTCCAACTTGACCAGCTGGGAGGTGTACGGTACCACAAAAGTGAGAGTCTCCCAGGAATGCTAACCTGGTCAAAAATGCACGCTAAAAGTCAGATGTGTTGGCCTGAGGGTTTCGATCCAAAGGTGCCTAACCAGACAAACCGCAATCACATCTGAAAAAACACTCCGGATGAACGCAAAGAAGAAGAAGAACCACCAGCTGTGTTACAGAGTGGAGAGTGATGCATTTCTCTTCAGCATAGTGGCAGGCGATGAATCATGGTGTCACCACTTTGAGCTGAGCAGCAAAAGAGAGAGCATGCAATGGAAGCATGCTGGATCACCAAAAGCCAAAAAATTCAAGTTACAGGTTTCCGCTGGTAAGATTATGCTGAGCACATTTTTTTACTATGAAGGGCTATTGTTGGCCGTCTTTAAAGAACCTGGTGTCAACATCAACTTGCAAACACTAGACAAGCTGCAAAAAGCCATCAAGAATAAACAACCCGGCATGCTTTCTTGCAGTGTGATTCCATTGCACGATAATGTTCGTCCGCATATCGCTAATATTGTGCAGGAAGCATTAACTTGGAAGAAGTGGGAAATTCTGCAACATCCAGCCTATAGTCCTGATATGTTACCATGTGATTTTCATTTGTTCGGACCTCTAAAAAAAGCTCTCAAGGGATGATTTCACACAGATGTAGGCATAATGAACGCAGTAAACATTTGGTTCAGTGAGCAACTACAATCCTTTTTTTGCGGACGACATTTGCCACCTACCTAAGCAATGGGATGCCTGCCTGAATGCTTACGGCGACTTCTTCTGACCAACCCATGGTGCATAATTCATTCAAAATGAATGCTTTGTTTAATTCTACCACACCTGTTAATGTTTCTTTCATGCTTTTGCAATAAAGCCATTGGAACGGGCTTCAAATGAACGACCCTTATATAAGCTGATATATGATCCAAGCTGATGTATCATGTAAGCTGATGTATCATATAAGCTGATGTATCATATAAGCTGATGTATCATATAAGCTGATGTATCATATAAGCTGATGTATCATATAAGCTGATGTATCAAATAAGCTAATGTATGATATAAGGTGATGTATGATAAAAGCTGATGCAATATCTAGCTTGATGTATGGCACCCACACACACACACACACACGCACCTACACACCCGTTCACACATACATGTACACACATATTATATATATATATATATATATATATATATATATATATATATATATATATATATATATATATATATATATATATATATATATATATAAACTCTATATACAGCCTCTACTACGATATAAAGATGTGTGTAAGCAGGACATGATTGATACAGGCATTGATAATGCACATTGGGAGCAAGTCGCCGCTGAACGTGTTGCATGGAGGGCAAACATCAGAAATGGAATAAAGACAAAGGAGAAAATTATTGCAGATAAGTCACACACCGAGCGTTTGAGACGTAAGATGGAGCATGATGGGGGAAATGACCACGTGTTCACATGCACCCACTGTGAACGGACATTTACAGCGCAAACTGGCCTTATCAGCCACATTCGCTACCACCATAGGTAAAAGTTATTTTGCCTTTTTAAAGCACAAACTATCGTCTGTCAAGACGGCAAAGGTGCCAATGGATTGATGGATATATATATATATATATATATATATATATATATATATATATATATATATATATATATATATATATATATATATAACTTGACTTGTAGTTATATGTTCATTTTAAAAACCTCAAAAATTTCTCTACGCCATCTTAATTCCACTGACCACAACTCGACTAGCCTGTCAAATGTAATTATCTTCACCTTTATCTACACGCTTATCAGCCGTGCCCGCTGGCCGTGGCTATTATATTTCTCAAGGGTGCGTGATAGACTGGAGCGCAGGTAAACTACCGTTCAGGGGGAGATTATTAAGGAAAGTAGCAAAAGGGAGATTATTCTGTGTACCAAGGGCAATAATCCAAGAGACATGAATCATCTCCCCTGGTTAATTTTATTTTGTTTGGAAAAAAGGGGAAGTTATTTGTGCTGTTTTATTATGTATTTTTTATAATTATCTTAGGAGGGTATGACTTATATTAATTGAGATTTATAGTTTTATATTCACATTAATAATTTCCGTTATACACACTAGAAATATAGACATTTAATATGTGATTAGTATTAAGAAGTTAATGTTAATGTATGCCTGTCTAGTATATTTTAAAACCAGATTTTCGCCACTCGCTTAGAGTTGATACATGGGTACCCACTATGGACACCTGCCAAAGCTATTATGCTGAGCCGTGGAAAAGTTTATTTATGCATCCAACTCTGGTTTCTCTTCACAAACGAACAAATCTTTCGTGTTTTAGATTTTTCATTGTGGTGATATATCCGGAACTACTTCAACAGCAGACATGGCACCTTTTGACAACAGGTTGGTGATTGGTGGGTTGGAACAAATTGGTGAGAGAATGGCAAGGGAAACAAAAATGTAAAGATTGTAAAAATGTTGTGCAAATACTGATGCTTGTTTACTTTTTACAAAAAGTTAAAAAAAAAAAAAAAAAAAAGAGGAAGGGAAAAAATGAATGGACCCTTACAAATAAGACAAACAAAAAAATAAGCAAGGAAAAAAAGAAAACCAACTCCTTTTACTATTATTGAACATTGCATGTTGCAATTTTTATGTATAAAAAAAAAAAAAAAAAAATAAGCAAGGAGGGAAAAAAGATAACCAACTCATCTTTACACCTACTATATTATTGAACAGTGCAGGATGCAATTGTTATTGTATGTACCTGCCATATTTTAACACCATTTCTAAGAAAATCATTTTAGCAAATGGAACCACATGTTTGGAAAATGTGATCATTATCAAAACTAATGTTAACATTGTGTTTTTTAGCATTGCTGTTATCACCCTTAGTAGTTTTATTCTTTGTCTTTATTATAATAAGATGTATTTCATGTAAACACCAATCCTAAGATAATCAATTTAGCATATGGAATCCCATGTCAAAACTATTATTATCATTGAGTCTATCAGTACTATCACTATCACCCTTAGCAGTGTTATTCCTTGTCATTATTACATTATTTATGTATTTGGTTGTTATTTGCATTATTATCATTGTAATCACTATTAATATATATGGCTTTGTAAACGCGTATACTGTCACATCCCCCTTTCCCACCTTTTTGATACTGTGATTGTTGTCTCTGCTGCCACCCTCACCGGTTGGTTCTAAACAGTTTTTGCACCGCCATGTTTTATCATCACCAAGGGGTGATGATGGTACTTGGTAGGAGTTTTGGAGCCCACAGGAGAGTGGGGCGACAAGGGAAATAATAACAGCCCACTACCATCACGCTGTTGATTTAAAATATTTCCTTACAACAATGTCAATGGAGGAATGTTTAAATGTATAAAATATTTGTAATTTTTGCGCATATGTCACCTACACGCCCACATGCAACGCTCTGTAAAAACACAAACAATACACTTTGCAACGACTTTAACACTCAATAAAAGTTTAAAAAATTTTTAAAAAAGCATCCAACTCTGGATACTCGTGGTAACTCGAGTGATGGAATAAATCATTTTTCCAATCTGTCATATTCTTCTTCTTTTTGTTTGCTCGCTTAAACTTGAGCGTAGTCCTTACATACTGTTTAACGTAGTAAAGGACTGAGTTTTGCGTGTGGGCTTGCTTTCCCTTTTAAAGGTGTTCCTCGCCATACAGGCGAGCCCACTCCGACTTCAGAGGTATCTGTCATATTGATTTCGGTCTCCTCATCGAAGGGTTCAATATCTACATGGATGGGGTTTGATCACACCGCACACCGCGCCGGTCGGTTTGCGCCGACATCCACGCCGGTTCGGTTTGCGCCAGATCGCATCAGACCGGGCACGGGGTGGGGGACCTGGGTAGGGGGTACCCATGGACCGGAAGTGACACAGGAAGTGACACCCGAAGTACCAAAACATACCCACCAAGTTCAAATATTGAGGTCAATTGGGGTTGGCATCATGATATCAGCCGATGTATGATCTAAGCTGATATATGATCTAAGCTGATGTATGATCTAGACTGATGTATGATCTAGACTAATGTATGATGTAAGCTCAGTGTGACGGGTTGGCCCAACTCTCAGATCGTTTTATTAGATTGGGATAGCACTCAGTAAACCCCACTTATATATTTATGTAACATTTTTATTATTATCTATATATCCAGATTTTAGCTAAAATCGTCTTTGTTTAGTGTATTTATATACATAAAACTATAGAGACGGCTAAAATATGATTTCTTCTAATAGTTAGAAGTAGATGTAGTGTAGAGTTTGTTTACACGCCAAGAAATCCAGTTAGGCTGAATTTTATATTCAGTTTGGCTGTGAATTTAATTTGGCCACAGGAAGTGGAGAACTCTTCTATTAGCGAAGATAACTCACCTGTAAAAACCCTACAATCTGCCATTAGGCTTGACAGGAGCTATCACGTCAACTGGCTAAAATTGAACACCTGTCTGTGTCTTAGACATTTTTTTTTCTGGCTCTTGTTAAGCTGAACAACCCACTAAACATAGAAAAGCCAGTGATAGTCTCCACACCCAATAGGCCAGTCAAAATCAAGTTGCAGGGTGAGTTAATAATAATTTTGTTAAATAGTTTTCTGTGTGTGTCGATATGCCGGCAAAATATAAAGGCCATGCCGATCGATAATAGATACTATTAATTAAAACTAGTGTTAGTTAACTAATACTATAATTAGTACCACGTTTGTGCCATGTGGCGTGCCGACAAGGGTAAAACGCAAAGCTCGTCACATGTGGCATTAAAAACATGGATAAATTATATTACTTGATTCTCGAAATTAGGTATCCACCTGCGGAACGACACCTGAGTTAGTAGACGATTAGAGTTAAGATATATTAATTATGTGCTTAATCATGAGGTGACCTCCTTGGCCAGATTTCGGCCTCCCATGTCTGTCTGGTTGCTCTGCTCTAGATAGCGTTCAAAGGGGGCTTTGCCCTTGTCCTCGTCAGTCCTCTGCCAGATGAAGTCAGCACCTTGGAAGTCAGAAATGCTCTTATTCTTGACTACACCACTCATGCTTTTATGTAGTCGCCAGAACAATTTCAGTGACTTGTCTGTGCTTACTCTTTGACACACCTCTGCCGATTTTTCGCTTTTAACCACCTTGACCAGTTTTTTGAAAAAGCTTACTTGTGTGTGCATCTCTCTTTCTAAGTGTATGCAGGGACTAGGATGACCAGCTCTGTTCTTCTTGGCATTTTGCCATCTCCTTATAGCACTACACTTATCCACCCAAGCCTTCTCCACCTCGAAATTCCACCAAGGTGGCTGCTCCCAGCTTTTCTTCCTTACCTGAAGCTTTCTGCGCTTGTCACATCTTATTTTACTCACCACATCTTGCCCTGTACTGTCATACAGGAAAGTCTTTACCTTTAGCTTGTGCTGCCTGGTTCTGCCTTTCTCCACCAATATGCTGCAAGGGTTGTGGTCGCTGCCGTGGTGTCCTAGGATACCCCATCTACACACTGGAGTGAGTGAAGGTGAAACCAGCGCCAGATCAATAGTACTGTCCTCATCGCCTGGACGGCTTGCTGTCCTGGTGACACAGCCACTGTTGATACAAACCAGGTCAATGGTTTCAAGTGCAGTCTCGAGCTCCTCCCCCTATGTATTGGAGGAAATGTTTCCCCATGATCTGCCTTTAGCGTTGAAGTCGCCACAAAAAATAACATTTCTCTCGTGACCTAATATGCCACTTAAGCACTGCCACTTCTGGGCGTCCATACTCGCATTGCGGGCATAAACATTAACCAACACGAATATACTGGAATGAACTCTCAACGCCTGTATTTGTATATCGTCACTGTCCCAACTGGACATGTCTAGCTCTGACGCCACCAAGCTGTCGTGAATGAGAATCACCATTCCCAGATGTCGTCTGTTGTAGAAACATTTGAAGCCGGCAATTCGGAGTAGCTGATCGCCCAGTCTTGTCTCCAGGAGTGCTACAATGTCGTTCCTGTAAACCAGGGTTTCTAAAATAGAGCCCCGTTGTTTTACGCTGGCGCAGTTCCAATACAGAATACGGAGGTCACCTCAGACAGGTGCAAGGCCCAGAACACTTTGGATGAAGACACAGCGACAGTGAAAGAAATCAAGGCTGTTCTTCGACGATCAAAAAACAGTGCTCCAGGGCCTGATGGCATAAGATACGATGACATCAATAGGTGTACGGACAATGAGCTAGAGAAACTAGCAGACATGTACAACAACAGTATAGAGAGTGCTAGCATCAAGGAGGAGTGGTTACACAGCTATCTGATTCCCTTGCCAAAGCCTGACAAAGACCACAAAAAAATTCAGGGATATCGAATTATAACCATGCAGAATACAATAGGCAAGCTGCTGGAGAAGGTAATTGCCAGGAAAATATCAAGCCAGCTAGAGAGGCAAGGTGTTTTCCCACCTACCCTGGGTGGGTACCGTCCAAAAAGAGAAACCTGGACCAATGCAGCAGTCTTTGCCCATGATGTCTATGAAGGTTTCCGCTCAGGCATTGAAACCTTTGCTGCAGCGATTGATCTTGAGGACGCATACAACAGAGTACCATTGGATTTTTTAATGCTTCAGCTACTTGAACTAAAAGTAAGTCCATTCCTCCTTAGTTGGATCGCTGCAGCCCTCTTCCAACGGAAATTAGTTTTTAGATGTGGCAGTTGGACTTCGGAACCAACAACAATATATCCTGGCCTACCATAGGGATCACCATTATCTCCAGTACTGTTCAACGCCTACACAGTGAGAATCACCAGTGAGCAGATCACTGGACCTGGCAGGACATTGTCATATGCCGATGATGTTTTAGTGTATCGTCTGGGTAAGGATAGAGAGCAGGTTGCTGTGGAACTACAAACCGAACTCAAACGCATAAGTACTTGGTGTGATGAAGCTGGGGCAATGGTCAACCCAACAAAGGCAACAGTGACTTGGTTCTCGTTGAATAATCATATTGTCAACACTCCAACACCAACTGTAATGCTGTGTTCAGAGACGGTGGAAAGAACGCAGGCAATGAATTACCTGGGGATACGGTTTGATCGAAGCCTTGCTTATAATGAGCACATAGACCAGGTGATAACAAAGGCCAAGCGGGGTTTGGCTGCGATGTGGATGATGGCGGCAGCAAACTGTGAGCAGCGCCATCTATGTCTTCTGTACGAGGGGCTGGTCATGTCTGTTTTGGAGTATGCAATGGCAATCCTGACTCTCAGCCATAAGCAGATAGAAAGGATGGAAAGGATACAGAATGAAGCTATGCGCATTATTCTTGGATGTACAAGAGATACAGCATGCAGGGCGATGGGCTACCTTCTTGATTTTCCAACCATTCAAGACAGAATACAAGTTTGCAGGGCACGCGCCTACCTCAGAGTTAACGCAAACACACAACATCCACTGCACAATGAAATTATGAAGGTGAAGGGCAGCAGGTTAAAAAGAGGATGGTCGTGGATGGGTCAAGCCGAAGACATTCTTCAACAGGTGTGCTCACTTGAGGACTTAGAACCTGGCGAGGAGTGGGTGCAAGTGCCAACAGATTTCTGCACATCCTTTTCAGTTTGCATCCAACTAGATAGAAAATGCAGACAAGAAAATCCGGCTGCTGTGGAGGCTGAAGTACAAGCGTTGATTTTCAAGAATTCGCTAGACGGTGATGCGGTCATCTACACAGATGGGTCGGTCGTCCGACATGTGAGAAGCTCATGCGCCTTTACAGTCACGCCGGAGGGAGAGTTGTGAAGGAGGACTCTGGTGCTTTCACTGGAACCACAAGTAGCCTGACTATGGAAGTCATGGCAGTAAGTAAAGTAATAACATGGCTCGAGACACAGACATTCACTAGGGCATGTTTCCTTAGCGACTCAATGAACATGATCAAGAGGATAAAGGAGGGGTCGATCTGAAGAGAATGGTTGCTGCCTATGGAGCGGTCTCGGCTGGCAAAGACTAGTTTCATCTTTGTGCCAGGGCATGCGGGAGTACAAGAAAATGAGCGGGCTGACAAGCTCGCAGGTGAGGCTACTGTGGAGGACGGACGCGCCATGGACCAGGCCGACATTCTGAATGCTCTACGAGAAGTAAGACTTTTGCGTGAACCAAGTGATGACTGTGAATCTACAACCATAGCCATACTGCGAGAACAGAAAATTAAATGAGGGGTGGCCAAACAAGAACACTATGCAGGAAGCCAAAGAAGATTGATAAACCAACACAGAACTGGTGTCGTTAGCCGCTACACACTGCGGGATTATGAATTCTTTGGTGATGTAATTTAATACTAGGAAGTGCAATGATAAACCATCTGGCCTAGAGAAACGACAGTGGAAGATGAACCGCTGTGTGAACTAAACAAGACAGTTAAATTCATACAAGAGACAACATTGCAGCTATAAACATATTTCAAGCGAACGAAAGAAGAAGAAGAAGATCTCCACGTATTCTCAAATTAAAACTATATCTTTCTGTTTGCAAAACTGGCTGGAACTGTCTAATTGCTAAGGCCTCATATTCTAGCAATTGTTAATTATTCGTCAAATAGAGTATACAAAATGCCTGTTCGTCAAATAGAGTATATGAAATTCCTTGATTTCTTTGTTAACGTTATGACTGTAGTTCAGACGCTGCTGAGAAAACGTCGAGCAGGGCGTTGAATAACTTGCCGGCTGCACAAGGCTTCCTGAAGACTGACTGTTATTATTTTTCACTGGCCTCTTAGTCCCACCTTGTGCCTTCCCGCCCATTGTGAACCACCGAGGCCCCCTCTGCCAGTGTTAGTGGACAGGGATTTGGTGATTAGATTCGAGTTTGCAGTTTGGATGACTGTCTGTGCACCCTGGCCAGACCAGGTGCAGATAAATCTACACTTTGATCTTAGCCAAAAGGTGACAGATACTAAACCATGATTGAAGATTGATTAACGCTTCTTTCGACTCACACTTTATATGAACTATTATTGTTGCCTATGTCAGTCTGTCGAATGTGTGGTTACGTTTTTGAGTCTCCTCAATGTGGGTATTTAAACCAAAAAAAAAAAACTGACAAAAGTTACAAAGTTGACCCGGCATAAAATAGCAAATTAACTGTTATTAAAGTATGGGACATAGTAAAGTGTGACTACATAATAAGTGAAAACAAAAGAACACAGTAAAGTGTGGTGACAGAAAACATGAAAGTAGCCAACATAGAAAGTTTACTTATCTAAAAAGTTGATTATTTGAAACCATAAATTTCACTAAGAATACACTATACATTACTATTTGCAACAATAAACTTCACACAGAAAAACTATTAAATATCGTTATTTAAAATAACACCCTTCACAAAGAACACACTATCATACATTATTTAAAACAAAACACAACACAAAGAACACGCAATCACATATTGTTATTTAAAACAAATACTTCACAAATAACACACTATCATACATGATTTAAAAGAATAAACTTCACAAAGAACTAACTACTACAAACTGTTATTTAGAGAGGGGGAAGGCAAACAAAGACATGTTTAATCACATCTGATAGAATACTCAACCAGCAAATGATCCAAAATATGATGACGCATGTTTATCTGAAATTTCATTCAACAAATCACAGAAGACAAGATATCACGACTAACCGAATAAGTGCAAAGGGATGATAAATCATTTCAAACGACTTCCTGTGTCTGCCATAGACTTATATACAGTAGTTTTCCATATGCTACGCCCTTTAATTTGATATATAATACAACACGTCTGCTACCATATCAACAACTTTTAAGTTATAACTGTTACACACCCCTACTTCCCATTTATTGACATCCAGTTTTTGTTTAGTCCAAACCTACTGTTTGTTTGGCGCTGAATCTGTTATCATACAAACGAACAACTGTACACACACGAAGTCTGTGTTAAGTAACGGGTCCTTTTCCACGACATCTGACATACTGGGTATATGATGCTTTGCCCCATAATGTTATAGACCGATCATCATCAGTGGATGAACTGGTCAGCGTTACGTCAGCTTCTTTTACTTCCCAATAAATTTGTGGTACCATTTTTAGACCTGGTTTACCTGGCAGCCAAAGTGAAGTTTCAAACGATCCCTGCATTGATTGGGATTTGAACGCATGACCACCAGGCAACCAGGCAGATCGGAGAACATGTCAGTTCATGCACTTGCAATTCTCATGGGGTGTGACACAGCTGTAATATTCACAGACAGACGTCAGCCTCACTGCTGTTGGGTACTGCCAGGGTCAGTAAATGGAATGCAAGCTGTCTTATGGTGACTGAATGACGCTTGTATATGTGGACTTGCTGACTCTGACAGGAGGAAGCTGTCTTATGGTGAATGACTGACTGACTCGTGCAGTATGTCGACTTGCTGACTCTTTCAGTACGAAGCTGTTGTATGGTATCTTATAAGAGAGGATATAGACTTTAGAATGGGCAAAAGAACATGAACTGAATGTCGGAAACACCTGGTTTAAGCAACAGCACAGAAGATTATGGACATGAAGAAGTCCTGACAGCAGGATTAGAAACCAGACTGATTACATTCTGATTAACAGGCGGTTTCAAAATGCTTTAACAGTTACAAAAACAGTTCAAAATGCATACTGTTACACTGATCACAGATTGATTAAAGGCACATTGAAAGTAAAGTTAAAGAAAGTCAAGTATACATCAGGAAACACTAAATATGATCTGTGTGCATTAAACAATGGCAAGGAAATACAAGCAAATTGTAACATGGAAGGAAATAACAGATTTTATGTATTGTCTGATCTAGGGATCTTATTTCAAGATGTATGAATTACCAATAAACGATAAGTAGATTGTGAGCTTTACTAGAACATGATTACAAGAAACAAAATGGACGTTGCGGCCAAAGTCTTCGTTAGCACAGACCAAAACAACACAAACAGATACAAAACTAATAAAATAATCACTAAATAGAAAATACAGAGGTTACTTAGCTGAATCCTGTCTTGGTTGAATGTGTCTAAAGCGCACTAAAGCGAATGGGTAACAGGGATTGGCTAAGATGCCCGATGGACGGGGGAGGGGAGGGGTGGGGAACACACATGTGGACGAACGGTGAAGGGCGAATTAGCAGTGAACTAAAGCCGGCTCTGTGGCGAAGGTTTTAGTTCGTAATTTTGCATACCCAGTTGGCGGGCGCTTGGAATGCAGTACGCCCTGTGTTGGTTAGCATAGGATAGCATGAGTAACGGTCGCTCAGAAAGCAATGACAAACCAACGAACGCAAACTTGTCAAAAAATCACTAACGGCAAAACTAATGCTAGGGATGATGGCAACGCTCTTTAAAAGGTACGCTATCACGTTATTCTAGTGGGCTATATATCTGCGGGGGGAAAAAGAAGAGAGAGAGAGAGAGAGAGAGAGAGAGAGAGAGAGAGAGAGAGAGAGAGAGAGAGAGAGAGAGAGAGAGGGGGGGGGGGAGTTGGAAGTTAAATGAAACTATGTTGGACATTAAGGCCATGAGGGGAGAATGTCCCCAACTGGAAGATGAGGCGGTTTTCCAAAGTCTTGCGATCACGTTCGTGAGATGCGCACAATTTGAGCGCCGTGACCTTATCTCCGCCACGCCACAGTGGTCAGAACTGTTGAAGTGAATGGGCACCGGTTTCTGGGCACAACTGCTGATATAAGATAGGTGTTGCCTAAATCTGTCAGCAAGACGTAAGCCTGTCCTACCGATATACCTCATGTCACAACGAGTGCAGACGATCGCATAGATAACGTTGCGACTCGTGCCTCAGAAACCCTCACAAATGTGGAAAGTGGTCTTGGGGAATGCCAGACTCTGGGTTTGAAGTACATATGGGCAGCTCTTACAACAATTCTTATTTCAAGATGTGGACGATCAATGGGAAATGTTTAAGAATCCAATCAATGTGGCTGCAGAAACAACAATACCTAAATTAGATAAAGTAATTCGTAAGAAATGGATGACTGAAGAAATTGTAAGACTGATGGAAACAAGAAGACACAACAAAAATAATCCTGACAAATATGAAGAGATTCACAAGAAAGTCAGAACATTACGTAATGAAGCAAAAGAAGCGTGATGTGAAAAAAAAAACACACACACACACACCCACAAATGCCTAGAAATAGAAAAACAACACAACAGTAAAAATACAAATTCATACACAAAAGAATTCAGATCTTACTAATAAAAGGTCACATACCAACAGGTTGCTTGAAAACGAAGAATGGAAAAATCAGAATAGAAAAACATGAGATTTTAATACATGGTCATATTATGTAAACACCTTTATGGTGATACAAGCGAAGAACACAATATGATATTCGGAGTAATAATGAAGGACCATCAATTCTGAAGATTGAAGTTTAAAATGCTCTTAACCATATGAAATCTTGCAAGACCCCGGGTCGATACATCTCAATAGAAATGATCAATGTCTTAGAAGAATATGGAATAGGCCAAGTCACCAGACTGCTGAACACAATATATTATACTGGAGATATACCTCCTGAATTGTTTAATTCAATATTTATTGCAATCCCGAAGAAATCAGGAGCCTTGGAATGCGATCAACATCGAACAATTAGTATAATGAGCCACATCACCATGATTTTGCTAAGAATTATCATGCAAAGAGATAGGTAGAAAATACAACCTGAAATAGGAGAAGAACAATGTGGGATTGTAGAAGGCAAGGGTACAGTACATGCTGTGTATATGCTGAGAACATTAATTGAACCTTCTATAGGAGTCTCGGTTGCGAAGGTGTTACGGACGCAGTTCGTGATCCCGAATACTCGCGATTGAAACACAACTGCACGCAATTTAGCAGGAGGCACCGTTGCGCTGGATTTTTATGAAATGGTATGGGCTGCGGTCGTTCAGACAGCAATGGCAAACTACTAAACGTAAACTTGATAAGACATCAACAACAGCAAAAATGTCCATGCTGCCTGCAAACGTCCTGTAAAGGATATGCAAGGGGGAAAAAAAGAAGTAAACAAAGACTTACATCTTTGCTTTATTGACTACACAAATGCTTTCGATAAAGTAAGACATGTCAACATGATGGAGATGCTTGTAGATCTACAATTTGATGGGAAGGACTTAGACTCATAAAAAAAAACATATATTGGAAACAATAAGTTGCCATAAAGATTGATAATGAAGTAGGCCAAAATCAGCCTATTAAGAGAGGCATGAGTCAGGGATGTGTAATGTCTCCAGATCTTTTTTCTTCCTGTACAGTAAACATAGTTTCAGAATTGTTGATGATATGAAAGGAATCATTATTGGGGGACATAACATCAATAACGCTGGATATGAGGATGATACAGTATTGATTGCAGACAATCAGGAGGATCTGCAACATTTAGTACATGCGATTGTTGCACGCAGTGAACAACCTGGGTTAGAATTAAATTGTAAGAAGACACAGATTGTGGTCGTCACTAAGAAGAAGGAAATACCACAATGCAATATACAAATAAATGGGAATATTCTTAAACAAGTGAATCTGTACAATTATCTTGGAACAGTCATAACATCTGATGGGAGATGCCTTGAAGAGATTAGAACAAGAATTGCCATAACGAAGGTAGCCTTTTGCAAGATGAAAAAATAACGACCTATAAAAAGATGTCATTCGCAACGAGAAAAAGAGTGTTGATGTGCTACATAGAAACTGTGCTTTTGTATGGATGTGAAGCATGGACAATGAGCAGACAAACTAAAAAACATCTGATGGCTGTGAAAATGCTGTTTCTGAGGACAATGCAAAGAATACCATGGAGAGACAGAGAAACCAATGACCAAGTCCTACAAGAAATAAATTAGTTAGTTACTTAATTAGTTAGTCGACAAATCATCCTCATTGCACATCGAACCATTCAGTCCATAAGTGCTCGAATCCCCTCCTCAGCAAATCCCGCAACGTGTAGCGGCTAACGACACCAGTTCTGTGTTGGTTTATCAAACTTCTTTGGCTTCCCGCGTAGTGTTCTTGTTTGGGAACACCTCTTTTAATTTGCTGTTCTCGCAGTCTAACAATGCTTGTAGATTTGCAATCATCACTTGGTTCTCGCAAAAGTCTTACTTCTCGTAGAGCATTCAGAATGTTAGCCTGGTCCATGGCGCGTCCACCCTCCACATTAGCCATACCTGTGAGCTTGTCAGCCCGCTCATTTCCTTGTACTCCCGCATGCCCTGGCACAAAGATGAAACTAATCTTTGTTAGCCGAGACAGCACCAGAGGCAGCAACCACTCTCTTCGGATCCACCCCGTCTCTATCCTCTTGAGCATGCTCATTGAGTCGCTAAGGACACATGCCCTAGTGAATGTCTGTGTCTCGAGCCATGTTATTGCTTTACTTACTGCCATGACTTCCATAGTCAGGCTACTTGTGGTCTCAACAAAAGCACCAGAGTCCTCCTTCAAATTCTCCCTCCGGCCCACACCGTAAAGGCCAATGAGCTTCTCACATGTCGGACAACCGACAAATCTGTGTAAATGACAACATCACCGTCTAACGAATTCTCGAAAATCAACGCTTGTACTTCCGCCTCCACAGCAGCCAGATTTTCTTGTCTGCATTTTCTGTCTAGTTGGATGCAAAAGGAAAAGGTCGTACAGAAATCTGTTGGCACTTGTACCCACTCCTCGCCAGGTTCTAAGTCCTTCAGTGAACACACCTGTTGAAGAATGTCTTCGGCTTGACCCATTCACGACCTTGCTTTTTTTATCCTGCTGCCCTTCACCTTCCTAATTTCACTGTGCAGTGGATGTTGTGTGTCTGCGTTAACTCTGAGGTAGGCACGTGCTCTGCAAATTTGTAGTCTGTCTTCAATGGCTGGAAAATCAAGAAGGTAGCGCATCGCCCTACAAGCTGTATCTCTTGTACATACAAGAATAATGCGCATAGCTTCTTCTTGTATCCCTTTGACTGTCCCCAGTCTACCTACAAGGCAGCAGGTTTTACGTAGCATTGCTTTGTCAAGCCTGTGGTTCAGTACATCCGATTTCGACAAGCATTTATTCGGGGTGCTTTCCCTAGCCTTTGACTGTCTCCAGTCTATCTATAAGGCAGCAGGTTTGTGTGTCTCTTCGTCTGGTCCCTCTCCCTTGACCTGTCCGACATGGGTGGCCCTACCAGTAGCTGTGCTACCGTCGGCATAGCTCTTGGGGCCATTGGGACGCGCAAGCCCCTCTACCACGTCACGGTGGACACACAGCAGAGGGGCCTAACTTGATCCAATATTCATTTGCACACTGCCTGGCAGCCTTTTGCATATCCTTCCTAGCTTGCTTCAGCTCACTAAGAGTGTTATGCATTGTTCTTTCCTTGTTTCTTAAGAGAGCTATCTTCTTTTTATAATAATAATAATAATAACATATCCATAATATTTGACTTGAATGAGGTACCTAAGGATTTCATTATGTCAGTTTTATCCAACATATTTTTCTTTGTTGTCCCCTATAATTTTTTTATTTTCCTTCGAAAATTAGGGAAGTGTCATGAAACTATCTAAAGACACTTAATGGGAGGTCATAGCAACTAGGTCTAAAATTTATCTCATCTTATCTCATACCTCTTGTACATTGCAATGTCAATGTGAAGCATAAATGTTTATGGGCTTCATGTATGAAATTCAAAGGTGAAAATTGAAGATAATATGAATAAACATAACAAATGATAACATGATCTCTCTCTTAGTGGATAATAATAGACAGGAGAAGCAAATGGATTTGTCTAGTTCTCTCCATAAGTTCCCTTAGTGAAACCTCACTTACAGAAGTGCAATCATACATATATTTATGTACTAATGTAGACAACGCTAGTCAGGTCTTAGTCAGATATGACTGAGCTACCGTATAACAGTAGACGGTACTACCTGGTTCCTGTTAGCGCCGAACGTTGGGCGGCGCTTACCAAACCTGACACCCCACATTGTGCCAATGGCTTCGGGCGGAAGAGCGCAATTGGGAGGGTACAAGCCTTACCCTGGTGCGAGGAAATGCAAGCTAAAGACAAAATTGTCATGGCAGGGCAGACCAGGCCCTAAGCCTTGGTTGGCGACTGGTCTAGGATCGAAGCTCCGACAGGCGGACAGTTAGAGCATTGCTTTGTTGATCCGGCAGCTTCTGCAGCTTGTCTTGTTCCAGATGTAGGGGTGTTACCTTTCCTCTGGAGTGAACTAGGCAGGCCGAGAGAGGGATCATGCTGCATGGGCAACACATGATCTCTATATTTTAGCCCAGGCTCTGTGCTATGGAGAGGCAATAACTCCATCCCTGGTCTTAACTGGTCTCGGAATCAAAGTGAGAGGCAACTGTTACGGGTTATAAGTCCTTGTCAGTTGGCGTAGACATGGGGCGCCACGCGTTGCCTCTGACGGTGGGAGACACCTATAGGTGTCACTGATCAGCTACCGCCCGCCTCAAGCTGGGCAGCCCCCAGCTAATTGGGTGCTGATCCGCCACAGCCTGCCTGCTTCAATGGGTGCTTGGGGCTAGGACAAAATCTGAATCGCAGGCTGTAAAACCAATGCACCAGGTACAAACAAAAATAAAAATAGACTCGAGTTCATGGCCAGTGTGCCTTGGAAAATACAACATCGGTCGCATGAATGAAAATGGGCAAAGGCTGCTGGAGCATTGCACCAGTAATGACCTATGTATTACAAACTCTTTTTTTAAAACAAAAGAGATGCATAAGGTCACATGGAAACATCCAAGATCCGGCCATTGGCACCAGCTGGACTTCATCATCACACGGAGACAACATCTGAACCATATATCATTGACTCGTAGTTACCACAGTGCTGACTGTGATACGGATCATTCTTTGGTTGTTGCAAGGGTTAGACTGAGACCAAAGAGAATCTACACAGCTAAACACAAATCTAGCCCCAGGATTAATATTATTAACACTCATGATCCTGAAAAGTGCTTTCAGTTTCAACAGCAACTTGAAGACGCTTTCACTGATACACCAGAAAATTGTACAGTAAATGAAAAGTGGGGTCAAATTAAGGAAACTCTTTATAAAACTGCCGTAGGGGTTTACGGCACTGTGGATCATAAGAGGCAGGACTGGTTTGCGGCCAACAGCGAGACTCTGCAGCACCTGATTGATAAGAAGAAGACAGCTCTATTAAGAAACAAGGAAAGACCAACGCGTAACACTCTGAGTGAGCTAAGGCAAGCTAGGAAGGATGTGCAAAAGGCTGCCAGGCAGTGTGCAAATGATTATTGGATCAAGTTATGTGAGTCCATTCAAATCGCATGTTATAAGGGAGACATAAGAAGCATGTATGAAGGAATAAAGAAAGCCTGTGGTCCAGTGATCAAAAGAAGTGCACCATTGAAAAACTTGACTGGAGAAATCATCACTGACAAGAAACGGCAGATGGACAGATGGGTAGAGCACTATTTGGAGCTTTACTCAAGTGAGACCAAACTAGCGGATGATGCCCTCAACGCCATAGAGGCTCTACCAACTCTTGACCACCTGGACACACTTCCCACCATAACAGAAGTTAAGTGTGCTATAAATGAACTTGCATCTGGCAAGGCTCCAGGTAAGGATGGGATTCCAATAGAGGTTATCAGGAGTGGGCAAGACACACTCACTATACAGATCCACCAGCTAATAGAGCTATGCTGGCGTGAAGGACAAGTCCCACAGGATTTCAAAGATTCAAGCATCATAACACTTTACCAGAACAAGGGGGATCGGAGCGACTGCAACAACTATAGGGGTATCTCACTTCTGTGTATTGTTGGAAAAGTATTTGCCAGAATTGTTCTGTGCAGACTTCAAGTCCTAGGAGATCAAGTCTACCCCGAATCACAGTGTGGCTTCCGACAGACCCGGTCTACCATTGATATGATATTCTCATTGCGACAAATGCAAGAAAAATGCCGTGAACAGCATCAACCACTGTTTATTGCCTTCATCGACCTCACAAAGGCATTTGATTTGGTCAGTCGTGAGGGTCTGTTCAAGGCACTAAAGAAGATTGGCTGCCCACCAACGCTTCTGTCCATTGTGGAATCGTTCCACACAGGCATGAAGGGTATAATCAAGTTTGATGGTGCAACTTCTGAAGAATTTGAAATCAAGAGTGGAGTTAAGCAAGGTTGTGTACTAGCTCCCACCCTCTTTGGAATATACTTTTCACTTCTACTGAAATATGCATTTCGTGATCAGGATGGTGGTATATACATTCACTCACGCTCAGATGGCGGCCTCTACAATGCTCAGAGATTGAAGGCTAAGACCAAAATTAGGAGGGTACTGATCAGAGAGTTACTTTTTGCAGATGATGCTGCAGTTACGACCCACTCTGAGGAAGAATTGCAATGTCTACTATCTGCATTCTCCAATGCTTGTTCTGAATTTGGTTTAACAATTAGCAAAAAGAAGACACAGATTATGTCACAAGGTGCACATGGGGTACCATCAATCTTTATTGACGACGCTGAACTAGAGATAGTAGACCATTTTACATATCTAGGATCAGTGGTTAATAGCAAATTATACCTAGATCAGGAAATCAACATCCGGATTGGTAAGGCAGCAACAACAATGAACAGGTTAAGAAAAAGAGTCTGGGAGAACAGGAAGCTTACTGCCAAAACAAAAGTCCTTGTCTATCAAGCCTGTGTCCTTAGTACTCTTCTCTATGGCAGTGAAACCTGGACAACTTACTCACACCAAGAGAACAATTTAAACAGCTTTCATATGCGGTGTTTGCGAAGAATTCTTGGTATTAAGTGGCAAGACAAAATCACAAATACTGAAGTATTGGAAAGATCAGGTTGTGTGACAGTTTATTCCATGCTCAGTCTTCGTAGACTTAGATGGATAGGACATCTTAGGAGGATGGATGATGGTAGAATACCAAAGGATATCTTTTTTGGTGAATTACAGATGGGTAAGAGATCTCAGGGTCGGCCTCTACTACGATACAAAGATGTGTGTAAGCGGGACATGATTGATACAGGCATTGATAATGCACATTGGGAGCAAGTCGCCGCTGAACGTGTTGCATGGAGGGCAAATATCAGAAATGGAATAAAGTCAAAGGAGAAAATTATTGCAGAAAAGTCACACACCAAGCGTTTGAGACGTAAGATGGTGCATGATGGTGGAAATGACCACGTGTTCAGATGCACCCACTGTGAACGGACATTTACAGCGCAAATTGGCCTTATCAGTCACACTCGCTACCGCCATAGTTAAAAGTTATTATGCCTTTTTAAAGCACAAACTATCGTCTGTCAAGACGGCAAGGTGCCAATGGAATGTAGACAAAGATGGGAAAACATAGATATATTAAAGTAAGCACATAAATGGAGCTTCCATAGTGCAAAGTTTGTGTTACCTCTAATATTACATCATTACTGCTGTATGTAACAGAACAATGGAGGATTAGAGGGTTCGATCATGCCGCTACCCGAAACGAAAACGGAAGTTATATATGATGCCACCCAGCAATGATCCAGTGTCGCCCAAAATCGCTTTGTATAGACCATGCATTCTTTCAACGTCATTCATTCATTCAAATATCACGTGACAATAACACAGTCATCCTGGGTTTTCCAGGAAAGGTTTGCCTAGTATTCCATGCACAGTGATTGGTTGAAATCTTCATGACCTTTTATTTAAATAAGGATATATTTCATACATACCGTAATTAATTTTTTTCGGGCACTATTAATAGAAAATCATCAATCATAGATGTATTTTTAAATTCTGCATACAGTTTTTAATATATCTGGAAAGTTTCTTCACTGAACTTGCTTAAATTGTGGATGAAAGCAACATTTTCTGCGAAGATGTGATTTTGTTCCTTGCGCATATTGGTCAGACAGGCATGTACACTTTGTAACACTATTCTGTCGCTGTTTACAGAAAATCATCAATTATAGATGTATTTTTGAATTCTGCATACACTTTTAAATATATCTGGAAAGTTTCATCGCTGAACTTGCTTAAATTGTGGATGAAACAGAACATTTTCTGCGAAGACGTGCCTTTGTGAATCGGGAAACCCATGGCCACGGGCCATTGCGGCTGCACATGCGCATATTGATCAGACTGGCATGTACACTTTCACTTTGTAACACTCAAAACATATAAAACGTGCAATTTGAACTACTAAAGTTAAAGAAAATATAAGTTTAAAGATTAAATAATAATTTATTTGTATACTTGTACTATTTTTTAATCATTTAACATGACAGAACATATTTTTAAAGTCAGTTGTCATATCTGTTTGAGACCATCTCGCATGCACAGACCGGTTTTGGAGGTAATGGACACACTGGAGAGTTCCAAAACGTATGAGGAACATGAGAAATCGTAACTCGTTTGACCTTCACAAAAGTGTGAATATCTTCACTTAGAATTGACATACAGGCATCATTGAGGTACCATTGGATTTTGTTTTTCAAGGCCTATCTACTGTGGTGGTCTCATTAGTAAATACTCAAATTTAAAATCATGATCGAACCTTCTATGGAGAATGTCTACTAAATCAATTATTAAAGGACTACAAACATTCATTCATGGGTGCCTGTGTAGAATACAAGGACTAAAGTGTTATGACATAATAATTATGTGGAGTTCATGAAGACAATTTACCAAATACAAGTTAAGTGAATCAATAATAAGTGAGGAAAAGACACTGATGCCAATCAGATAGGACACAACTTGAGAAAACCTGAAAGATAGTGAAACAAGAAAGTCTATTGTATTGATTGTCTATCTAAAAGTTATAAATCTCAAACAATTCTGAACATGTCACCACAGATGCCACTGACAACTGTTATACTACCCCCACAGCAAATGAAAAAGAGGGAGACCGAACATTACACAGAGAAGACAAACAGAATGAGGTGAATAGAATAATGGATGGGGGGGGGGGGGGGGGGGGGTAGCTGAAAGAGAGGATCAACTTCATCGCACCGGGTTTTATCGCATTTGCTCAGTCTCTTTCCACATGGCAGGCTACTGCTACTAAAAGTGTCGTATACGAACTCCGTAGCTCCAGCGATGATCCCCAGCAGTTACGAGGGAACTGCACCCATGAAACGAATGAGGAATGACCGAGCCCGGAATCTAACGGTTCTAACACTTAACTTTTGGAACGCGAGGCAGGCTGCTTGGCCACCGTAAAGTAAATGGATAATATTAAACGATCAATGAATGATGTAGCAATGTCAGAATTATCGAACTTTCCGAGCTGGGTCTTGGGACTCGATCTTGATTTCGCACGCAATTAGTTGCGTCCAACGATCACTTCCGGTTGATCCCATGTCATGCAAGAATTTAATTCTTCGAAAGCAGGGGAATCTACTCTGATCTTTGCAGTATTGGACCTTCTATTAAGTGCCAAAAGCTTTATGCTGACAAAGTGTTTTTTCTGGATTTTTTTCAACTTTTTTTTACGAATAGTAAGCAAATCTGTCTTATAACTCCTGAAAGTAAACAGAAGACTTAACTTTTGAATGCATTTATGAATCCCTCGTCCAATTTTACATAAATGTGAAGAGTTTTAACACAGCTGGTGTTTGCTGGAGTTCAGGACAAAATATTTCGTGACATGGCAAGTCATAAGACAAAATTCAAGATGGCGGTGCCCATACAATACAATAGTACTAAACTTTAGCGGACATATTTATTTATAATTAGAACTGGTAATTTAACTACTAAACTTAAACAGAATACAAGTGTCATTTGTAGCAGTAATGTATCTGTGTACTTGTATAATATTTAAGCATTTGACATGACTGAAAATAATTTTGAAAGCCAGTTTTCAGACCCGTCTCTGTAAACCTGTAAGTGTAAGGAGTACTTAACTTATGTCTTAGCAGAGCACCAGTACTTAATTATTTAAATAAAATGCTGTGAAATAAGTTATGTTTTTTTTTTAAAGTTAGTATTTAATGATTAATTGCTCACGTCTAGATACAGAACAGTGTAATTATTGAGCAGAAGTAGAAATCCATTAATATTAGCGAATATTTTATTTACTTATTTTTTTTTTAAATTTAATATTTTAATAATTAATTAACTACTGCTTAATTTATACAGCAGTTACAAACTTATTTACTTACATTAATACATGATATTTAATCAACAAAAGAAAGCTGTCGCAATGCAGTTGGTACATTAAGACTATATGAGTACATTTTTATGAATTGTTCTTTCACTAACGACGAACATTTCACATGGCATTTAATTAATATAAATGGGACTACTGCCCTATGCACCGCCTTGGGCTCAAGAGGAAAGACTAACTAATATATTGCAGGAAATGTTATCAACAATAGAAAGATAATGCAGTGTATAGTGAACAGATCAAGGAAATAAGTACATTTTCATTTATTTTTGAGGGATGATCTCATCTCATCTCATCTCATCATGTTCCTCTTGTACCTTGCGGTGTCGAGGTGAAGTATAAACTTCGTGAGAGTGCCCGGTTATGGGCTTCGTATATCGACATTCCCATGGATTCTGTTATTCCCTCCGTCCAGCGTTTACGTGGTCGGCCTCTTCCTCTGTTTCCATCTGGTCTGTACGTCATTGCCTGTTGTGGCATGCTGTTGACTGGTAGCCTACTTGCATGGCCAAACCATTTGACTTGCTGCTTTCTAATAAAATCTAGAGCAGCTTTAACCCCCACTTTAGTCCTGATTTCTTCATTTCTGATCTTATCTCTTCTTGATACGTTGAGTATTCTTCTCAGGAACCTCATTTCTGTTGTTGTGATTTTTCTTTTCTCTTTTTCTGTCATTGTCCAGGTTTGGCATTGGTAGCACAGAGTTGGTAGGAAGATTGTGTTGTAAAGTGCTTTCTTAGTAGTTATTGATACATGTTTGTTCTTTAGTATTGGTGCCATTTGTCCAATGAGTTGATTTGCCTTATTGCACCTATTTTCGATCTCGTCTTCTGATCTGCCATTTGATGATATTATACTTCCTAGGTACTTGAAGCTCTTTACTTGTTTCAAGGGATGTTCGTTTAGGTGAATTGTTGCTGTTTGTTCTTCTTTAGTTATAGTCATTACCTCTGTTTTGCTTGTGCTAATTTTCATGTTATGTTCCCTACACATTTCGTTTAGACTATTCATGTGGTCTTGTAATTCAGCTTCTGATTTTGCTATTAGTGCTTGGTCGTCCGCAAACAGGAGTTCTCTAATGGTTAGATTTGCAGATGGTTCTTCTTCTGTGTTCTCGTCATGCGGTATTCTTGCTGTCTCTGCTTGGCTGGTTTCTTTACATATGTTGTCTATATATGTTATGAACAAGAGAGGGGACAGGACACAACCTTGTCGTACTCCAGATCTTATGGTGAAGGGTTCTGAGTGTCCTCCAGTTGCTCTCACTATGCATTCACTGTTGTCGTATAAACTTCTACATAGGTTTGTTAGATGTGTGCTCACTCCATATTGTTTAAGGATTTCCCACAGCTTGTTTCTATCTACCCTATCAAATGCCTTTTCTTGGTCAACAAAGGCTAAGTAGAGTGTTTCATTGAATTCAATTGATTTTTCTATAAGTTGTCTAAGAGCAAAAATGGCGTCTGTGCATCCTTTGTTTTTCCTAAATCCAAGCTGCGTTTCGCTTAGCTGGGGTTCTAAAGTAGTTCGTAATCTTTTTTCAAGAATTTTGCAAAATATTTTCCCAGTATGACTCAACAGTGAAATGCCTCTGTATTGTGTGCAATCTCTTTTGCTGCCTTTGTTTTTCCAAATTGGGATAATTATGGCGTTTCCCCAGTCTCGTGGTGTCTGTTGTTCTACCCAAACATGGTTGAATAGTCTATGTAGCCAAGCTGTTCCTACTTCCCTTGCTGCTTTAATTAGTTCATTTGGTATTTCATCCTGTCCTGGTGATTTGTTCAATGGGGCTAATCTGATGGCTTCTATAATTTCTTCTTTTAGTATGTCTGGTTCTAGTTCCTCGGTGACATCTGTGTAGGTCTCTTGAATTCCTGTGAGGGATGATCATTAATTGTTAATTAGATCATGGCACATCCTATCGAAAAATAAATAGTTAGGCCTCGCCACCCCGGACGAAATGATATATGGCACTACGTTGTCCGTTTAAAAATAAAGAAGCCACAGTAATAGAAGGCTAATAATAAACAATTGCCGGCCATTTTAAATTGTTAATTAGGTCAAGGCACATCCTATCGAAAAATAAATAATACGTCAAGTTAGGCCTCGCCGCCCCGGGCGCAATGATATATGGCACTACATTGTCCGTTTTAAAAATAAACAAGCCACAGTAATAGAAGGCAAGTAATAAACAATTGGCGGCCATTTTAAATTGTTAATCAGGTCACGACACAT
Source organism: Cepaea hortensis (assembly GCA_963921405.1). Taxonomy (NCBI): domain Eukaryota; kingdom Metazoa; phylum Mollusca; class Gastropoda; order Stylommatophora; family Helicidae; genus Cepaea; species Cepaea hortensis. The sequence continues at coordinate 493,478,041 of OY992876.1, read as the reverse complement.
CATGTCGAAAAATAATACATCAAGTTAGGCCTCGCTGACTCAGACGCAATGATATATGGCATTATTTTGTCCGTTTAAAATTAAACAAGCCACAGTAATAGAAGGCAGAATGTCGCAGCTTCCAATTTTAGGGCTGCGCTAAAATCTTCCTTATCTCTTAGGTCATCATTGCACTTCCTGGTATTTATTAAATTACATCACCAAAATATTCATAACTCCGCTTAGAATTAACGCACACTCTTCGTTGAGATACCGTTGGATTCGTCTTGTCAAGCTCTATCTAACTGGTATGATTTATAAGTAAAAACCCAATTTTTTAATATTGACCAAAATTGCTAAAAAAAATTATGTAGTACAATATTCAACATTACCAAACTCCGTCAGTAGGTGGTTTATTTATCCAACGCAATAAGATGGAAACCGGGAACAATATACCGCACCTGCTCAGAAGGATTCATCGGGTCCCACTTTGAAATAACTATGATCGTGCGTGTTTCTGACCGGAATATCTCGTGACGATAACAAACGCCATCTTAGTTTCTGCAGAGGCCAGTCTAACATTATGTGCATAGCGATTGGTTGAAATTATATTGTATCATCATCATCAAGTGCCGTGCCAACTGGCGTAGGCGTTCATAGCTCTCCACAGATCTCGGTCTTTGGTGTTCTGGGTCAACTCTGCTGATGATATTCCTCCATGCCACCGTCTTAATCCGTCCAGCATCATTTCTCTTGGTCTGCTTCTGCCTCTCTTCCCCTCGATCTTTCCAGTTGTCACGATGTTCTCAAATGCCTTTCTTCTCATAATATGATGACCAAAGAAAGCTATTTGTCTCTTTCTTATTGTTGTATATAGCGTTCTAGTTTCGTTAGCCTCTTTCAGGCAATCGTTGTTAATTACTCTGACAGTCAAAGGAATTCGCAACATTCGTCTTAAAACCCACATCTCTGTTGCTTCTAAGTTCTTCCTAATTTGTTCATTTACATTCCAAGATTCGCTGCCATACAGCAAAACTGGTTCTATATAGCCTTATAGCATTTAAGCACTCTCTTTCTTACATTCATTGATAGCGACTTATTGCATAAGAAACTCTTCATTTTCTGTGAAGTTGCTGTGAAGTTGGAACTGTGACTAACTAACTAACTAACTAACTCTTCATTTTCTGAAATGCGGCTTTTGCCTGCCCTATTCTGCTCTTAATCTCTGTTGTACATCTTCCATCTGATGTTATAAGTGCTCTTAGGTATTTAATATTATCCACTTGGTTGAGAATTTCCCCTTCTATTTTTATGTCACATTTTGGTGTCCCCATTTTCTTTGATATCACCATTTTTACTGTTTTCTTGATATTCAAGGAAAGTCCCTATTATATTGTAATTGAAATAAATTCAATTATTTGGCAAACAGTAAGTAGTTTGGCACTCCTCCTAACGACTGCCCCAAATTTTTAGTGTAAAATGCATCCCTTACAGGGGACATCCTGAAAGTTGAAAAACATCAATTTGCCACAATTTCCATATATAACTGTGAAATATTATTAGTACGTATTTCCATTTTCTCAGCTCTATATTTTAGTTCGTAGTTCGTATTTTTTTTTTTATTATATCAACTGGATGTGATGAGATACCAGCTGAGCTAATTAAAGCGGGAGGAGATGAAAGCATACAAACCTATCACGCATTATGTAAAAAGATATGGAAATATGGTAGGCCTATATGGCCAAAAGATTGGAAGAGAACTATCTTCATTCCAATACCAAAAAAATGACAACTTGAAATTATGCACCAACTATAGAACTGTTGCCCTGATCAGTCATGCAAGTAAAATTCTACTAAAAATCATAATGGGAAGACTTCGTAAGAAAATGGAAGAAGAAATTAACGTAGTTCATGCTGGATTTAGACAAGGAAGAGGAACAAGAAATCACATTCTCAATATGCGTTTAATAATAGAGAAGTGCAGAGAATTTAATGTAAACCTATTCTCATGTTTTGTGGATTATTCAAAGGCATTTGACTGTGTACAATATCAGAAACTTTGGGAAATCATGAGGAATATGGGCTTTCCACCACATGTAATACAACTCATAAAAATGCTTTGTCTAGACCAACAAGCAGCGGTTAGAATAGATGGTGAGACATCAGATTGGTTAGACATCAAGCAAGGAGTCTGTCAGGGATGTGTCCTGTCTCCCTATTTGTTTAACCTGTACGCCGAAAATATAATGAAAAATGTAAGAGATGATATAAACAGAGAGCTATATGATGACATCAATATCGGTGGTCAGGACATACCAGAGATTCGGTATGCTGATGATACAGTATTGCTATCCACAACACAGACTGGTATAGAAAACCTAATAGCCTCAACCCATTTGAATAGTGAAAATCACAACTTATATCTTAACATAGCAAAAACAAAGATAATGCATACAGATAAAACCACTATGGAGAAATAAATCTATGTTAATGAGGAAAAATTTTGAATATCTTGGGTCATTGATTACCAACAACGGTGACACAATGAACGAAATTAAACAACGACTGCAATTTCTCTTCAAAGACTAAATCAATTGAATAAATCATGGAATGGGACAGACAGAACTACATAAATTAGATTTTTAAGAACATGCATATTTCCCATTGCAACATACGCCTGTGAGATCTGGACACTTACTAAACAAGCTGAGCAACGCATAAATGCTTTGAATATAAATGTTATAGACGAGTTCTAATAATATCTTGGGTTTAAAAAAATGTATCCATACTTCAAGAGCTGAATATTGAAGAAGGTTGGCTATTAAAGACGATAAAACAAAGAAAATTGAAATATTTTGGTTACTTGAAACGTCATGAAAGTTTGGAGAGAACAATTATGGAGGGGTATGTGCATTGGAAGAGAGGAAGAGGGAGGCCAAAGAGAAGATGGATGCAGGATGTGGCGATGATCTCCAGTTGTGCGTATGGGACGCGTGACATCTTGCTTATGATCGAGAGGTTTTCCGGAAGGTTGTTATGGGAGCGAGGTTCTGCAAAGAACATGCTCCTGAATGAAATGAATGAATGAATATCAACTAATGAGGCCCTCTAAGGGATGCATTTTACACTACATAATGGGACGCAGAGGTGTTACCAGGGCCAAGTTTTATACCGGCCAAGACCTACTAGCACGTTCTAGCGGTGCGTCCTGGGCAACAGGTCCCTTCGGGGTCCTGGCTAACGTAGTATAATCGCTGATTCTTCCGAAGCCGGAGAGTATCTGCCTGCACGGCGAGGAACCACTAGTCTGCACACCAATAATCAATAAGCCAGGTATGGGACAACGGATACTCAAGCGAACCTCAGTCCGGTATGACATCACATTGATGTTGGACAACAGGTTGTCTTCATCCAACGTACAGGACTTCGCGCTGGAGTTCATAGCCAGAGTACACAAGCAAGCAAGCAAGCACACTACATTATTTAGGGCCGTCGTTCTGAGGAGTGCCAGTAGTTTTATGTTATAGAGGTCGATTAAATAATATAGACACGTCTTAGATGAATTCTCGAATTATCCATCCATTTGTACATATATCTGGATAACATTTTGTTGAACTGCAGTAAAGCTGTGGAAATTCAAACAATATAAAATAACACAAAGTAATGCAACTTTACAGAACAGAATTACGAAACATACAGGACGTTGCGGCCACTAGCCTTCATCAGCAAATAAATACATACACAAAACACAACATATAGTCACGGATACGACCATCCGGTGACTACATTAAGGCATAAGGACGGGATGAGAAGAATAAAAAGATGAAAAACAAAATGAGAGCAATACAGTGAAAATGAACATTTGAAAAAATAAAATGTTGCTACTTATCTCAGACCTAGACTATAATATTATAGTCTGTCCACTTTGCGCGCCTTCATTCACGATCATTTTTTGTGAAAACTGTCTGTTGCATCGTTATGAAATTTTTCCTGTCGTCTTATATTTACCCCCACCCAAGGAATATGTCTTTGATAGGTCCAAAAGCAATTCATGGAAAGCGGTGACATCGCTTTGATGTTTTGGTGAAAAACTAGTGATTTCTCGCTAACAAACTTGTTTTACAATAATGCTCCGCCAGTTCGGGTGACGACACAAGGCGTATCCAGATTCGTATGGGAGTGGGTGCAATGTCTACTCTGCCGAGACGGAACATGATTACCTGTTTTGCACTACGAATATAGCTGTGAATGCCCCTGTAGTAGGCTTCCTTCTTAACAGTAAAGATGGTGTCCTCTTTTCATTGAAATTTATAGACTGATTCATATGTTCGTGTGTTGTCCCCTTATTTGACAACGTTTTTCTTCTCACGTTTCTTTTTATGCCACAATATGTCAGTTCCCACTGCAATATTACTCTTCTGTTGGTATTCAATGTATTTAGAGCTTTTTGTTTTTCAATGCCGGTTGTTTGTCACCGTTGAGGACTTACGGAATTGAAAATTCATTACTGTGGAATACAAGCTGTTTGCCATTGACAAGTTGCATTGCTTGTGCCGATGCTGTCATGTTAAGGGCCTGCAATTCTTCTTCTGAATAGTTGGAGCAAAAATATCCCAGTAGGTGTGCATGGGGATTAACGCTTGCGATCTGCCAGACCTAATCTGTGTCACACGATTCCAATAGGTTGGTGACTGCTCTGGGTTGCATAAAATTCAATCCACCATTTCTCCTTCCTCTTTCAACATATAGTCCTCACATTTTTCCACTAACTTTTATTAATATTTAATAGCGCGGACTGGGTTAGTATCTTGACGTCAGACAATTTGAATATAGTATTATTCAGCTGCCATCTGTCCTTTAATTTTAGCCCACACAAGTTCTATAGGGTACGGCGGAAGTCTCAACCACCCAAGGCGATGCTCTTGTATCAGCTAGTCGATTTGATATGTCTTGCTTTTTGACGTCTGTTTTACAAGGGACAACAATTCTAGCTTGAAATACGTTTCTGGAAATGGTATGTTTTCCATTCGGAGCCATATCTTTATTGCCCCCTTTGTGCTCGATGCTGTAGGTATTCTGTCTTCTTGGACAACAACATTGTGATATGAGGCATTGTCCATAATTAGATAAGACGGTCTATCTAGGGATGGAAGCACTGTATTCTCGAACCAATCTCTAAATACATTACCATTCATCTTATTATGATAATCCCTATTGTCTGTATGTTTTGATATGAACACGAGTCCAGCATTCTGTCATTCATCATTGGCATCTTGCCGTCTTGACAGACGATAGTTTGTAAGGGATGGAGTTATTACCTCTCCATAGCACAAAGCCTGGGCTAAAATATAGAGATCATGTGTTGCCCATGCAGCATGATCCCTCTCTCGGCCTGCCTAGTTCACTCCAGAGGAAAGGTAAAACCTCTACATCTGGAACAAGACAATCTGCAGAAGTTGCCGGATCAGCAAAGCAATGCTCTAATCGTCCGCCTGTCGGAGCTTCGATCCTAGACCAGCCGCCAAACAAGGCTTAGGGCCTGGTTTGCCCTGCCATGACACTTTGTCTTTAGGTTGCATTTCCTCGTACCAGGGTAAGGCTTATACCCTCTCAGTTGCGCTCTTCCGCCTGAAGCCGTTGGCACAATGTGGGGTGTCGGGTTTGGTAAGCGCCGCCCAACGTTCGGCGCTAATAGAAAGCAGGTATAGTATGTCCACATTTGTTTGCCGCAATATAAACATCCATATCTCAGTAACCAACTGAGGGAAAATTAGGAGATTTAGGACCTTATCATTATGTCCACCCAACCAAAAAAAAAAAAATTTTCTGAAGATTTTACAGCAGATTTCAAAGTTTGTTTATATGCGGTATATAATTTACGGGTCTGAGATGAAATTCATAATTTTAAATGTATTACGAAAATGTCTAAACGAAATGTGTAGGGAACATAACATGAAAATTAGCACAAGCAAAACAGAGGTAATGACTATAACTAAAGAAGAACAAACAGCAACAATTCACCTAAACGAACATCCCTTGAAACAAGTAAAGAGCTTCAAGTACCTAGGAAGTATAATATCATCAAATGGCAGATCAGAAGACGAGATCGAAAATAGGTGCAATAAGGCAAATCAACTCATTGGACAAATGGCACCAATACTAAAGAACAAACATGTATCAATAACTACTAAGAAAGCACTTTACAACACAATCTTCCTACCAACTCTGTGCTACCAATGCCAAACCTGGACAATGACAGAAAAAGAGAAAAGAAAAATCACAACAACAGAAATGAGGTTCCTGAGAAGAATACTCAACGTATCAAGAAGAGATAAGATCAGAAATGAAGAAATCAGGACTAAAGTGGGGGTTAAAGCTGCACTAGATTTTATTAGAAAGCAGCAAGTCAAATGGTTTGGCCATGCAAGTAGGCTACCAGTCAACAGCATGCCACAACAGGCAATGACGTACAGACCAGATGGAAACAGAGGAAGAGGCCGACCACGTAAACGCTGGACGGAGGGAATAACAGAATCCATGGGAATGTCGATATACGAAGCCCATAACCGGGCACTCTCACGAAGTTTATACTTCACCTCGACACCGCAAGGTACAAGAGGAACATGATGAGAGAGAGAGAAATGTATTACAGTGTAGCCAGACAATCAGCGCTCAATGTTGAATATTGTACGTGTTTTGAAGGGATTGGCCTTATGCCAACTACCCGCGTTGTTCAAACAAGGACTGTTCAGAGGTGTCTCAAAATGTGGGGTATTTCATGAAACCTGATTAATATGTTGTTGTTTTTTTTTTAAATCTTACCACTTATCGCTAGCATTGAATTGTGTGAATATTTTTCAATGGGATTTAATGCGAAATTGTACACTTCAAGAATCGCTATGAAGTTTTACACATATTTTTGTCAAGAAGCTGATCGCAGGAAACTGTTTTATATTATTACAAATTCCGAAAAAAGAACAGTGCATGCATTGGGTTTGAGTCGATGGGTGCAAGAATCTGAAATTAAACCACCACGCATTAACAAAACGGTAGGTAGAAAGATTATTGTAGACAGCTTTGACAAAGATGTCATAAGGCGAGCTATTATAAAAATGCTTTTAAAAGTCGACAGGGTCGACTTCATTGCACCGGGTTCTATCCCATATTGCTCGGTCTCTTTCCGCAGCGCGGAAAGCATCGCACAAAGCACGACCCACAGAAGTCTCCGAAAAATTTAACTCGTGAACCGAAGGATGCGGCCCGGAATCGAACCCACGATCTTTGGAGCCCGAGTCAAAAGGCTTGACCACTTTTCCACGGAGACTCCTAATATTATAAAAATTTAGGATTTTATATCCAGGATTATCCGGCATTATAAACATGCTGGATGCCAAAGAAACAGTGACTGTAAGAAAACTTAGGGTTTGGTTGAGAAAGAACAATAACATAGAGCTATCCAAATCTACTTTGTGGAAAATTATAAGGACATTATCTTCACTTTTTGAAAGTACAAGGTCGGTAGAAATATTCTTTGCGAGCAACCGCATTTAGGAGCCTTGAGAAGCAGATACCTACGTGAAATAAGGGAAATGCGCAAAGAAAATTATGACATAGTGTTTTTGGATGAGACGTGGATCAATGCGCACCACACAAATGAAAAGGAATGGCAATCAATGGATGGCAAGATAAAGTGTTATGTGCACAGTAGTAAAGGACAGCGTTTGGTCATAGCCTATGCTGGTAGTACTCATAATGGCTTACTGCAGAATGCTGGGCTCGTGTTCGTATCAAAGCATACAGACAATAGGGATTATCATAATGAGATCAATGGTAATGTATTTAGAGATTGGCTCGAGAATACAGTACTTCTATCCCTTGATAGACTGTCTTGTCTAATCATGGACAATGCATCATATCACAATGTTGTTGCCCAAGAACACAAAATACTTACGTCATCGGCACAAAGGAAGCAATAAAGATATGGCCCCGAAGGGAAAATATACCATTTCCAGAAACATATTTCAAGCTACAGTAGTTGTCCCTTGTAAAACAGGCGAAAGAGAGCAAGAAATTTCAAATCGACAAGTTGATAGAAGAGCATGGCCATAGGTGCTTGACACTTCCGCCGTATCATTCTCATTTAAACCCTATAGAACTTGTGTTGACAAATTAATTGAATTTTGCACAGAAAATGAGTTAACGATAGCCAACACACTTTTTAAACAACATCCAAGAAGACTCTTCACATGGAAGTCTCCAGACAGTTTTACCAAAAATCAGATAGATTATATTTAAATACAAAGAAGATGGAGATCAAGCATAACATCTGCAAAAACCCTACGAAGTGCAGACTGTGATACAGATCATCAGTTATTAGAAGCAGATCTGAAATTAAAACTCAAAAAGCTTATCCGAGGACCAAGGCCACTTCGTTTTGATCTCACACAAATACCGGACGCATACAACATAGAAGTTAGGAATCGCTTTGGGGTCTTGATGTCTGTACAAGAAGAAATGACACCTGATGAACTGGCAGTACAAGCTAGAGATATCTTGATAACTGCAGCCAAAGATTTCATTCCGACCAAGAAAAAGCAACTTAAGCCATGGATTACATCAGACACGTTAGAATTAATAAAACAACGAAGGGAGCTGAAACAGAAAGGAGATGAATCCGATAGCAGGATGAAGTATAAATCTTTAACTCGAGAAATAAGAAAGAACACAAGAAAGGACAAAAATCAATATATACAAGATTGCTGTATCAGAATAGAGCAATATCATAAGGCTGGAAGAGATTATGAAATGTTCAAGGAAATGAAGTTATTGACAAGAAATGTTCAACCTCAATTGAATGTTATCTGTGACAAGATGGGAAATACCTTAACAGAATCTAGACAAATTCTAGAAAGATGGCAGGAGTACTGCAGTGGAATGTATGATATGAGTGACAGTGAGGATATGAATGAGATACATGAGCCAATGACAGCAGAGACAGAACCTGAACCCTCATTAGATGAAATTGCTTGGGCTATAAGGAACCTGAAGAATGGTAAATCACCTGGATGTGATGAGATACCAGCTGAACTAATTAAAGCAGGAGGAGAAGAAAGCATACACATATATCATGCATTATGTACAATGATTTGGAAATATGGAATATGGCCAAAAGATTGGAAGAGAACTATCTTCATTCCAATACCAAAAAAGGGCAACCTGAAATTATGCACCAACTATAGAACTGTTGCCCTGATAAGTCATGCAAGTAAAATTCTACTAAAAGTCCTAATGCGAAGACTTAGTAAGAAAATGGAAGAAGAGATTAACGTAGTTCAAGCTGGATTTAGACAAGGAAGAGGAACAAGAGATCACATATTCAACATGCGTTTAATAATATAGAAGTGCAGAGAATTTAATGTAAACCTATTCTCATGTTTTGTGGATTATTCAAAGGCATTTGACTGTGTACAGCATCAGAAACTTTGGGAAATCATGAGGAATATGGGCTTTCGTTCACATGTAGTACATCTCATAAAAATGCTATATCTAGACCAACAAGCAGCAGTTAGAATAGATGGCGAGACAACAGATTGGTTTGACATCAAGCAAGGAATTCGTCAGGGCTGCGTGCTGTCACCCTATTTGTTTAACCTGTATGCCGAAAATGTAATGAGAAATGTAAGAGATGATATAAACAGGGAGCCATATGATACCCTAAATATCGGCGGTCATGACATACCAGAGATTCGATATGCTGATGATACAGTATTACTATCCACAACACAGAGTGGCATAGAAAACCTAATAGCCTCAACACAATTGAATAGTGAAAATCAAAACTTATATCTTAACATAGCAAAAACTAAGATAATGCATACAGATAAAACTACTATGGAGAAAGAAATATACATTAATGGGAGAAAATTGGAGGTGGTGGAAAATTTTGAATATCTTGGGTCATTGATTACTAATAATGGTGACACAATGAAAGAAATTAAACGGTGACTATCCATTGCTCTTCAAAGACTAAAACAGATGAATAAATTATGGTGTGGGACAGACAGAACTACAAAAATTAGATTTTTAAGAGCATGCATCTTTCCCATTGCAACATACGCCTGTGAGACATGGACACTTACTAAACAAGCTGAACAGCGCATACATGCCTTTGAATATAAATGTTATAGACGAGTTCTAAGAATATCTTGGGTAAAGAAAAGAACAAATGCATCCATACTTCAAGAGTTGAATACTGAGGAGGGTTGGCTATTAAAGACGATAAAACAAAGAAAATTGAAGTATTTTGGTCACTTGAAACGTCACGACAGTTTGGAGAGAACAATAATGGAAGGGTATATGCCTGGGAAGAGAGGAAGAGGAAGGCCAAAGAGAAGATGGGTGCAGGATGTGGCGGATGATCTCCAGATGGGTGTATCAGACGCGGGACATCTTGCTTGTGATCGAGAAGTTTTCCGGAAGGTTGTTATGGGCGCGAGGTTCTGCAAAGGACATGCTACTGAATGAATGAATGAATGAGAACTTGTGTGGGCTAAAATTAAAGGACAGGTGGCAGCTCCCAATACTACATTCAAATTGTCTGACGTCAAGATACTAAACCAGTCCACGCTATTAGATATTGATAAAAGTTACTGGAAAAAAATGTGAGGACCATGTGTTGAAAGAGGAAGAGGACTATTGGAGAAAGGATGGATTGAATTTTATGCAACCGAGAGCAATCATCAACCTACTGGAATCGTCCGACACAGATTATAGTACAGGTACAGGGACGATTATAAAACGAGTCCTGATGGAGTTATCAAACAGGTTTTATTCAACATAATAAGGCGAAGAAAATTACACAAATTACATGGTATGATGTTCTCTTCTCCAGACCTTGGCTGTAACTAACTTCCCCAAAAACCCTACGTCACGGCTTGAGCATCCTTAGTAACGTTCTTCTAGGATGCTCAACCGTGCCTAAACGTTGCACATCAAACCTATTAACAGAGATGGTACTCACTCTGTTACAGACCTCCCTTTCTTTAAAAAGACTTTTCTTCAAAAGTCTTAACCCCTAACCCCCTTATTCTAAACATTCTTTCCCTCATCAACTCCTTAACCCCTAATATTCTTTCTCAAAGCCATCCCAAACTAACTCTATCTTAAGTAACTACTTTCACTTCTACTAATTCTCCACTTGTCTCTTATCATTGTCCCATATAGCAAATCGCTATGAAGTTATACTCCTTCTTCGTTTCTGACTCTTCATGGTTTCATTACAAAAATATAGGTCATAAGAATGGTTCATAAAAATCGTTGGTATACACTTGGCATTATGAAACTTCTCATTCTTTCCCAACATTAACAACACAACACAGGATAGACAGAAAAGATGGGGTTAGGAATAGAAAAGAAGGGGTGCGCACCCAGTTATGAAGAGCAGTAGTTAAAAACAATCACATTTACCTCCCTTGCAAACGTAAAAACTTTAATAAAAGTTTTTCAAAAACACATCTTATGATTTATGAAGTTACATCTCTGTTTGTTATAAATTAAGTCGATCCAAAATTTCTTCTATATACTCAATATTTGTACTGCCATCCACACCCATGCCCATATTTCACCTGTTTCACGTCCAATCATGAAACCAATTACAATGCTCATTTTTCATGAACATATGTTTAATTCACGCTGCTTATCACAGCTCCTATATTTACCCCCTCCTGATAAGTATCCCCGTCTATTCAACCATATGCTCTGCTATTCACAGCCCCTTCAATATCCATTTCCAATGACTAGCTCCTCACATTTACCCCACTACTATATGCGTTAGTTACGTTAATGTTTTCTTCCCCAATATGGCATCCAATCCATATATATTCAATCAATGCTGACTTAATGCAGCTCCTATTTTTAACTCCCCGAGAACCCTTTTACTTGTGTAGTAACCCCATTTAAGTATGGCATATGTGTCCACAACTTCGTAGCCACTATGTAATTAACCTCCCTATCCTAAAACATTAACGCTGATTATCACAGCAGCCTTCTTACTAACACAAGGTACTCATGAACTTATTATTCATAAAGAGAATGTGTCTCTCTACTAGTCCTCCGTAGTTTATTAACTATTTTCTGAACGAAGGGTTTTAAATAAAGCCCCATGTATTGCTTTTATTCTAGACAAAACCATAACTGTTTGTGAACTAAACTTAAACTTAAACAATTTTCAACATATTTGTAAACAAGGTAATTACTATTCAACACACAAGACAATTCACTTAAATCATGAGTCGAGCAAAATAAAATCAGAACAGGATATCATACCCCCCCCCCCCCCCCAGGTTGTTAAATATCATTTTTCTTTCCCCTCATATCAAACAAAGGTAATCAACAAATAATATAACATACATCCTATCCATTGTTAGTCACTTTTACGGACTAACAATAAATTATTTATCTATTTAAGAAAACCCAACAAGTCTAATCTCAAAATCAAATGTCAATAAAAATACATCTTCAAGACCAGACGAAAATCTACATCCATAATACGCAGCATATCGTATATATAAAATACACCACATCATCTCCTCAAGACCACTCACCACAACTATCAATTAAACTATTTGCCAATAGTTTCTATAAAACATCTGTAATACACTGCTACTATATTTCATCAACTATCAATTTCCTCTTTAAAGCACAGAATTTTCATCTTGCCATCTGCAGCTTTTTCTATCAATTTACGTACCATATCTCCATTTCTTCAATAACTCTAAATTTTTCTGTATAAGCGCTATTTTCACATCAATATCTTCCTCTTCTCGTTATAAACATCACCTAAAATATAACCAAATCTCTCCTATACCTGACTCAGGAATACTCTATATCAGGTTCTCTATTAATCTTGCCGAAAACTTCAGCAACCCACTAATGTCCATTTATTATGGGCATTTCATCTAAAACTTCCACTTTCAATATATGCCGTTATCAAGAGCAACAAAATACTGCCACTGAACGCATGTCTGTGACCTTCTAACCCCTCACTGCTTACAATCAACGTTATTCCTTCTCAGTCCATATATCACGGACCCCTAAAAACCTCATGGCATTTTATCTACGTTCACTAACTTACTTACCCCCCTTTACTATTGTACTGACATCCACAGTATATAGTTATTCTTTGGATTAAACCATGGGATTCAATTCATGTTTTACTATTTGTCTTCACGATGTCTGGCGCAGCACGTTACTCACTTCTTCTTCTACAATCCAGCAATCTCGTGTCACTTATTAAATTTCAATTACATCATGGCACTAAATCCATGTTTTAAACTTGTCTCACATCTTCTGAACGTAAATATGTATCCAGAACTCCCAAGGACTCTAGTTTCTGTTTTAAAACTTCTCTCAATTAAATGTAAAAAAAAAAAACAATTTTACTGATTTTTAAGAATGGTCAACGGCAACTCAATTAAACATTACCATTAACTACGGTATCTCCACACTACTACACCCAACAAAAATTGTGTCTATTTACTATAGACCTCACCAATACATCTATCTACTATATTTGTCAATAACTGATTCTAATTTAACTTTTCTCGTCTACCCGACGCAACTAACCAACGTATCAGTACTTTCCAACATCTCACCACAACAACTCTAAGCTATCCTCAACTCTCTCCTAGCGTTCTCACACCGCGATGATAGTCAAACCAATTACCCTTATCGGAACACAATCTATAGTGCTCTATTTATAATACTCTGATATTCATTTAACTAATCACATTCTCTCCTTCTCTTGCTTACTCCTATTTATCGGAACTCTTTCAGAAACAATAAACAACACCGCACATGACCAACGAGAAATCTCACTTCGACTGGGCAAACCATATTCTCTCAATTCTCTGTATCAGGCATTCTTGCTTCGACATGTCTCTGCCAACACTACTAAATCTGTTTCATGAAACATTCAAAATGTTAACTCTCTTTCCGTCAGCCTGTCATACAATTTTCATTAATTCTGTCTAACGTCAGACATTCTAACCAAAAGACATCACAAATTTCCAATCATCTTCTTTCCACCTCTCAATTTTCGCATACTCAGTTACTCTATCCTCCACGTTTTATCAACGTCACTTATCAGCCACTCTTCGCATATTCACACGGTATTCGTATTTTATGTTTGCTCAGACAGTGATACACAACCTCGTTCTCATCTCACGATTATTCTCGTATCACGACAACCTGACGTGCCTATACTATTACTTCAAAAAAAAAAATTTAGACGCCAATTCAACATTCTAGCAATTACTCAACACAGTCTAAGCGTGTCGATCTCTTCCACACACATTGACACAAGATATACCAAACGCCTCGTACATTCATGCGTTACTATTACCAATCAGCTGGCATCGTTCTATCCATGTACTCCACTTAGACGGCGTCTCAAAACCTCACTCCTACTTCACTCAGCGCGAAGAACACCTGTTTGTCTACACTTATACTCACGCACGGACAACGCATAACCAGACGAATTACTCAACAGTACTTTCACAATTCAACTGCTTTCTTATTTCATTCTCAATCATCATAATCCCACTACACTCCGTCCTACTTAATTCTCCACGTCAAACCACTCCGACAGTCAACTACTCACTCACCCTATCTTAACCTCCTCATCACTTCATAACAATGATTTACTTCTTCGTGCTATTTTCAGTCGCACTTCCCTATCGGTGACTATTCTATGACTCCTTTATCCCTCAAAATAACCTATGCAATACATCAATTCTCGACATCACACATTACCTGTAGTGATTCTCCACCATTTTCCACAGCAACACACATTTGAGTCGAAATTTGAGCCTCACCAAACTTGAATTACTCCAACCAACAAAATATCCACTCTTCACGCATTAGTTAATTCTTATTTAAATATAACCATGGATCTTATCGACTTCATGAGACTTCTCGCTTTTTCCAGCGATGCTTCAGCCTTCTGCTGTTCTCGTGTTCTACTTTCTACTAGGCAAACATCTTTCTTTTTGGAAGTATCTTTTTCTCTCTCTCTTGGTATTCGTCTCCCAGCCTTCACTACTTTTCTGTCATATATACTGGTATCTTGTTCTAAAGAGTCACCAACTAAAATTTTGTCTGTCTGTCTACTAGCAACAAACCGTATGAGGAAACATCACGCTTCGAGTCAGGATCTGCTCGTAGTGCAATCCTCTCGTTCCCTGAATCATCAGTATCTATAGTTGTTTCAGCAGCGCAGTATTTACTATAATATGCGGTAGAGGTGGAAATATCCTCTCCATAATCTGAACTCTCACACCTAACATTTCTACACCATTTAGGGATTAATTTAATGTCTATACCTGAGGAACTTGACATAGCAGTCGTACCTCTATTAACTATCATACTATTCCTTTCCCTAATACTTTTCCTCCCCTGTCTTTTAACATCTTTAGTACTTGTCTGCCTGTCTTCTGTCTTGGGTTGTCCAACCTCTGTACCAGTGTCTCTCTTTGTCACTTTATCAATCGACGTCTGAGTACTCTTTTCCACACTACTGCCTGGTTGCGTCTGTGTCTCTCTTTCCTGTCTGACACTAAAGACTGAAGATACCTCCTGACTACCCAAAATCTTATCTGTGTTTCTTTCTCTGTTACTCAACCTTGCTACCGAATATCGCAACTGTCTGATCTGAAACCAGTTCTCACTCAAGGCTTTTGCGTTTTCACTATTTGAAGGCCACGACCACTGTTTCCTTTTCTGACCATTACTAATTCCTATATGTCTCTGTGTCTCACTCTTATCTGCTTTCATATGTATATGGTTGATAACTTTAGAATTGTAACCAGACTGGTTATCGTTTCTATTGGACTTGTCTACCTCAAAACGTCTCATACCTGTCTTGTGCTCTGTTCGTTCAAGCGTCTGTCTCTTGATCACTTTTATCATAGACGAAATTCTGTCTACGTCCATCCTTAAACTGTCCATTAACTCCGTCACACGTCCTAACTTCCTATAAAAGATTTCCATTTCAATTTTGTACAAAATAATTCACTATAATAATAATATGTTAAATATAATAATATGTTAATTAAACTTATCAGGTCCTATAATCTTCTAATACTATAATATTAAATTTATACTTTACAAGTGTTGGCTGTCAAAGATAGTCCCCTGCCTGTAGTTAGACACTCGTCGAAAACTGCACATTAATGGTTCTCAGGTTTCGCTCTCGTATGCTGAGACTGAGAGGCACGGTATCTGGCACCCAAGTACTTGAACAAGGATCGACAAGGCGGCTTCAGTACCCCGTAAGGATCGATAAGGCTCGATAAGTTAGTAGTCCTGTCGATTTTCGGACGCCCGGAAAGCAATCTATCTGGTAGTTACGTCAATCCCCAGACATTTCAGGCTTCTCTAGCGGGACGAATGCTTCCACTTTCACCCATGGTTGGGCACACCAGACTTGAGCCTTCTTTTCACCCTAAACAGGGCTCTTCTAGACGAGTTGAAAACAGCTCTCACTTGATGAAGCGACTTAATTAGGTCTCCTCTTCAGCAGGTCGGCAACCCAGTTGCCCAACCACTTCCAAAGAGACCAAAGCAACCAAATCGCATTCTTCCTGACATCTCTATGTAATTTCAAGTTGGTTGTGGCTGTTTTAATTTTGAGATTTGAAAAAAATTTCTTTGATCCTGGACAGTCCTAGTAGGTAAGTGACCTTCAAACAAGCAAGGTCAATGAACGGCTGTAATAACGGCAGGTTAAACTTCACAGCATTTTGATGACAATCAAGTTACTTCAGGTGGTTATGATGAGAAACAGCCCATTCTACTGACAACCAGGTTACATTGATGGCCCCATCCAGTAATCTTGATACGTATGGCTTCAAATCAACTAGCCCGAAAATTGCTTCATGTTGATTCTATTTTAAGTTGAAACTTTCAAGAAAAGTGGTCCGGTCTGGATCTTTTGATTCAATAAATTTAGTAAAAGTTTATTTACTCATACCTTCTTGTCGCAGCAAGCTGATAAAAAAAATTCCCATGGTCACGGCACCAAATCTGTACTGTTATAGTACAGGTACAGGGACGATTATAAAACGAGTCCTGATGGAGTTATCAAACAGGTTTTATTCAACATAATAAGGCGAAGAATATTACACAAATTACATGGTATGATGTTCTCTTCTCCAGACCTTGGCTGTAACTAACTTCCCCAAAAACCCTACGTCACGGCTTGAGCATCCTTAGTAACGTTCTTCCAGGATGCTCAACCGTGCCTAAACTTTGCACATCAAACCTATTAACAGAGATGGTACTCACTCTGTTACAAGGACATGCTACTGAATGAATGAATGAATGAGAACTTGTGTGGGCTAAAATTAAAGGACAGGTGGCAGCTCCCAATACTACATTCAAATTGTCTGACGTCAAGATACTAAACCAGTCCACGCTATTAGATATTGATAAAAGTTACTGGAAAAAAATGTGAGGACCATGTGTTGAAAGAGGAAGAGGACTATTGGAGAAAGGATGGATTGAATTTTATGCAACCGAGAGCAATCATCAACCTACTGGAATCGTCCGACACAGATTAAGGTCTTAGCAGATCGCAGACCTTAATCTACGTAAAACTTACTGGGATATTTTGCTCCAACTATTCAGACGAATTGCAGGCCTTAAACATTACAGCATCAGCATATGTCAATGGCAACAGTTTGTATTCCACAGTGATGAATTTTCAATTCCGCTAGCCCTCAGCGGTGACAAACAACTGTATTGAAAACACACACACACACACACACACACACACACACACACACACACACACACACACACACACTAAACGCGCAATGAATACCAACAGAAGAGTAATATTGCGGTGGAAACTGACATATTGTGGCATAACAAGAAATGTGAGAGCAAACAAGTTGTCAAATTAGGGGACAACACACGTGCATGCGAATCAATCTATAAACTTCAATGAAAAGAGGACCAACATCTTGGTCGTTAAGAAGAAAGCCCACTACAGAGACACTGATAACTATTTTCATAGTGCAAAACAGGTAATCATGTTCCATCTCTGAACGGTAAACAGCAGAGTAGACAGTCTTTCACGAAGACTCAAAGCGGGTCTGTCACCCATGTGTACGTGTGAACAAACTACACAGACAGCTGAACAGATCCTTCAAAATGGAAACATGATGACCAAATTGCGGTATCATTTCTGGTCACTCCATACGCACATTAACGCACAGCTATTTGGAAGCTTTCACGAACTCAATATAAAACGCTAAATGCATCCTAGTAACATGAATACTTGTGTACAATTATTAACCAGCAGCTGAAGAAACAAGAAGGAAATGAAAAATAAGGTAAGAAATATATTCCTTCTACTTTCCTGTCAATTTACACATTATTTACCCCATACCTCTGTACATTCTCTGTCTTTACTAATATTACAGATTGCACCCCTCTCGGGAGTCTCCGTGGTGAAGTGGTCAAGCCGTCTGACTCGGGCTCCGAGGGTTGTATGTTCGATTCCTTCATTTCACGAGTGCATTTTTTCGGAGAATCCAGAGGGTCGTCGCTGGAGATACGGAGTTCGTGCTTTGTGCCACGATTTCCGCCCTGCGGAAAGAGACTGAGCCATATGGGATTTTTTTTAAAAAACGATGCAATGCTACATTAAGCTACTTTTTGTTATTGCACCCACTCCCATACAGTGTATGTTCTATCCAGCGCAAGCGTCTTGTTCTCACCTGTTAATTAGCTGGAATCCATCTAGTTCTCTCCCTAAAATCTGGATTAATGATTCTGTCATACCAGTTTAGTCTATCTTGTCTCTTGTCTGTGTGTGTGTGGGAAGTAAAAGACCTTGTTAAGTGGTGAGCTGGGAAGAGGGGTTTATGTCCATGTATGTGTATGAGTGTACATACGTGTGTGGAGCTCCTACGGTAAGGAGGGGAGTGGACAGGTGTTGTAGCGTGGCTATGTGCTTGTAGGTGAAAGGTAAATGCAGGTCTATCTTTTCTATGCTCGCGTGTGGGTCTCTTATCCGTGTGGTCCAGTGAGTAAGGGATTCAAACCCAGCGGCCTCTGAAGAGGCCAGTGGACCTTAGATGATTAAAACACGTGATGTGGCTAGGTAAGTGGTTATTATTAGCCATGTTTACTGATGCGACAAGGTGCCTGGAGGTTTATGCATCAGAACCAGATGAATTCCATCTTATAGGGGAAGTACTGCTGCGTGAATCCGAAACATGCAGAATGACTAAAACATTTACTAATAAACTAAAACATTTATTAACTAGTCCCAAGGCAGAACATAAGGACTAAAATGTTACGGCAGAATTATTAATCCAGATCTTAGGGAGAGACCTAGATGGATTCCAGCTAATTAACAGGTAAGGAAAATATGCTTGTGCTGGATAGAACATACACTCAGAAAACCTCATCTTCTTCTTCTTTCATTCGCTTGAAATATGTCTATAACTGCAGTGTTGTCTCTTGTATGAATTTAACTGTCTTTTTTAGTTCACTCAGCAGTCCATAGAGTTTATCTTCTATTGTCGTCTCTCTAGGCCAGAAGGTTTGTCTAGATATGTTCTATTTTGGGCATCTTGGAGTATGTGCTCTGCTGTCTGGGACGCCTATCCACATGTGCACATGGCTGACTCATCAATCTTGAATTTTGTATACATGTGGTTGCATAATCTATTCTGTCCTCTTCTGGGGCCCAGAATAATGACTTGTTTTGGTCTGTCCATAACGTGGTAGTCATCTTGAGCAGGTTTTGGTACTGGAGTATCAATCAGATTGATTTTTTGACATGTTCCACTCACTGGAGTATCAATCAGATTGATTTATTGACATGTTTCACTCTCTGGAGTATCAATCAGATTGATTTATTGACATGTTTCACTCACTGGAGTATCAATCAGATTGATTTATTGACATGTTTCACTCACCGGAGTATCAATCAGATTGATTTATTGACATGTTTCACTCACCGGAGTATCAATCAGATTGATTTATTGACATGTTTCACTCACTGGAGTATCAATCAGATTGACTTATTGACATGTTTCACTCACTGGAGTATCAATCAGATTGACTTATTGACATGTTTCACTCACTGGAGTATCAATCATATTGATTTAT
The DNA here is from genome assembly GCA_963921405.1 of Cepaea hortensis. NCBI lineage: Eukaryota > Metazoa > Mollusca > Gastropoda > Stylommatophora > Helicidae > Cepaea > Cepaea hortensis. Next base: position 493,457,878 of record OY992876.1, on the reverse strand, counting down.
TGACATGTTTCACTCACTGGAGTATCAATCAGATTGATTTATTGACATGTTTCACTCACTGGAGTATCAATCAGATTGATTTATTGACATGTTTCACTCACTGGAGTATCAATCAGATTGATTTATTGACATGTTTCACTCACTGGAGTATCAATCAGATTGATTTATTGACACGTTTCACTCACTGGAGTATCAATCAGATTGATTTATTGACACGTTTGAGTCGGTTTTGGGCTCAACTTGCTGAATTGTTCTCTGTAACCTGCTTCATCTAACATAAAATGTGCCATAATCTTTGATTTAAGATAATGGTAGTCTTTTCTGAGGTCTTTGGGGATAGTCTCAATGACTTTAAGAGGCTCCCCTGATAAACTCCTCATATAAACAATATTCCATTCAGACAGTGGAATCTGGTAATGTTCCATTAAAGTTTCAAAATTTTGGGTAAAGGCTGCGATGCAGTCACCCGAGGTATAATTACGTACAATACCTTGATATTTCTTGTACTGGTTTTCTTTCTCCAGTCTCTCAGATTTCTTATACTCTTTGTTAATGGCAGTCTCAGTATCAAGTTGTTTCATCTTTAACTGTAACTCCAGTTCTTCTCTCTTACTCTGAGCTGCTATTTCTGCTTTCTTGAGTTCACTATCTATCTCAGCTTGCTTTGTTTTTGCAGACAATTCTGCTTCTGCTTGCTTGGCAGCTCTTTCAGCTGCTCGTTCATCGCGTTCAGAAGCTTTCTCGCGAAGGTGTTCAGAGTATTTATTCTCACTCCACTTCGTTAACTCATCACCTGTTAACTTCAACTTTAACCCCATATCGATGAAATCATTTAATGAAGACATGATGGAAAATGTCAATGAAATACCAGCCACACAAATAGTTACAAGTGGTTAGTAAAGTAAACAATTTACAATTTGTGTTCTATTGACAATACGTGCCTAAAATTGCATCCTTAAAGTAAATGAAAAGAAAAATATACTCAAGTGCCCTGGATGCGGTGAAGAACGGTTGGAAATCGGACTAGGAAACTGTAGGGTCGCTACTTCAAAACACAAATGACCTCTACGCGCACGGTTTCAGATGGTACGGAAAAACCTGCTTTATTTTGGAGGAAATAAATTAGCGTCTATTTGCTGGTGTGTGCCTGCTTGTCACTAAGTATTGAGTAGGTTTGTATGGCGTTGAGTGTAATTGTATGTCGTAATTTTGTCAGTCAACAATTTTTTTTTTCCAAAACAAGTCACTTTCTTTCCAAAACTTTTTGCGTTCCACAACTCAATTCAACAAAGACAATCTAAATGTATCTCAACACGCTACAACATTGATGACACATCACTTACATTAAGATGACATTCAGTAAGGACATAGACATCAAGTTTACAAGATGGCGACAAGGTCACAATGGCGACAAGATCACAATGTCGACAAGGTCAAAACGGTGACAATTTCAACAATCACAAATGTTTTACACGTTTACAAGATCAAACAATATGTATGCACTGTACGTTCACAACTAGTCTCCATGTTTAAACAATGTAGTAATAAATCAAAATGAGCCTTCCACGATCACATTTACATGTACAATCAAATTTGACAAAAATTCTAAGTTCACAAACTCTAGTTTTAACCGTTAATCACATAAACACGTTCATTTCAAAGCCGGACGAATGCCACCACGTCCACACATGTCAGGGTCTTACACTTGGCTCGCTAACCTAACACATGTGAGACAGTACAAGTACAACGTGATTTGACTCAAGACTCAACGACACAACGTTCAACGGATTTATTTACAGATCATATACAGTACGATGATCACAACAATATATACTTGATACTTCAATACACTTACATCCACAATACAGCACACAGTCTATCTCTCAAGATGTCCAGACACTCGACTTTCAGGCACAGAAACCACACAACGCCTTTCTCTCATCATGCGTCTGGTCCAGTCGACGTCCCAGAGCTGTCTCCCGATAGCTCGCAACTTGCCTCCCCACCTGAGGTGGCTTCACGAGACATGCGTGCGTCCTTGCCTGACCGCTGGCCGTCTCGTCAGCCAGCAACCTTGCAGGCAGGTGACTACTACTCGCCTGGCGGCGTAACGAAGTTACTTCATCCCTGCTGGGGACTCAGTCACCTGGCGGGCGTAACGATGTCACTGCATCACTGCACTTCGGTAGACTCTGACAGGCATATTTCAGTAGAAGTGAAAAGTATATCCCAAAGAGGGTGGGGGATAGTACACAACCTTGCTTAACTCCACTCTTGATTTCAAACTCTTCTGAAGTTGAGCCATCAAACTTTATTAAACCTTTCATGCCTGTGTGGAACGATTCCACAATGGACAGAAGAGTTGGTGGGCAGCCAATCTTCTTTAGTGCTTTGAACAGACCCTCACGACTGACCAAATCGAATGCCTTTGTGAGGTCAATGAAGGCAATAAACAGTGGCTGATTTTGTTCCAGGCATTTTTCTTGCATCTGTCGCAATGAGAATATCATATCAATGGTAGACCGGTTCTGACGGAAGTCGCACTGTGATTCGGGGTAGACTTGATCTCCCAGGACTTGAAGTCTGTGCAGGACAATTCTGGCAAATACTTTCCCAACAATACACAGAAGTGAGATACCCCTATAGTTGTTACAGTCGCTCCGATCTCCCTTGTTCTTGTACAGCGTTATGATGCTTGAATCTTTGAAATCCTGTGGGACTTGTCCTTCTCGCCAGCATAGCTCTATTAACTGGTGGATCTGTACAGTGAGTGTGTCTTGCCCACTCCTGATTACCTTTATTGGAATCCCATCCATACCTGGAGCCTTGCCAGATGCAAGTTCATTTATAGCACACTTAACTTCTGTTATGGTGGGAAGTGTGTCCAGGTGGTCAAGGGTTGGTAGAGCCTCTATGGCGTTGAGGGCATTGTCTATCTGCTGTTTCTTGTCAGTGATGATTTATCCAGTTGTAGCATGATGGAACAGAATTCCACATTTCCAGTCCGACACATTTCATAAAAATACTTTAAGTCTTAACGGGGACCATCCCAAGTATAAGGGCTATTCTTAGATCGTATGTTCTAGAACGAGTTGGGGGAGGCGGCGGTATGCACTTGTCTTTTGATTGGTTCATAAATAATGAGCCCACGCTATTCCTGGGCCATATTTTAAAATCTAATTAGTAGGAGCGGGAATTTCATCAGGAGCGGTCGCTAGTGTGATGTGATGACCCAAAAATGCCCTTAAAGATTCAATAATATATTGTTCTCTGGACAGCAGGTACCACTTTAAAACATACTTTAATGTAGTAGTTGTGCCTGATAAACGAATGAGAATAATGTATGAGTATTTTATGAATAAAATGTGAAAATGGAAAACCTAACTTCTGTGCGCCAGAATTCTGAACACTGCATCTTCCACCTTGACACGTCTTTCACGCTGTATACTCCAAATGCACATCAATCCCTTGTTGTGACTGGTTGCGTATGCTTGATGAATGTATGACACACTCATGCAGATTCGCAAACCAAAACCCCTTGTGCATTCTTAATGCCTAGGATGACTCATTCTTAACTCAACTGTACCTTTGCTCTCGTGCGAGTTAACAAATGGCAGTTTGGATTGGAATGAGTGATGTAAACATGTACAAGTTCCTTTGTAAAAAGCTGAGAATGATGGAGTGAGTGAGTTGGTGATTTAATAAATAGCCTCTCACATCTAGTGGAAGGAAAGATGCTTCAAATATCCATATGTAAACAGGTTGTGTGTGGCACGCCAGAATTGCTAAGTCCATGTGATGCCTGGTGAGTATATGCTCAAGAGAGTTAATATAAGTTATCTCTGAAGTATTGCACTGTTACCTCTACTGTTGGATGGTTCATATAAACTAGTTCCTAAGAGAACCATAGGTGTGTGAACCTGTGTCTTAGTTGGCTGAATATATGTATGGCTCATGCAAATTTATAAGGACTAAACATGTTTTTCCACATATGTGCTTGGTGCATATGTGAACAATTGTGTATGCAATTGAGCTTCTGTTACCTACTGTAGTAGACATGAAAATTACTCAGTGGGGAAAGAGCACATGATGATGAAGATGATGTACCTGTGAGACAAGTCTGGTGAAAAAGGGGTGAGGTCTGGCATTGCTGTGTAAGTGAATATGGAATAAGACATTCATGCACCAACATGACAGCCATAGGAATGGATGTCTGGTCTACTAATTGGGTAAATGCCATTAGTTAATCCCTATTGCATATTGCCGTTGTAAATGCCTATTTTCCATTTCCCTTCACAATGCCTGTCCCATGTTGCTATGTCACAATGATTGCTGTACTGTGTCTGGTCCTCCTTGTGCCCAGGTTTACTGTGGTTCAAACATGGTGAAACTTAGACCACATGAATACTTGTAATTGTGTTAAGCTACCCTGTCTCAGCATATGGTCTTGTGATTACCACAGTACATCACAGTGAAATACACTGCATCATCAAACCAGGAGAGGTGTCTTTGGTCAACATCCTCCCTGAACATCCCCATCCCCAATCTGTGTCTGTTGATGTATGATCATATCATCTTTTAACAAATGTAAAGAGATGTTGTGCCATTTTATAGGTCGACAGAGAACAGTATGGTGGAGAGGCAATCCATATATCATCTGGGACAACTCACCAGAAGTCCTAGATCCAGATGTGACTCCCTATCAAAATGTGGGAATATCAAGAAGAGTTTTCTCTCAGCTCTCTAACAGCTGAATGCATAAATGGGAGCAAAACACAATCTGAAGCACTACAAATGTGGTGAACTGGACAGTGATCTTTGATTCAATCAAATGTCCACTGAGAACAACATCAAGGAACATTCAGAGTCAACTGGTGTAGTAATTTGGGAGTGTTTGTTTATCTAAGACAAAACTTAGAAAATATCCAGCCTGATACTCACACAGTGATTGAAGAATGTGACTTGAAGTGTAGGTGAGATTGGACTGACTGAGGGGCTGCAGTATATTGGATTTTGTTCCTATCTCTGGGTTTCTTCAGCAAGTCATGTTCTGCATGTACCGAGTATACATCTCCCAATGTCAGGAGAGGGTTATCCTCAACTTTTGAAGTATCCCAGTACCAGCAGTCACAGACAGTCTGGTCAACGGTGAGATGCAGTACCATATCATCATATCAAATCTTGTCTTCAAGAGGAATGAATCTGCCATGAAGCTTAATCTGGGGAAGCTGCTAACTGGAGCTTGTCCAACATCAATGCTGATGCAAAAAGGATTCAACAGACCCAGAACAGTAGTTTCTTCCATGAGTTGCCCATGGATAGGATTTCCTAAATTCCCAAGAGTCAGGAAATGATGATAGATACAGATACTGTAACGGAATGGTGTAGTGGTGATTAGAGAGGAGGAGAGAGTTTATTGATAGCTGGAGGAGGGTGTAGGAGTGTTGTATCATGTTTATTTGCTTGCATGTTAGCATATTTGTACATTTGTATGTACCTTGTTGAAATGTTGACATGACAGGTGATGAGGCAATGGTCACCACTCTACTTACCATCAGCTCAATAAATTGTGTATGTTATGAATCAGTTTTAAGTACATGTCTTAAGAGAATTTCTTGTACAGTTACTGTCAAGTGTTGTCTCTGGTGACTGTCTTAAGTGCTGTGGTTGGTTATACATATTGTGAAAAGTCCTGTATAGATGTTGTCAAGTATCACATGATGTCTATCTTGTACAATTGTGGCGTAACCAATTCCTTGTGAATGTATGTCCAACTTTTGGCAGGAAACTGTCATGTAGATGTCTTGTCCAACAGATGTAATGTACCGTTATTGTTGAAGTTTGTTTGTCTACAAATAAATAGAGTCCTAAAGTTCTAAAGACTAATTGAACTGATATAGGTCACAAAATGACAAAAAAAAATATAGGGAATGATCCATGTGACGGACGAACAGCACACTGGCAACATTATGTTGAGTGAGAAGGATCCTCAGTTGTACAGGTGCTAACAGTTCAGATCTTCTCTGGCCTTGGGTGAACTAGTTACTTCTTATATAAATTTCTGTGTAGATACATAGTGGTCTCACAGTGGGGGTTTGAGCCAAAAGAAGAAAAATGTTCTCCAAAAACAGGCTATTGCGGGAATGATTAGCTCTTTTGAGTGACCTCTAGACAAAACGTGCTAAATCATAACCTTTATCTTGTTATGTAATATTCAAGATATATCTCCAGAGAACACTACAAACTAGGTCCTCTGTCAAACATCAAATAATTTGTCACATAACTGGTAGGCTCTTTCCGGGATATAAACCCTGGGAAAACCTGGTCACATAACTGGGTTCCTCTTTCCAGGATATAAACCCTGGGAAGGAGAACACTCGTCTCGGATTTAAACCCTGGTAATAACCTGCTAGGGGCTCACATACCTGTTGCTCTGATGACGGGATACAAACCTTGGGCATACCCTGCATAGGACTCACTTTTGGGATCTATATGTTGGTATTAAAATCCGGGGTGACCTCTCGCAAATCAGACCCAATTCTTGAAGGTTTTATGGTGTTGTTTAATGGACCCTGTCTCTTATATGAGGGCAACTGTCCAGACATGTAAACCCACAATAAATCTCTAGAAGGTTTGATTTCATTAATAGTGATAATATTGCATGTATCACTGTTTTAATATATCAGTTAGGATTCAATGTAGCAGACTGAAGATGGTGTATAAATATCTTATGGGTCAACATAATTGCTTGTATCCATGATATTTGTTTTTCTCAGAATGATATGATTTATTAGCTTGTCAATATTGTTGTATAATTTTGTGCATGCTGGTTGTTCAATATATGTATCCAAAAATTAAGGTACCTGAAACACCAGAGAACACAAATTATTTTAAATATAACTGAGACAGCTAGTACAGGGAAAAATTCATTTTTGTCCCTGAAATTAGGACACTTGATCCAGTAAATGAATATGGGGCCTACTCCATCACAAAATAAATTGCTGGCATGGGTGAGAGAGGGGAATTATTGTTGTAAATACAACATTTTTAATGTCACCACATCACATAAAATAACAACTCCCTATATTCTCTTCTCCCCATAACATGCTTGCAACACTGAGAGTAGAGAGTGTGAACCCTGATGGAAAATTTGGGCAACCATTAAGACACCTCACTGACAATCTCTCTCGGTGATAGTCAGTATTCGTACCGGCTAATGTCCAGTGTCGATTCGACATCTGGGTTTATTCTTCAGTTGTGTAACCCTGTCAGTGGCCCTGATCAAGCAACTGCGCGTAAGCACAATTGAATCTCCAGGAGAAAACATCCTTATCAACTCCGTCACTTGCCATTTCTGAAGTAGTGGTATTATTAAGCGTACTTGATACGTAATGGACGAGAGGAAGGGAAGATTCTACCTGATGTCATGGGCGGTCATATAAAACCGACCACAGTCTGGTGTCTATAAGACATTAGTCTATTGTTCGATGGTGTAATCTCTCTGGTGTACTAGGATCCATGTCGCCAGGAGTGAACTCATTGAATCTCCAGGAAGGCCATCAAAATAACGACCCCTAGCCATTCATATGGAAGTGGAGAGCATACGCAAATTATGTGTCCAGGAAACGATGGATAACCAACCTGATGTCATTGGCATATCATACGACTAGGAGCATAACGTGGACAACCTGAAAGATTTCATGAAGAGATAAAACAGGATCCGTCTCCGACGTCGGACGTCAATTCATCCTCAGCTGAGAAAGCGTTTCTGCCTTTAAAATGGTGGAGATTAAAGGATGGACAAAGTTGAGTACAACTGATGTCATTCCCCTTTTTCATTCTCAATTGGGAAGACTTTTCTGCCGGAAGAAGGTAGGAATGTAAATAAGGATTACTGTCTCCAAACAGTTAACTCTTATATGGTAGAGCTCACTGCAATTCCAGCAGCTGACACTCTATACACAATGTCTGCGACAGTGGACTGACGAAAGATCACTGTTCTCAAAAACAGCTGACTACTTTCAAGATAAAGATCCCTGCACTCCAGCAGTCGACTCTTTATATGATAAGAACCATGCATTATGCAGGGGAATCTTATATTATTACTGAGATGCGAGGTGTATTTACAGGACCTGGCCAGTCCTATCCTCAAAGTCAGTAAAATTGCTTCCAAAATTCCAGTCAATATTGGGATATAGGAAGTAACCCACATAATCACACCCCTTCAAAGGTGGCTGTGATAATGACGGACTTCTCTATGGCTGAGAGGATTCGCCCAATTCGCCAGAAGTAAACGTTTTGCTCATGTGGGAGAGAAAGAACGAATACTTCCCAGCCACTCAAAAGCATTTAGCTCAAGCATGGCTGAAGACAACTAGTTGGAATTCTATATTGGTTGTAGTAGATGTCACAGTCTGGCTACATCTACCAATTCAGTTGCTAAGTTAGAAAATAGAGCAACTAAGGAGAGAAAATGCTGTCACTTCTCACAACACATCAAAATAGAGGCATAACGGAATGAGAGAATCTCAACCGACAAGCACCTCTAAATCTATGGTAAGACTACGGAAATAAGTCAAGGAAATATAATGGGAAATTGCTACCATCTGCAAACACAAGAGGCTTATTGGAAAGGTAGACCCTGTGTCCAACGCTAACCAAATCTGCACTAATAGTAGATTTTAGTCTCAAGTTCTGCAGCGGCTGCTATATAGTTCACCCGGAAGTGATTGTCGTTGCTCCGGTGATGATCAAAAATTTTAACCCAGTTCCAAATGCCAAGATTACTGTTGGAGAAAGTGTTCAGTTAAATACACTCTCGCAGGATTATCGTTCTCCAGTGGCGAAGGGAAGAATGAAGTTCTGAGAAGATGAACTGTTGAGAGATCCATGGAATGCAACCATTCTCTCTAAACGTCATCTAGAAGTTGGCTTAATTGCAAGGCCATTACTTCACATAATGAATCTCTATGGAACATTCATACATTACGAAATGGTGTGACTCAGAGAGATCATTTATCACAAACAGGAAATATAGCAAGGATGTCAGCAGTGGAACACTGTCAGAGGTAAATAGAGGAGCAGTTCACAGATGAGTGGAGTCAGGACTCTTGATACTCCCAGTGACTTAAAGGAACATAATGCAGGGCTAACTTCATGGTCTTCGCGTTTGCCACCAAATTCATCAACAGATGCAATGTTGGGGCAGATTTTTTCTTAAGGAGAAAAATCACTGAGTTCTAAATGTACTACTCTAGTAGGGTAAAGGGAGACAAGGAGTAATTGACAAAACCCACTTGAGGGATCTGGAAAATGTGGATTCTGCGATCATCTGTCATTCCTATGAAAGATTTAAGAGAGGGGCCATGTAGCATGATGGAACAGAATTCCACATTTCCAGTCCGACACATTTCATAAAAATACTTTAAGTCTTAACGGGGACCATCCCAAGTATAAGGGCTATTCTTAGATCGTATGTTCTAGAACGAGTTGGGGGAGGCGGCGGTATGCACTTGTCTTTTGATTGGTTCATAAATAATGAGCCCACGCTATTCCTGGGCCATATTTTAAAATCTAATTAGTAGGAGCGGGAATTTCATCAGGAGCGGTCGCTAGTGTGATGTGATGACCCAAAAATGCCCTTAAAGATTCAATAATATATTGTTCTCTGGACAGCAGGTACCACTTTAAAACATACTTTAATGTAGTAGTTGTGCCTGATAAACGAATGAGAATAATGTATGAGTATTTTATGAATAAAATGTGAAAATGGAAAACCTAACTTCTGTGCGCCAGAATTCTGAACACTGCATCTTCCACCTTGACACGTCTTTCACGCTGTATACTCCAAATGCACATCAATCCCTTGTTGTGACTGGTTGCGTATGCTTGATGAATGTATGACACACTCATGCAGATTCGCAAACCAAAACCCCTTGTGCATTCTTAATGCCTAGGATGACTCATTCTTAACTCAACTGTACCTTTGCTCTCGTGCGAGTTAACAAATGGCAGTTTGGATTGGAATGAGTGATGTAAACATGTACAAGTTCCTTTGTAAAAAGCTGAGAATGATGGAGTGAGTGAGTTGGTGATTTAATAAATAGCCTCTCACATCTAGTGGAAGGAAAGATGCTTCAAATATCCATATGTAAACAGGTTGTGTGTGGCACGCCAGAATTGCTAAGTCCATGTGATGCCTGGTGAGTATATGCTCAAGAGAGTTAATATAAGTTCTCTCTGAAGTATTGCACTGTTACCTCTACTGTTGGATGGTTCATATAAACTAGTTCCTAAGAGAACCATAGGTGTGTGAACCTGTGTCTTAGTTGGCTGAATATATGTATGGCTCATGCAAATTTATAAGGACTAAACATGTTTTTCCACATATGTGCTTGGTGCATATGTGAACAATTGTGTATGCAATTGAGCTTCTGTTACCTACTGTAGTAGACATGAAAATTACTCAGTGGGGAAAGAGCACATGATGATGAAGATGATGTACCTGTGAGACAAGTCTGGTGAAAAAGGGGTGAGGTCTGGCATTGCTGTGTAAGTGAATATGGAATAAGACATTCATGCACCAACATGACAGCCATAGGAATGGATGTCTGGTCTACTAATTGGGTAAATGCCATTAGTTAATCCCTATTGCATATTGCCGTTGTAAATGCCTATTTTCCATTTCCCTTCACAATGCCTGTCCCATGTTGCTATGTCACAATGATTGCTGTACTGTGTCTGGTCCTCCTTGTGCCCAGGTTTACTGTGGTTCAAACATGGTGAAACTTAGACCACATGAATACTTGTAATTGTGTTAAGCTACCCTGTCTCAGCATATGGTCTTGTGATTACCACAGTACATCACAGTGAAATACACTGCATCATCAAACCAGGAGAGGTGTCTTTGGTCAACATCCTCCCTGAACATCCCCATCCCCAATCTGTGTCTGTTGATGTATGATCATATCATCTTTTAACAAATGTAAAGAGATGTTGTGCCATTTTATAGGTCGACAGAGAACAGTATGGTGGAGAGGCAATCCATATATCATCTGGGACAACTCACCAGAAGTCCTAGATCCAGATGTGACTCCCTATCAAAATGTGGGAATATCAAGAAGAGTTTTCTCTCAGCTCTCTAACAGCTGAATGCATAAATGGGAGCAAAACACAATCTGAAGCACTACAAATGTGGTGAACTGGACAGTGATCTTTGATTCAATCAAATGTCCACTGAGAACAACATCAAGGAACATTCAGAGTCAACTGGTGTAGTAATTTGGGAGTGTTTGTTTATCTAAGACAAAACTTAGAAAATATCCAGCCTGATACTCACACAGTGATTGAAGAATGTGACTTGAAGTGTAGGTGAGATTGGACTGACTGAGGGGCTGCAGTATATTGGATTTTGTTCCTATCTCTGGGTTTCTTCAGCAAGTCATGTTCTGCATGTACCGAGTATACATCTCCCAATGTCAGGAGAGGGTTATCCTCAACTTTTGAAGTATCCCAGTACCAGCAGTCACAGACAGTCTGGTCAACGGTGAGATGCAGTACCATATCATCATATCAAATCTTGTCTTCAAGAGGAATGAATCTGCCATGAAGCTTAATCTGGGGAAGCTGCTAACTGGAGCTTGTCCAACATCAATGCTGATGCAAAAAGGATTCAACAGACCCAGAACAGTAGTTTCTTCCATGAGTTGCCCATGGATAGGATTTCCTAAATTCCCAAGAGTCAGGAAATGATGATAGATACAGATACTGTAACGGAATGGTGTAGTGGTGATTAGAGAGGAGGAGAGAGTTTATTGATAGCTGGAGGAGGGTGTAGGAGTGTTGTATCATGTTTATTTGCTTGCATGTTAGCATATTTGTACATTTGTATGTACCTTGTTGAAATGTTGACATGACAGGTGATGAGGCAATGGTCACCACTCTACTTACCATCAGCTCAATAAATTGTGTATGTTATGAATCAGTTTTAAGTACATGTCTTAAGAGAATTTCTTGTACAGTTACTGTCAAGTGTTGTCTCTGGTGACTGTCTTAAGTGCTGTGGTTGGTTATACATATTGTGAAAAGTCCTGTATAGATGTTGTCAAGTATCACATGATGTCTATCTTGTACAATTGTGGCGTAACCAATTCCTTGTGAATGTATGTCCAACTTTTGGCAGGAAACTGTCATGTAGATGTCTTGTCCAACAGATGTAATGTACCGTTATTGTTGAAGTTTGTTTGTCTACAAATAAATAGAGTCCTAAAGTTCTAAAGACTAATTGAACTGATATAGGTCACAAAATGACAAAAAAAAATATAGGGAATGATCCATGTGACGGACGAACAGCACACTGGCAACATTATGTTGAGTGAGAAGGATCCTCAGTTGTACAGGTGCTAACAGTTCAGATCTTCTCTGGCCTTGGGTGAACTAGTTACTTCTTATATAAATTTCTGTGTAGATACATAGTGGTCTCACAGTGGGGGTTTGAGCCAAAAGAAGAAAAATGTTCTCCAAAAACAGGCTATTGCGGGAATGATTAGCTCTTTTGAGTGACCTCTAGACAAAACGTGCTAAATCATAACCTTTATCTTGTTATGTAATATTCAAGATATATCTCCAGAGAACACTACAAACTAGGTCCTCTGTCAAACATCAAATAATTTGTCACATAACTGGTAGGCTCTTTCCGGGATATAAACCCTGGGAAAACCTGGTCACATAACTGGGTTCCTCTTTCCAGGATATAAACCCTGGGAAGGAGAACACTCGTCTCGGATTTAAACCCTGGTAATAACCTGCTAGGGGCTCACATACCTGTTGCTCTGATGACGGGATACAAACCTTGGGCATACCCTGCATAGGACTCACTTTTGGGATCTATATGTTGGTATTAAAATCCGGGGTGACCTCTCGCAAATCAGACCCAATTCTTGAAGGTTTTATGGTGTTGTTTAATGGACCCTGTCTCTTATATGAGGGCAACTGTCCAGACATGTAAACCCACAATAAATCTCTAGAAGGTTTGATTTCATTAATAGTGATAATATTGCATGTATCACTGTTTTAATATATCAGTTAGGATTCAATGTAGCAGACTGAAGATGGTGTATAAATATCTTATGGGTCAACATAATTGCTTGTATCCATGATATTTGTTTTTCTCAGAATGATATGATTTATTAGCTTGTCAATATTGTTGTATAATTTTGTGCATGCTGGTTGTTCAATATATGTATCCAAAAATTAAGGTACCTGAAACACCAGAGAACACAAATTATTTTAAATATAACTGAGACAGCTAGTACAGGGAAAAATTCATTTTTGTCCCTGAAATTAGGACACTTGATCCAGTAAATGAATATGGGGCCTACTCCATCACAAAATAAATTGCTGGCATGGGTGAGAGAGGGGAATTATTGTTGTAAATACAACATTTTTAATGTCACCACATCACATAAAATAACAACTCCCTATATTCTCTTCTCCCCATAACATGCTTGCAACACTGAGAGTAGAGAGTGTGAACCCTGATGGAAAATTTGGGCAACCATTAAGACACCTCACTGACAATCTCTCTCGGTGATAGTCAGTATTCGTACCGGCTAATGTCCAGTGTCGATTCGACATCTGGGTTTATTCTTCAGTTGTGTAACCCTGTCAGTGGCCCTGATCAAGCAACTGCGCGTAAGCACAATTGAATCTCCAGGAGAAAACATCCTTATCAACTCCGTCACTTGCCATTTCTGAAGTAGTGGTATTATTAAGCGTACTTGATACGTAATGGACGAGAGGAAGGGAAGATTCTACCTGATGTCATGGGCGGTCATATAAAACCGACCACAGTCTGGTGTCTATAAGACATTAGTCTATTGTTCGATGGTGTAATCTCTCTGGTGTACTAGGATCCATGTCGCCAGGAGTGAACTCATTGAATCTCCAGGAAGGCCATCAAAATAACGACCCCTAGCCATTCATATGGAAGTGGAGAGCATACGAAAATTATGTGTCCAGGAAACGATGGATAACCAACCTGATGTCATTGGCATATCATACGACTAGGAGCATAACGTGGACAACCTGAAAGATTTCATGAAGAGATAAAACAGGATCCGTCTCCGACGTCGGACGTCAATTCATCCTCAGCTGAGAAAGCGTTTCTGCCTTTAAAATGGTGGAGATTAAAGGATGGACAAAGTTGAGTACAACTGATGTCATTCCCCTTTTTCATTCTCAATTGGGAAGACTTTTCTGCCGGAAGAAGGTAGGAATGTAAATAAGGATTACTGTCTCCAAACAGTTAACTCTTATATGGTAGAGCTCACTGCAATTCCAGCAGCTGACACTCTATACACAATGTCTGCGACAGTGGACTGACGAAAGATCACTGTTCTTAAAAACAGCTGACTACTTTCAAGATAAAGATCCCTGCACTCCAGCAGTCGACTCTTTATATGATAAGAACCATGCATTATGCAGGGGAATCTTATATTATTACTGAGATGCGAGGTGTATTTACAGGACCTGGCCAGTCCTATCCTCAAAGTCAGTAAAATTGCTTCCAAAATTCCAGTCAATATTGGGATATAGGAAGTAACCCACATAATCACACCCCTTCAAAGGTGGCTGTGATAATGACGGACTTCTCTATGGCTGAGAGGATTCGCCCAATTCGCCAGAAGTAAACGTTTTGCTCATGTGGGAGAGAAAGAACGAATACTTCCCAGCCACTCAAAAGCATTTAGCTCAAGCATGGCTGAAGACAACTAGTTGGAATTCTATATTGGTTGTAGTAGATGTCACAGTCTGGCTACATCTACCAATTCAGTTGCTAAGTTAGAAAATAGAGCAACTAAGGAGAGAAAATGCTGTCACTTCTCACAACACATCAAAATAGAGGCATAACGGTATGAGAGAATCTCAACCGACAAGCACCTCTAAATCTATGGTAAGACTACGGAAATAAGTCAAGGAAATATAATGGGAAATTGCTACCATCTGCAAACACAAGAGGCTTATTGGAAAGGTAGACCCTGTGTCCAACGCTAACCAAATCTGCACTAATAGTAGATTTTAGTCTCAAGTTCTGCAGCGGCTGCTATATAGTTCACCCGGAAGTGATTGTCGTTGCTCCGGTGATGATCAAAAATTTTAACCCAGTTCCAAATGCCAAGATTACTGTTGGAGAAAGTGTTCAGTTAAATACACTCTCGCAGGATTATCGTTCTCCAGTGGCGAAGGGAAGAATGAAGTTCTGAGAAGATGAACTGTTGAGAGATCCATGGAATGCAACCATTCTCTCTAAACGTCATCTAGAAGTTGGCTTAATTGCAAGGCCATTACTTCACATAATGAATCTCTATGGAACATTCATACATTACGAAATGGTGTGACTCAGAGAGATCATTTATCACAAACAGGAAATATAGCAAGGATGTCAGCAGTGGAACACTGTCAGAGGTAAATAGAGGAGCAGTTCACAGATGAGTGGAGTCAGGACTCTTGATACTCCCAGTGACTTAAAGGAACATAATGCAGGGCTAACTTCATGGTCTTCGCGTTTGCCACCAAATTCATCAACAGATGCAATGTTGGGGCAGATTTTTTCTTAAGGAGAAAAATCACTGAGTTCTAAATGTACTACTCTAGTAGGGTAAAGGGAGACAAGGAGTAATTGACAAAACCCACTTGAGGGATCTGGAAAATGTGGATTCTGCGATCATCTGTCATTCCTATGAAAGATTTAAGAGAGGGGCCATGTAGCATGATGGAACAGAATTCCACATTTCCAGTCCGACACATTTCATAAAAATACTTTAAGTCTTAACGGGGACCATCCCAAGTATAAGGGCTATTCTTAGATCGTATGTTCTAGAACGAGTTGGGGGAGGCGGCGGTATGCACTTGTCTTTTGATTGGTTCATAAATAATGAGCCCACGCTATTCCTGGGCCATATTTTAAAATCTAATTAGTAGGAGCGGGAATTTCATCAGGAGCGGTCGCTAGTGTGATGTGATGACCCAAAAATGCCCTTAAAGATTCAATAATATATTGTTCTCTGGACAGCAGGTACCACTTTAAAACATACTTTAATGTAGTAGTTGTGCCTGATAAACGAATGAGAATAATGTATGAGTATTTTATGAATAAAATGTGAAAATGGAAAACCTAACTTCTGTGCGCCAGAATTCTGAACACTGCATCTTCCACCTTGACACGTCTTTCACGCTGTACACTCCAAATGCATATCAATCCCTTGTTGTGACTGGTTGCGTATGCTTGATGAATGTATGACACACTCATGCAGATTCGCAAACCAAAACCCCTTGTGCATTCTTAATGCCTAGGATGACTCATTCTTAACTCAACTGTACCTTTGCTCTCGTGCGAGTTAACAAATGGCAGTTTGGATTGGAATGAGTGATGTAAACATGTACAAGTTCCTTTGTAAAAAGCTGAGAATGATGGAGTGAGTGAGTTGGTGATTTAATAAATAGCCTCTCACATCTAGTGGAAGGAAAGATGCTTCAAATATCCATATGTAAACAGGTTGTGTGTGGCACGCCAGAATTGCTAAGTCCATGTGATGCCTGGTGAGTATATGCTCAAGAGAGTTAATATAAGTTCTCTCTGAAGTATTGCACTGTTACCTCTACTGTTGGATGGTTCATATAAACTAGTTCCTAAGAGAACCATAGGTGTGTGAACCTGTGTCTTAGTTGGCTGAATATATGTATGGCTCATGCAAATTTACAAGGACTAAACATGTTTTTCCACATATGTGCTTGGTGCATATGTGAACAATTGTGTATGTAATTGAGCTTCTGTTACCTACTGTAGTAGACATGAAAATTACTCAGTGGGGAAAGAGCACATGATGATGAAGATGATGTACCTGTGAGACAAGTCTGGTGAAAAAGGGGTGAGGTCTGGCATTGCTGTGTAAGTGAATATGGAATAAGACATTCATGCACCAACATGACAGCCATAGGAATGGATGTCTGGTCTACTAATTGGGTAAATGCCATTAGTTAATCCCTATTGCATATTGCCGTTGTAAATGCCTATTTTCCATTTCCCTTCACAATGCCTGTCCCATGTTGCTATGTCACAATGATTGCTGTACTGTGTCTGGTCCTCCTTGTGCCCAGGTTTACTGTGGTTCAAACATGGTGAAACTTAGACCACATGAATACTTGTAATTGTGTTAAGCTACCCTGTCTCAGCATATGGTCTTGTGATTACCACAGTACATCACAGTGAAATACACTGCATCATCAAACCAGGAGAGGTGTCTTTGGTCAACATCCTCCCTGAACATCCCCATCCCCAATCTGTGTCTGTTGATGTATGATCATATCATCTTTTAACAAATGTAAAGAGATGTTGTGCCATTTTATAGGTCGACAGAGAACAGTATGGTGGAGAGGCAATCCATATATCATCTGGGACAACTCACCAGAAGTCCTAGATCCAGATGTGACTCCCTATCAAAATGTGGGAATATCAAGAAGAGTTTTCTCTCAGCTCTCTAACAGCTGAATGCATAAATGGGAGCAAAACACAATCTGAAGCACTACAAATGTGGTGAACTGGACAGTGATCTTTGATTCAATCAAATGTCCACTGAGAACAACATCAAGGAACATTCAGAGTCAACTGGTGTAGTAATTTGGGAGTGTTTGTTTATCTAAGACAAAACTTAGAAAATATCCAGCCTGATACTCACACAGTGATTGAAGAATGTGACTTGAAGTGTAGGTGAGATTGGACTGACTGAGGGGCTGCAGTATATTGGATTTTGTTCCTATCTCTGGGTTTCTTCAGCAAGTCATGTTCTGCATGTACCGAGTATACATCTCCCAATGTCAGGAGAGTGTTATCCTCAACTTTTGAAGTATCCCAGTACCAGCAGTCACAGACAGTCTGGTCAACGGTGAGATGCAGTACCATATCATCATATCAAATCTTGTCTTCAAGAGGAATGAATCTGCCATGAAGCTTAATCTGGGGAAGCTGCTAACTGGAGCTTGTCCAACATCAATGCTGATGCAAAAAGGATTCAACAGACCCAGAACAGTAGTTTCTTCCATGAGTTGCCCATGGATAGGATTTCCTAAATTCCCAAGAGTCAGGAAATGATGATAGATACAGATACTGTAACGGAATGGTGTAGTGGTGATTAGAGAGGAGGAGAGAGTTTATTGATAGCTGGAGGAGGGTGTAGGAGTGTTGTATCATGTTTATTTGCTTGCATGTTAGCATATTTGTACATTTGTATGTACCTTGTTGAAATGTTGACATGACAGGTGATGAGGCAATGGTCACCACTCTACTTACCATCAGCTCAATAAATTGTGTATGTTATGAATCAGTTTTAAGTACATGTCTTAAGAGAATTTCTTGTACAGTTACTGTCAAGTGTTGTCTCTGGTGACTGTCTTAAGTGCTGTGGTTGGTTATACATATTGTGAAAAGTCCTGTATAGATGTTGTCAAGTATCACATGATGTCTATCTTGTACAATTGTGGCGTAACCAATTCCTTGTGAATGTATGTCCAACTTTTGGCAGGAAACTGTCATGTAGATGTCTTGTCCAACAGATGTAATGTACCGTTATTGTTGAAGTTTGTTTGTCTACAAATAAATAGAGTCCTAAAGTTCTAAAGACTAATTGAACTGATATAGGTCACAAAATGACAAAAAAAAATATAGGGAATGATCCATGTGACGGACGAACAGCACACTGGCAACATTATGTTGAGTGAGAAGGATCCTCAGTTGTACAGGCGCTAACAGTTCAGATCTTCTCTGGCCTTGGGTGAACTAGTTACTTCTTATATAAATTTCTGTGTAGATACATAGTGGTCTCACAGTGGGGGTTTGAGCCAAAAGAAGAAAAATGTTCTCCAAAAACAGGCTATTGCGGGAATGATTAGCTCTTTTGAGTGACCTCTAGACAAAACGTGCTAAATCATAACCTTTATCTTGTTATGTAATATTCAAGATATATCTCCAGAGAACACTACAAACTAGGTCCTCTGTCAAACATCAAATAATTTGTCACATAACTGGTAGGCTCTTTCCGGGATATAAACCCTGGGAAAACCTGGTCACATAACTGGGTTCCTCTTTCCAGGATATAAACCCTGGGAAGGAGAACACTCGTCTCGGATTTAAACCCTGGTAATAACCTGCTAGGGGCTCACATACCTGTTGCCCTGATGACGGGATACAAACCTTGGGCATACCCTGCATAGGACTCACTTTTGGGATCTATATGTTGGTATTAAAATCCGGGGTGACCTCTCGCAAATCAGACCCAATTCTTGAAGGTTTTATGGTGTTGTTTAATGGACCCTGTCTCTTATATGAGGGCAACTGTCCAGACATGTAAACCCACAATAAATCTCTAGAAGGTTTGATTTCATTAATAGTGATAATATTGCATGTATCACTGTTTTAATATATCAGTTAGGATTCAATGTAGCAGACTGAAGATGGTGTATAAATATCTTATGGGTCAACATAATTGCTTGTATCCATGATATTTGTTTTTCTCAGAATGATATGATTTATTAGCTTGTCAATATTGTTGTATAATTTTGTGCATGCTGGTTGTTCAATATATGTATCCAAAAATTAAGGTACCTGAAACACCAGAGAACACAAATTATTTTAAATATAACTGAGACAGCTAGTACAGGGAAAAATTCATTTTTGTCCCTGAAATTAGGACACTTGATCCAGTAAATGAATATGGGGCCTACTCCATCACAAAATAAATTGCTGGCATGGGTGAGAGAGGGGAATTATTGTTGTAAATACAACATTTTTAATGTCACCACATCACATAAAATAACAACTCCCTATATTCTCTTCTCCCCATAACATGCTTGCAACACTGAGAGTAGAGAGTGTGAACCCTGATGGAAAATTTGGGCAACCATTAAGACACCTCACTGACAATCTCTCTCGGTGATAGTCAGTATTCGTACCGGCTAATGTCCAGTGTCGATTCGACATCTGGGTTTATTCTTCAGTTGTGTAACCCTGTCAGTGGCCCTGATCAAGCAACTGCGCGTAAGCACAATTGAATCTCCAGGAGAAAACATCCTTATCAACTCCGTCACTTGCCATTTCTGAAGTAGTGGTATTATTAAGCGTACTTGATACGTAATGGACGAGAGGAAGGGAAGATTCTACCTGATGTCATGGGCGGTCATATAAAACCGACCACAGTCTGGTGTCTATAAGACATTAGTCTATTGTTCGATGGTGTAATCTCTCTGGTGTACTAGGATCCATGTCGCCAGGAGTGAACTCATTGAATCTCCAGGAAGGCCATCAAAATAACGACCCCTAGCCATTCATATGGAAGTGGAGAGCATACGCAAATTATGTGTCCAGGAAACGATGGATAACCAACCTGATGTCATTGGCATATCATACGACTAGGAGCATAACGTGGACAACCTGAAAGATTTCATGAAGAGATAAAACAGGATCCGTCTCCGACGTCGGACGTCAATTCATCCTCAGCTGAGAAAGCGTTTCTGCCTTTAAAATGGTGGAGATTAAAGGATGGACAAAGTTGAGTACAACTGATGTCATTCCCCTTTTTCATTCTCAATTGGGAAGACTTTTCTGCCGGAAGAAGGTAGGAATGTAAATAAGGATTACTGTCTCCAAACAGTTAACTCTTATATGGTAGAGCTCACTGCAATTCCAGCAGCTGACACTCTATACACAATGTCTGCGACAGTGGACTGACGAAAGATCACTGTTCTCAAAAACAGCTGACTACTTTCAAGATAAAGATCCCTGCACTCCAGCAGTCGACTCTTTATATGATAAGAACCATGCATTATGCAGGGGAATCTTATATTATTACTGAGATGCGAGGTGTATTTACAGGACCTGGCCAGTCCTATCCTCAAAGTCAGTAAAATTGCTTCCAAAATTCCAGTCAATATTGGGATATAGGAAGTAACCCACATAATCACACCCCTTCAAAGGTGGCTGTGATAATGACGGACTTCTCTGTGCTGAGAGGATTCGCTCAATTCGCCAAAAGTAAACGTTTTGCTCATGTGGGAGAGAAAGAACGAATACTTCCCAGCCACTCAAAAGCATTTAGCTCAAGCATGGCTGAAGACAACTAGTTGGAATTCTATATTGGTTGTAGTAGATGTCACAGTCTGGCTACATCTACCAATTCAGTTGCTAAGTTAGAAAATAGAGCAACTAAGGAGAGAAAATGCTGTCACTTCTCACAACACATCAAAATAGAGGCATAACGGAATGAGAGAATCTCAACCGACAAGCACCTCTAAATCTATGGTAAGACTACGGAAATAAGTCAAGGAAATATAATGGGAAATTGCTACCATCTGCAAACACAAGAGGCTTATTGGAAAGGTAGACCCTGTGTCCAACGCTAACCAAATCTGCACTAATAGTAGATTTTAGTCTCAAGTTCTGCAGCGGCTGCTATATAGTTCACCCGGAAGTGATTGTCGTTGCTCCGGTGATGATCAAAAATTTTAACCCAGTTCCAAATGCCAAGATTACTGTTGGAGAAAGTGTTCAGTTAAATACACTCTCGCAGGATTATCGTTCTCCAGTGGCGAAGGGAAGAATGAAGTTCTGAGAAGATGAACTGTTGAGAGATCCATGGAATGCAACCATTCTCTCTAAACGTCATCTAGAAGTTGGCTTAATTGCAAGGCCATTACTTCACATAATGAATCTCTATGGAACATTCATACATTACGAAATGGTGTGACTCAGAGAGATCATTTATCACAAACAGGAAATATAGCAAGGATGTCAGCAGTGGAACACTGTCAGAGGTAAATAGAGGAGCAGTTCACAGATGAGTGGAGTCAGGACTCTTGATACTCCCAGTGACTTAAAGGAACATAATGCAGGGCTAACTTCATGGTCTTCGCGTTTGCCACCAAATTCATCAACAGATGCAATGTTGGGGCAGATTTTTTCTTAAGGAGAAAAATCACTGAGTTCTAAATGTACTACTCTAGTAGGGTAAAGGGAGACAAGGAGTAATTGACAAAACCCACTTGAGGGATCTGGAAAATGTGGATTCTGCGATCATCTGTCATTCCTATGAAAGATTTAAGAGAGGGGCCATGTAGCATGATGGAACAGAATTCCACATTTCCAGTCCGACACATTTCATAAAAATACTTTAAGTCTTAACGGGGACCATCCCAAGTATAAGGGCTATTCTTAGATCGTATGTTCTAGAACGAGTTGGGGGAGGCGGCGGTATGCACTTGTCTTTTGATTGGTTCATAAATAATGAGCCCACGCTATTCCTGGGCCATATTTTAAAATCTAATTAGTAGGAGCGGGAATTTCATCAGGAGCGGTCGCTAGTGTGATGTGATGACCCAAAAATGCCCTTAAAGATTCAATAATATATTGTTCTCTGGACAGCAGGTACCACTTTAAAACATACTTTAATGTAGTAGTTGTGCCTGATAAACGAATGAGAATAATGTATGAGTATTTTGTGAATAAAATGTGAAAATGGAAAACCTAACTTCTGTGCGCCAGAATTCTGAACACTGCATCTTCCACCTTGACACGTCTTTCACGCTGTATACTCCAAATGCATATCAATCCCTTGTTGTGACTGGTTGCGTATGCTTGATGAATGTATGACACACTCATGCAGATTCGCAAACCAAAACCCCTTGTGCATTCTTAATGCCTAGGATGACTCATTCTTAACTCAACTGTACCTTTGCTCTCGTGCGAGTTAACAAATGGCAGTTTGGATTGGAATGAGTGATGTAAACATGTACAAGTTCCTTTGTAAAAAGCTGAGAATGATGGAGTGAGTGAGTTGGTGATTTAATAAATAGCCTCTCACATCTAGTGGAAGGAAAGATGCTTCAAATATCCATATGTAAACAGGTTGTGTGTGGCACGCCAGAATTGCTAAGTCCATGTGATGCCTGGTGAGTATATGCTCAAGAGAGTTAATATAAGTTCTCTCTGAAGTATTGCACTGTTACCTCTACTGTTGGATGGTTCATATAAACTAGTTCCTAAGAGAATCATAGGTGTGTGAACCTGTGTCTTAGTTGGCTGAATATATGTATGGCTCATGCAAATTTACAAGGACTAAACATGTTTTTCCACATATGTGCTTGGTGCATATGTGAACAATTGTGTATGCAATTGAGCTTCTGTTACCTACTGTAGTAGACATGAAAATTACTCAGTGGGGAAAGAGCACATGATGATGAAGATGATGTACCTGTGAGACAAGTCTGGTGAAAAAGGGGTGAGGTCTGGCATTGCTGTGTAAGTGAATATGGAATAATACATTCATGCACCAACATGACAGCCATAGGAATGGATGTCTGGTCTACTAATTGGGTAAATGCCATTAGTTAATCCCTATTGCATATTGCCGTTGTAAATGCCTATTTTCCATTTCCCTTCACAATGCCTGTCCCATGTTGCTATGTCACAATGATTGCTGTACTGTGTCTGGTCCTCCTTGTGCCCAGGTTTACTGTGGTTCAAACATGGTGAAACTTAGACCACATGAATACTTGTAATTGTGTTAAGCTACCCTGTCTCAGCATATGGTCTTGTGATTACCACAGTACATCACAGTGAAATACACTGCATCATCAAACCAGGAGAGGTGTCTTTGGTCAACATCCTCCCTGAACATCCCCATCCCCAATCTGTGTCTGTTGATGTATGATCATATCATCTTTTAACAAATGTAAAGAGATGTTGTGCCATTTTATAGGTCGACAGAGAACAGTATGGTGGAGAGGCAATCCATATATCATCTGGGACAACTCACCAGAAGTCCTAGATCCAGATGTGACTCCCTATCAAAATGTGGGAATATCAAGAAGAGTTTTCTCTCAGCTCTCTAACAGCTGAATGCATAAATGGGAGCAAAACACAATCTGAAGCACTACAAATGTGGTGAACTGGACAGTGATCTTTGATTCAATCAAATGTCCACTGAGAACAACATCAAGGAACATTCAGAGTCAACTGGTGTAGTAATTTGGGAGTGTTTGTTTATCTAAGACAAAACTTAGAAAATATCCAGCCTGATACTCACACAGTGATTGAAGAATGTGACTTGAAGTGTAGGTGAGATTGGACTGACTGAGGGGCTGCAGTATATTGGATTTTGTTCCTATCTCTGGGTTTCTTCAGCAAGTCATGTTCTGCATGTACCGAGTATACATCTCCCAATGTCAGGAGAGTGTTATCCTCAACTTTTGAAGTATCCCAGTACCAGCAGTCACAGACAGTCTGGTCAACGGTGAGATGCAGTACCATATCATCATATCAAATCTTGTCTTCAAGAGGAATGAATCTGCCATGAAGCTTAATCTGGGGAAGCTGCTAACTGGAGCTTGTCCAACATCAATGCTGATGCAAAAAGGATTCAACAGACCCAGAACAGTAGTTTCTTCCATGAGTTGCCCATGGATAGGATTTCCTAAATTCCCAAGAGTCAGGAAATGATGATAGATACAGATACTGTAACGGAATGGTGTAGTGGTGATTAGAGAGGAGGAGAGAGTTTATTGATAGCTGGAGGAGGGTGTAGGAGTGTTGTATCATGTTTATTTGCTTGCATGTTAGCATATTTGTACATTTGTATGTACCTTGTTGAAATGTTGACATGACAGGTGATGAGGCAATGGTCACCACTCTACTTACCATCAGCTCAATAAATTGTGTATGTTATGAATCAGTTTTAAGTACATGTCTTAAGAGAATTTCTTGTACAGTTACTGTCAAGTGTTGTCTCTGGTGACTGTCTTAAGTGCTGTGGTTGGTTATACATATTGTGAAAAGTCCTGTATAGATGTTGTCAAGTATCACATGATGTCTATCTTGTACAATTGTGGCGTAACCAATTCCTTGTGAATGTATGTCCAACTTTTGGCAGGAAACTGTCATGTAGATGTCTTGTCCAACATATGTAATGTACCGTTATTGTTGAAGTTTGTTTGTCTACAAATAATTAGAGTCCTAAAGTTCTAAAGACTAATTGAACTGATATAGGTCACAAAATGACAAAAAAAAATATAGGGAATGATCCATGTGACGGACGAACAGCACACTGGCAACATTATGTTGAGTGAGAAGGATCCTCAGTTGTACAGGCGCTAACAGTTCAGATCTTCTCTGGCCTTGGGTGAACTAGTTACTTCTTATATAAATTTCTGTGTAGATACATAGTGGTCTCACAGTGGGAGTTTGAGCCAAAAGAAGAAAAATGTTCTCCAAAAACAGGCTATTGCGGGAATGATTAGCTCTTTTGAGTGACCTCTAGACAAAACGTGCTAAATCATAACCTTTATCTTGTTATGTAATATTCAAGATATATCTCCAGAGAACACTACAAACTAGGTCCTCTGTCAAACATCAAATAATTTGTCACACCAGTCAAGATTTTCAATGGTGCACTTCTTTTGATCACTGGACCACAGGCTTTCTTTATTCCTTCATACATGCTTCTTATGTTTCCCTTATCACTAGCAATTTGAATGGACTCACATAACTTGATCCAATAATCATTTGCACACTGCCTGGCAGCCTTTTGCACATCCTTCCTAGCTTGCCTTAGCTCACTCAGAGTGTTACGCGTTGGTCTTTCCTCGTTTCTTAAGAGAGGTTTCTTCTTCTTATCAATCAAGGGCTGCAGAGTCTCGCTGTTTGCCGCAAACCAGTCCTGCCTCTTATGATCCACAGTGTCGTAAACCCCTACGGCAGTTTTATAAAGTTTCCTTAATTTGACCCCACTTTTCATTTACTGTACAATTTTCTGGTGTATCAGTGAAAGCGTCTTCAAGTTGCTGTTGAATCTGAAAGCACTTTTCAGGATCGTGAGTGTTAATAATATTAATCCTGGGGCTAGATTTGTGTTTAGCTGTGTAGATTCTCTTTGGTCTCAGTCTAACCCTTGCAACAACCAAACCAAAGAATGATCCGTATCACAGTCAGCACTGGGGTAACTTCGAGTCAATGATATATGGTTCAGATGTTGTCTCCGTGTGATGATGAAGTCCAGCTGGTGCCAATGGCCGTATCTTGGATATTTCCACGTGACCTTATGCATGTCTTTTGTTTTAAAAAAAGGAGTTTGTAATACATAGGTCATTTCTAGTGCAATGCTCCAGCAACCTTTGCCCATTTTCATTCATGCGACCGATGTTGTATTTTCCAAGGCACACTGGCCATGAACTCGAGTCCTTGCCCACACGAGCATTGAAATCACCGAGCATATAAATGTAGTCGGATTTTGGAACTGCCTTGATCACAGAGTCTAACTGCTCATAGAACGTATCCTTCACATCATCAGAGGAATCGAGTGTCGGTGCATATGCAGTAATAATGGTGGAAACCCACAAGAGGTTGCCAAGCGCAGGGATAATAGTCTTTCATTTCCTCCTGCTGGAATTTCAATCATTCCCAGTAGCGAATTCTTCACTGCAAAGCCCAAACCGTGTTGCATTTTTTCTGCCTGCCCTCTACCCTTCCAAAAAAAGGTGTAATTGTTTTCCCTGAGTGACCCTTCCTCAGCGAGGCGAGTCTCCTGCAGGCCAGCAATATCAATGTTAAGACGATTGAGTTCGGCATCAATCACAGTCGTTTTTCTCACATCGTCAATATTGGTCAAGTCAGTGGAAAATCCTGGACACATGGATCTCCCGTTCCAGGTTGCAAGCTGTAGCTTGAGGTTTCTATTTTTATTTTTGTTTGTACCTGGTGCATTGGTTTTACAGCCTGCGATTCAGATTTTGTCCTAGCCCCAAGCACCCATTGAAGCAGGCAGGCTGTGGCGGATCAGCAACCAATTGGCCGGGGGCTGCCCAGCTTGAGGCGGGCGGTAGCTGATCAGTGACACCTGTAGGTGTCTCCCACCGTTAGAGGCAACGCGTGGTGCCCCATGTCTACGCCAGTTGACAGGGACTTATAACCTGTAACAGTTGCCTCTCGCTTTGATTCCGAGACCAGTTAAGACCAGGGATGGAGTTACTGCCTCTCCATAGCAGAAAGCCTGGGCTAAAATATAGAGATCATGTGTTGCCCATGCAGCATGATCCCTCTCTCGGCCTGCCTAGTTCACTACAGAGGAAAGGTAACACCCCTACATCTGGAACAAGACAAGCTGCAGAAGCTGCTGGATCAGCAAAGCAATGCTCTAACTGTCCACCTGTCGGAGCTTCGATCCTAGACCAGCTGCCAACCTAGGCTTAGGGCCTGGTCTGCCCTGCCATGACATTTTGTCTTTAGCTTGCATTTCCTCACACCAGGGTAAGTCTTGTTCCCTCCCAATTGCGCTCTTCCGCCCGAAGCCGTTGGCACAATGTGGGGTGTCAGGTTTGGTAAGCGCCGCCCAACGTTCGGCGCTAACAGAAAGCAGGTAGTACCGTCTACTGTTATACGGTAGCTCAGTCATATCTGACTAAGACCTGACACACGAATATACAATCAAATAACAAAATATAACATAAAATATATATTCCTAGCTGTCTGATTTTACAGACATTTATATTTCTAACCATCTGAAAATAGACACATACATTTCCCCATATGTCTTCTTTTGGTGCAGAATATATATTCCCAGCTCCTGTCTCATTTCTAAGACAGAGAAAACATATTCCCAACTGCAGTCTCATTTCACAGAGAATACACATTCCCACATGTAATTTTTTTTCAAAGGCAGAAAAGGCAGTGGTCCCAGCCACTTTGTATCATTTTACAAATACATATTCTTATATCGTCTGATTTACAGATAGAGAAAGCATATTCCCAACTGTTGTTCAATGTCAAAACATACAGAGGACATATATTCCATGTTCGACATTTCAGATCAATGACATGCAGAGAACATGCATTCCAGTCTTGTGTCGTAGCACGGAAGAGAATCAAGACATGAATTGATCCATGCCATTGCAGATCACAATTTGTGGAGAGGCATGATTGCCCAAGCCAACTTGCAATGCACTGGATGATGATGATGAATTAACTGTAGTGTTGAATATTTTATTACATCATTCATTGTTCATATATTGGTATTGAATATCATCATACTATCTCTCTGACCTTCCCATTTTTAAGAATGTTGGTTCTGTCATACATTCATACACACATTTAAATAACCAGTCACACATACATTAAAGTATGTGTCTTGTAGTACTGACTTAATGTTACAATTGAATCTTCTATTTCTTTTGACTTCCACAAACATATTATTGCTATGAAAGCCCCTCTAGCCTTTGCATTCTTATTTTAATATCGTTATATGTTGACCCATCTGTGTCTACATTGCTACCTAAATAGGTGTATAATTCTGCCTCAATATCTTTTACTTTGTCCATGGATTTTTAGATCTAATTGTAACCTCCTATCCAATGTGTTTAAATAAATCTTGCATCTCATTTTGTATGTGGCACAGGAGGGCAATGTCATCATTTTCTAGATCATCAAACTTCAGTACACAAGCAGACAATATTGGGACCAAATTTAGCTAATTGTCAAATGTAAGTACGCTCAAAACTTTCACATTAGAAGCTCACAAAGTAGAATTCTTGCTCATAAGACCAGTTTAGTCAGAACATTTATGATAAGACTAGACGACCCGGCCAGGCTTCACCCAGTCCCTGGCGGGGAGCGTCTCATTGAATTCATATAAGTAGTCATTATACATTCAAATACATTTCTTTAAGCGCACAGAGCACGCGTTCGGCCCCTGCTCCCGTATCTGTTGCTCGTTATTATTATTCAGTGTAGTAACATTTAATGTGATGTCGAAGATTAATTTTTACAACATGAGTTAGAACATTTTAAAGCATCTAAAATAGATCCATTATTTTTATGACAACTTTGAAGATGCCTTAAAGTTTTTATCACTTTGTTTTTACCGCATATGACTGTAGATAATTTCTTTAAACATTTTATAAAACTTGAAGAAAACTGCAACAATTATTTAAATTACATAATATAGCAATGCTGCTAAAAGTAATGTCCCTTGATATAACTTTTGTTGTTAAGTTACATTGCAATATTGTAATTATACATCTTTCCTTTTAATGTTGTATTATGTACCAAAAAAACTAACACTTCTTTCTGCAAAAGACACCTCTACATATGAAACCCATAAGCAAAAATACTCTATGCTGGATAAAGAGGTGAAATCAAGCGCAATAAAAGACAAACATAACTTTATTCACAGCCTGGCCTCCGACGCCGAAGCAGCTGCCAGAACTGGGAACAACAGAGCCGTATTCCATATCATGAAGCAACTGCAATCACTCACCTACACCAAATATACCCATCAAAGACAAACAAGGTAATCAATTGTTATCCGATGATCTTCAAAAGCAACGATGGGCAGAAAATTTCAAAGAAATATTAAATAGACCGCAGTCTGACACTGTTCCAAACCTGGATGGAGAAATTACTATGCCCCCACTAGATGCCTCCTGCTAGTCATTCACCATAGAAGAGACTAAAGCAGCCATAAAAAAATTGAAGAACAACAAAGCTGTTGGTGAAGATGACATTTCAGGAGAAATGCTCAAAGCAGCAGATGAGAACACCTTACAACGTTTGTTACAGCTGATCAATGAAATCTGGCAAAGCAAATCCCCACCACAACAATTGAAAGATGGTGTAATTTTCAAACTGCCTAAAAAGGGCGATATGTCTGATTGCAATAATTGGCGTGGTATCACTCTATTGTCAGTACCAGGAAAACTTTTTTGTAGTATGTTACTTGAGAGATTGAAAAAGGCTATAGATGAAAGGCTCAGAGAAGAACAAGCCGGCTTCAGACCAAAACGGTCATGCATAGACCACATTTTCACCCTCAGAATAATCATTGAAGACTCCGTAGAATTCCAGTCGAAATTAATCACCAACTTTGTCGACTTTCAAAAAGCCTTCGACAGTATCCACCGTCCTTCACTTTGGAATCTACTTAACATCTATGGTTTTCCTACCAAATATACCAATGTCATAAAGTCTTTCTACAAAGAGACACGTTGCTGCGTAAGAACAGAAACGGGCAACTCTGACGGGTTCTCAGTCGAAACAGGAGTGAAACAGGGTTGTGTCTTATCACCGATGCTCTTTGGAATAGCTATCGATTGGGTCATGTGCAAATGCACAAACAACACAAATATGGGTATCCACTGGGTTGACAAAATTCTAGAAGACCTGGACTTTGCCAACGATATAGTGCTTTTGAGTTCAACACACCCGGATGCCCAAGAGAAAATAAACCACCTCCAAAATGTTTCAGGGCAAATTGGTCTCCAAATTAACACCACAAAAACAAAGACTATTGATCTTACCAACAGTTCAGATGATACCAAATTGAACAGCTACGTTCTTGAAAAAGTCAACAGCTTCACATACCTAGGAAGCAAAATGACATCTACAGGGGACTCAACAACAGAAATATCATCTAGAATCGCACTGGCATCTGGTGCCTTCAATAAACTGTCAAACATCTGGAAGTCAAAGACACTCAGCAAACACACAAAACTTAAAATCTTCAACTCGATTCCAGTGTTAACGTATGGATGTGAAAGTTGGAAATCAACGGTAGCCTTAGATAAAAAAAATTAGATAATTTTGAGAACAAATGTCTTAGAAGACTTCTAAACATCCACTGAACAGACTTCAGAACCAATACGCAAATAAGACAAGAGACTAAGCAAGATACAGTATCCAATTTCATAAGAAGACGCCGTTGGAACTACATCGGCCATGTACTCAGAATGGACAAGACAAGGCTCCCCTACCAAGCCCTCATATGGTCACCAGATGGGAAAAGAAAACGGGGAAGACCAAGAGAGACCCTGCGTAGAACCATCATTAGAGAAGGCTCATTCAATAGCCAATATCCAAGATCTACAACAGGTAGCAACGAACTACCAAGACTTCTGCCCTATGTGCCACCTTAGGCTCAAGAGGAAAGACTAACTAATTACGTACAAAACTGTTTTTAAACTAACTAACTATGTCAGTTGGATCCGCAGGAGTGAGAACAACATCTGTACAAAATTTCATCTCAATCGGATGGACCATTCGGGAATGCATAAAGGATACACAAACAAACAAACAAACATTCTCTTTTATATATGTAGTAGATATGCTTGTTTATCCCAACAAATGAAGATGCCTTATCAGATATATGGAATGAAAAAAAAAAAAGATATAACAACGAATGGTTGCCGTTATATTTTTTCATCAACTTTAATATGTGATACAAGTAGTACAGATCTTTCACAAAGCTGGCATGTATTGTCATGTTATATTTGTCATGATAAGCCAATAACATTACACTATCATTGATTGCCAAATTCCAATTCTTAAAGGAAACTTGAGGAATAAAATAAAAAGCATGTCTTAAAGTAATCATATGATACTTTGTATCATTAATCATGATTAGATAATGTCTTGAAAATTAAAATATCAAATAACTTGTATATAGTTTATTTGTGCATACATATTTAACTTACAAATCCTTTCATATATTGATAGATGGAGAGTAAACTAAAGGGAAGGGAAAACCATCGCATTATCTTCCCAAGACTATGAAGTCTGAGAGATCAGACAGAAATTAGTGGCTATCGTAGGACACCATCCTCTCTGTGTCATGAGCCATAGGTGACACAATACCATCACCAAGCTACTGATGGCAATACCAAAATGAACAAATTTAAAATAGGAATGTGGAATATCAAGACATAGTTGAGATAGGAAAGTTAGATTGCTTGCTTGCGTTCGCTGGCTATGAACTCCAGTGTGAAGTCCTGTATGTCGGATGGTGACATCCTGTTGTCTAACATCAGTGTGCTGTTATACAGGACCTGAGGTTTGCGTGAGTATCCGTCGTCCCATGTCTGGCTTATTGGTGTGCAGACTGGTGGTTCCTCGCCGTGCAGGCAGACACTTTCCGACTTTGGAGGAAGGAAAGTTAGATAACATAATAAAAGAAATAAAAAATGAGAAAATTAATATCCTAGGCATAAGTGAGATGAGGTGGAGATCTGGTAAAATAATAAAAGACAAGGAATAGTACTAATGTGTGATTAGGAAACAGCTAAATAAATCAAATGGCTATTTGATTACATCAGACACTGTAGTTATTATTGTCAAATTCAAAGGCAAACCATGAGATATAAATATCATACTAGTGTAGTAGGTCAGCATGGCTGAATGGATAAGAGCACATGTTCTTAAACATCTGTTGTGCGGAAGACGAGGTAAGAGATTCAACCCCTACACTGGACAGTTGGACTAACATACTGACCTATCGTCCTTGACTTGGGGACAGTAAGATCATATGGGGGATACCCAGAACCCTTCACTATAAGATCCGGAGTATGACAAGGTTGTGTCCTGTCCCCTCTCTTGTTCATAACCTATATAGACAGTATATGTAAAGAAACCAGCCAAAGAGAGACTGTAACAACACAGCATGAAGAACTTAAAGAACTCTTATCTGTAGACGATCAAGCATTAATAGTAAAATCAGAATCAAAATTACAAGTCCACATAAATAGTCTGAACGAAGTGTGCCTAGAACCATCCATCCATCATGTGCCATGCCGATAAACGTGGGCGGTCAAGTTTTTCCATCTCACTTGATCACCAGAGTCGTGGATCAGCTCCGTGTTTCTGTCTCAACGATGCCACGTGGCCAAGCCATCAAGGTATGTACTTCTTGGTCTTCCCCTTGGTCTCTTCCCTTCGATCTTGCCAGTTGTCACCAAGTTCTCCAATTCATTTCTTCTCATAACATGTCCAAAAAATGTTGACTGTTTACGTCTAATGTCTCTAATCAGTTTACGATCTTCATTTGTTTCTTGAATGACTTGTTCATTGGTTTTATAGAACATGGTGTATAGAACATAACATCCTTCTGCAATGTGTCCACCGTGACGTGGTAGAGGGGCTTGTGTGTTCCAATGACCCCAAGAGTTATGCCGACGGTAGCACAGCTACTGGTAGGGTCACCCATGTCGGACAGGTCAAGGGAGAAGAACCAGACTAAGAGACACACAAACCTGCTGCCTTGTAGGTAGACTGGGGTACAGGCTAGGGAAAGCACCACAAAAAATGCTTGTCGAAATTGGATGCACTGAGCCACAGGCTTGACAGAGCAGTGCAACGTAACTTAATTCATATTGTCACAAATTAAAATTACTCATTATGGTGCTAATCCCGTGAAGTCCCATCAGGCGGTGATAGTGCCTGGCCCCCTGCCTCGAGGGGGTCCATCCCATACTACCGGTGGTCACCTTCCCCTGTGCTGTGGAGTCAAGGCACAGAGGAGCAGGTTAAGATCTATTGACGAAACACCCCGGACACTCAACATACTAGTGGAATGCTGAAGGAGTTTATAACAAGAAAGTCTCAGTAACAAAGCGTCTTCATATAGATAGAATAGATGTCGCATGCATTCAAGAGACACGCCTCAACGTCAATTGCAGATACTCAGTCAGAGGATATCAAGCCACACATTTTGACCGTGAAGGACACAAAGAAAGTGTTCTAAAACTTACACAAAATACAATGCCTTGCAGCAAAGTATCTGTGACCTCTGACAATGAAACAGAAATTATAGGTGTGGATATAATGATAAAGAACGTGAAAATAAGAATATACAATCTGTATAGCCCAGCAGATAAGGACTTACACACTAGCAAACATGAAAACAACTGATACAAATGCATTATTGTCGGAGACTTTAATAGCCGTTCAGAAAGATATGGATACCCAGATACTGACAAAAGAGGAGATGAAGTGGAGGACTGGGAAATAGACTCAAATCATCTACTCAACAAAGCGGATGACACACCGAGCTTCTACTCCAGACTTAGCTTTCTGCACAGGAGACCTCCACAAAATTGATCGCCATGTGCTTGACCAAATAGCAGGTAGTGATCACAGACCAATCAAGCTTGTAATGAATATGGAGTATGTTCCACAGGAGCAAAAGCCTTTGCCTCGCTGGAATTAAAAACAAGCAGACTGGGACAGATTTTCCATACTAACAGACAAATATTGTAAAACCATAAATACACAATATGGCAACATGAAGTAAATGGTGGAAAGTCTAACCAGAGCAATAATACAGAAGGCCACTGAATATATTCCAAGAGGAGCAGGATAAAATTACAAACCATACTGGACTGAAGAACTACAAATTTTAGAGGACAAAGTTGAAGATGCCAGGAAGACAGCAGAAAGAGAACAAACAACTGAAGTGAACATCTCTCTCAAAGCCATCTCAGCAAAATATAAAAGAACAGTAAATCAAATAAGATATTGTTGGAGGGAAAATCAGAAAACCTGAACTTTGAAAGGGATGGAAACAAACTATGGAAACTAGTGAAGGCCATGAACAATGAAGGACCCAGAAACAAACAAATAACAATTAAACAAGGAAATGTCTTGCTTACAGGAAAAAAGGCTACAAATGCACTAGTAGAACACTATGCTAGTGCAAACCACATTGATATTACGACCGAACAGAAGAAAGCAGTCAAAGATAAACAGACACATCATAGTAATACAGACAACAGCAGAATATATGATGGCAAATCTAACAATGGAAGAAATGGAACAGGCAATGAATACCCTAAAAAAGAAGAAATCACCAGGAAAGAATGGAATCACAATTGAAATGCTAATAGGACTAGGCACTAAGGCAAAAAAGAAACTACTAGCAGTCCTAAATTACAGCTGGAAGAGAGGAATAGTCCCACAGGCATGGAAGGAAGCTATACTAATACCAGTTCCAAAGAAAGGAAAAGACCTGGAAGAACCAAATGGCTATCGACCTATCAGTCTACTTAGCTGTGTAGGAAAATTAATGGAACGCATTATCAATGGCAGGCTAACATGGCATCTGGAAGAAAACCAACTCTTAACACCACACCAAGCAGGATTCAGAAAGTACAGATCCACTGAAGATCAAATAACCTATATAGCTCAGGAAATAGAGGTTGCCTTCCAAGAGAAAAAGCACACATCAGCGGTCTGGATAGATTTAGAAAAAGCATTTGATAAAGTATGGAAGGAAGGATTGAAAGTAAAACTGCAAAAAATGCATGTTTGTGGGAAAATGTACAAATGGATCAGCCATTACCTTGAGAACAGAACTACCAGGATAAAAGTACAAGGACAAACCAGCAAAACGATGCTATTGGAGCAAGGTGTCCCCCAGGGAGGAGTTCTTTCACCAACATTATTCCTAGCATATATACATGACTTCACGAAAAATATTCCAGCCACAGTACGCACATCCTCCTTTGCAGATGACCTAGCCATATGGACATCTGAAGAATATATTAGTACAGCTAACAGCAGAATACAGCAAGCCTTATTAGCGCTAGAGGACTGGTCAAAATCATGGCTAGTGAAGATAAGTGAGGAGAAAACAACATGCTCAGTGTTCTCCCTCTCAAATAAAACTCAGCAGCCTAAGCTGGTATTGAATGGAGAAATATTGCGCCCTGAAGAAAATCCAAACTATCTAGGAGTAACCTTTGATCGTCACCTGACATGGAAGACAGGCTGAGAAAAATCAAACAAGAGCAAGGCAAAGAATGGCAATCATGAAAAAACTTGCTGGTGCAACGTGGGGAGCCGATGAGAAAGTTCTCAAGAAGTTATATACTGGACAGGTGAGGCCAGTACTGGAATATGGCATTGCAGCTTGGCAACAGCAGTTAAGTCAAACTTTAACAAAACAAGTACAAAATCAAGGAATGCGAATCATAACTGGAAGCCTGAAGACAACACCAATTAATGAACAAGAAAAGATCACTTGTTTACAACCAATGCAGGATAGAAGAGATAGCAGAGCCCAGAAACAAGCAGAAAAATGTAGAAGATTGACAGACCACCCTATGTATAACAGGTTTAATGGTTTTGGAAAAGGAAGACTGAAGCGTAGCAACTTTGTAGTAACTGCAAAACAAAAGATTAGGGCAGATCCTATACTTAACATATCAACAGTCAAAACCATTTACAATGTACACAAGTTCCCAGCTTAGAGACAGCAGCAACCGCCTAAGATGATAGAAAACATTCCTGGTATTGAGAAAAAGAACACTAAAAATGAAACCGAAAGAAGAAAAATCGCTCTAAACTACATAAAAGAACATTACCCAAGTAGAAATTGGACTCATGCATTTACAGACGGATCAGCCAAAAATTCAATAGAGAATGGAGGAGAAATTCACCTAAATTTAAAATATGGAGTGAAAAAAACAAAACAGTCAGTGGCAACTGGAAAATTTTCAAGTAACTTCAAAGCAGAGGTTGAATCTTTGAAAACTGCAGCAGAAATGCTCCTGATGGAGGAAAATAAAGAGAAGCAAATAGCTATCTTCACAGATGCAAAGTCAGCTATCTCAATACTGAAGAGCAAAAACAGCACAGAACTAGCAGACCTAAGAGCAGCACTCTATGGACTATGTTAGAAATCCAAAAAAGTTGTAATACAGTGGATTATATCACATTGCAATACATGCAGAACAGAGAAAGATATTTTGGCCCACACCTGCTTCATTTGAGGACAAGCTCTATGGAGATATCAACAAGCTCAAGTTGACTGCAGCTTACTTTAACTACATTCAGGTTGATATCTAAAGGTGCATGAAGAAGTATTTAGACTGCCACACTTCATACCACAGATGTGACAGCTACAAAAGCATCCCAGAGACATGAAATAGAATATTGCTTGGCTAACAAATCCATTACGTGGAAAGTCCAGATCAAAAGCTCATTGTGTGGGCTCTATAAAAGGTGGAAAAAGTGTCCTAGTGGCACGAAATGGAATATTGTTTGAATAGCACACCCTTTACGTGGAAAGCCCGAATTGAAAGTTCACTGTGTGGATGTTATCTGCAGACTGCACTCTTCTGGTTTCCGGACGAACAGCCTGTGGTGAACGGAGGGCCCAATACATGGAAGTGAGGCTAAGCAGCTATGCGCAGGACGTGATGATTCCTTGGGTGAGCCCAAGACCAGAGCGCTATGTGTCGGCTCAGCAATTATGGAAGCCTCCTTGGATGGCGGGGAATGCCCATGGTCTGCCCCTGCCTTCCCTTGAGAGCTGACCGTTATGTCATCGGCTGTTCTAAATGGGCCAGCTGGGATGGGGGATAACACAACAGTGAGAGTCAAGTGTCTTACAAAACCCCCAGGAAGGTTAACCCGGTCAACAAATGCCTGCAGAAATCAGATGTGTCGGCCTAATGGCTCAAGAAGCAGCTCTGCTGTAAACAGGCACAACACAATCACGTCCACACAAAAAAACTCCGGATGAACGCAGAAGAAGAAGAGGAAGAAGAAGAACATGAAAATTAGCACAAGTAAAACAGAAGTAATGACTATAACCAAAGAATAAAACACAATAAACATGCATCTAGAAGAACACTCCCTGAATCAAGTAAAAAGCATCAAGTACCTAGGAACTATACCATCATCAAATGGCAAATCAGCAGATGAGATCGAGAATAGATGCAATAATGCAAACCAACTCACTGGACAAATGGCACCAATACTAAGGAACAAACATGTATCAATAGCTACTAAGAAAGCACTTTACAACACAATCTTCCTACCAACTGTATGCTACCAATGCCAAACCTGGACAATGACAGAAAAGAGAAAAGAAAAATCACAACAACAGAAATGGGGTTCCTGAGAAGAATACTCAATGTATCAAGTAGAGAGAAAATAAGGAAAATGATGAAACCAGGAGTTGAGGTTATAGCTGCACTAGGTTTTATCAGAAAACAGCAGGTTAAATGGTTTGGCCATATAACTAGATATCAGTTATCATTTATCAGTTGGGTTATCTTCATTGCACTCCGAATAGGTCCATAGGTGCTCAGACCCTCCCCCAGCATATGCATCAGCGTCCGGTGGCAAATAGTGCCAGTTCTGTGTTGGTTGACCAGGCACCTCGTTTTCCCGATGTACCTCTCACGTCTGGCCGTGTCAATTCTTACTCCCAAGTCTTTCATCCTGGACAGCGATGTGGATTCACTGACGTCAAAGTCCTTTGTTCTCGACATGTCTTTAAGGATGTTAATAATATCAGCACGATCCAAAGGCTGGCCATCTAAAAGGGGTGCAGAGCCAGCTAGTTTATCAGCTCGTTCATTTGCCTCGACTCCCACATGTCCCGGGACGAAGATGATGGTGACTTTACGGACAACAGACTTCCGCAGCGACTCAGTCCACTGTCTACGTACAGATCCAGCTTCGACCTTCTGATTCATGCTCATTGAATCACTTAGTACACACATGTTGGTATAATGCTGTGATTCCAGCCATATGAAAGCCCGTGTAACTGCCATCACCTCCATCGTCATGCTGCTCGTGGTCACAGAGTGGGCACCTCTGGATTCTTGAATGGTTCGGCCCGCTGAATGGGCTGTAAATGCACATGTACTTCTCTGATGTTTTACAACAGATCCATCTGTATAGATGAGCACTTCGGGGATATCTGAGTGTTCATAGATGAGTGCGTTGAGCTCTGCAATGACAGCGGCAGGGTTCTGCTCTCTGCACAGTCTGTCGAGTGTGATAATGCAGGAGAAAGTGCACTTAAAAGCTGGAGGCACAGGCACCCAATCCTTGCCGGGGTTGATAATGGTAAGATTGCAGACCATGTCTGATGACATCTTCCGCCCTACCCATCCATGACTTGCCCCTCTTTAGCCTGTCGCCCTTTTCTCTGAATATAGCATCATGCAGAGGGTGCTGCTCATCTGCACTTATTTTTAAGTATGCACGAGCTCTCCAGATTTTGATCCTGTGCTTCACTGTCGGGAAGACAAGAAGGTATCTCACTGCTACACAGCTGGTGTCTCTTGTGCAGCCCAAAATGATGCGCATGGCTTCGTTTTGTACCTTTTCAAGTCTTCCAATCTGTGTAGGGCTGGCAGTGAGGATGGCCAGGGCAACCTCGATGGGTGAAAGCACCAGTCCTTGGAACAGAAGTATTAGCAGTCTTTGCCCAATATTGGCAGTCGCCATGACTCTCATTGCTGACAAACCTTTTCGAGCTTTCGTTATGACATAATCGACATGATCTCTGAAAGACAGGCTACGATCAAGCCTCATGCCAAGGTATGTCATTGACTGGGTTCTACTCAAAAGGCTCTCATCCATTCTTACTGCTGGCAGGTCTGTGTTCATAATATGGTTGTTAAGGGAGAACCATGTAACCAATGCCTTTACAGGGTTGACAAGGGCACCAGCATCAGCACACCATAAAGAAATTTGATCTAGTTTACCCTGCATATCATTGGCAACCACATGTCTATCTCAACCCTGTTGATACACGAGAATGTCGTCAGCAAATGACAGAGTCCTACCCCTCCCATTCAACTGTTGTTCAGTGATCGGCACCGTACACACGTTGAATAGTACTGGTGACAGTGGTGAACCCTGCGGCAATCCTGGACATATCGTTATCGGCTCAGAAGACCAACTCCCGCATCTTAGCACCACCTTCCTTTGGAGCAGAACTGCAGCTATCCATCATACAAGATGAGGGTGCACTTTCAGTCTGAGAAGTGTTTGGATCAAGTGCTTGATGGATACTCTATTGTATGCGACCTCTAAGTCTATGGCTGCCGCACATGTCTCTTCTCTGACCCGAATCCTTCGTAAACATCTTGAGCAAAGACTGCCACATTCAGCCATGACTCTTTGTTACGTCTGTATCCTCCAAGTGTGGGTGGGAAGCAGCTGAGTTGTTTCAAGTCACAAGCAAGTCTGTGTGCTACAATTTTCTCCAGTAGCTTGCCAGCAGTGTTCTGCATCGTAATGATTCTGTAGCCGCTTATCTTGGAATGGTTCTTTGGTCGGTTTTGACAGCGGCAGCAAGTAGCTGTGTAGACATTCCTTTTTTATCTGACCCCTCAGGATACTGGTGTTGAATTCTCTGGCTAATTCTTCCAGGTCATCATCTGACATCACCAGTAGGTCACCATATGCCGTCTGGGTGTGGGGTGGTGTTAGGTGATTTCTTGAGCATTGCATGTATTGTCTCAACTGATTATGCATTCTTCGTCTGTCCCGACCCCCTCGCACAACTGAGAGAGTGTCGTTGTGGTTCTCTGTCTGGCGGGCTCGTCTTTCTGGTCAGTATGCCTTTTGTAGCGTGCAAGAAGGGCCTTACCTTTATCCGTATCCGACCTTTTCCATGTGAGGTCTGTGCCTTGAAAGTCTGGAATACCCCTACGTTGTGCAGCACCGTTCATGCTCTTATGGAGGTGCCAGAATGTCTTAAGAGATTGCTCGGAGCACACCTTCCTGCAGAACTCGTCCCATTTCTCTGCCTTGGCCTGTTTGGCGCAGGATTTGAATAATGTCATCGTCCTATGGACCTCAGTCTTCAGGTTCGCCAACTCATCCTGTGGCATGTTAGCCTTTCTGGCTTTTTGCCAGTCTTTGACAGCCTGCCTATTTCCCAGCCATGCCTTCTCGACCTCTCCATTCCACCATGGTGGCTGCAACCATCTTTCTTGTCTCCTGCAGGAGGAAGTTAGTTTTCTTCTTCTGATCTTGCTTATGGAGTCTTAACCAGTGATGTCATACGGGAAGGCATTTGTCTTGTTTCCTTGACTCCTGGCCCTGTCTTTCTCAATCAGGATGATACAAGGGTAGTGGTCACTGTCGTGGCATCCCAGTGTGCCCCACCGGCACTTTGGTGCAATGGTGGGCGACACCAGGGCCAAGTCAATGATGCTGATAGAGTCACCTGGTCGAGTGGCTATTCTAGTGACCTTCCCATCATTCAGACAGACTAGGGCAGCAGATGCCAGGGTGTCCTCCAGATCTTTTCCCAGTCTATTGGTGATGCTATTCCCCCATTGACTGCCTCTGGCATTGAAGTCCCCACAGTAGATGATATGCCTTTAATCCATATCAAAGAAACTCTGCCATTGTCGCACATTGACCTTCCCATTATGCGCATAAATGTTCACGGTTACAAGCTGCATGGCGTCATTATTCTTAATGCCTGCACTTGCAGGGCATCACTGTTCCAGGCGGACATATCGATCTCAGACACCAGTATGTTGTCGCAGACCAGAATGGCCTGTCCAAGGTGCCGCCTGTTAAAGCAGCCCTGAAACCCTGCAACACTGACTATTCTGTCACAGAGCTGTTTCTTGTAAGACTACAATATCATTTCCATAGTTTTTCAAGAATGGGTCGACGCTGAATAAATGATGCACAGTTCCAGTACAGTACTCGAACGTGTCCGATGCCCAATCTGTCACATTTTAATTGCCTTCTGCGTGCGCCTGCTCTCTTAC
Organism: Cepaea hortensis; assembly: GCA_963921405.1. NCBI lineage: Eukaryota > Metazoa > Mollusca > Gastropoda > Stylommatophora > Helicidae > Cepaea > Cepaea hortensis. Next base: position 493,416,478 of record OY992876.1, on the reverse strand, counting down.
CATGCTGTGTCCTTGCCGATCATCACCTGGTCATCATGTTAGGCTTAACTATCACCACCGGGCGTCGATGATACACTGAAGGGAGTCCGGGCATGCGTGCACGAACTCCGTTGCACGGTCCGAACTCCATTTCACCTCGAAAACACACTTAATCCACAAACATTTCGGAAAAAAACACGCTCCGTTTTACGGGACGAAGAAATGTCCCACCATCTTGCTCCAAGGGAACTCACTCCCATATAACTAGATTACCAACTTACAGTATAACTCAACAAGCGATGATGTACAGACCAGACTGAAGCAGAGGAGGAGGCCGGCTACGTATATGATTGATAGAGGGAATTAGAGACCATGGTAACCTCAATATATATGAAGCCCATACACGGGCACTCTCCCACTGTTTATGCTTCACCTTGACACTGCAAGGTACAAGAGAAACCTGATGAGATCAGGTGAGATGCACAACAAACTCGCTGACAATCCCGTACTAAATGGCCTTGACTTGTCTCTTACTTAACCTTGTACTCTCTTTAACCCACTGCCGGGTCAGGGTCCACTGGATTCAGTACATCACTCCTCCATACTCGACCTATTCTGATACAGAAATTCATCACTTGTAAGATTTCTCTCATGCATGTGTTCTCCTGTGGTACTTTAAACTGTCAATCTGAGTAAAGGAAACACCACAATTGTCACACTTTTAAGGTTTCTCTCCTGTATGTGATCGCTTATGCTTCAGACCGCCAGCTTAAAAAATAGAAGCACAACAATCATCACACTTGTAAGATTTCTCTCCAATATGTATTCCATTATGGTCCTTCAGACTGCTAGTTTAAGCAACAGAAACACTACAATCACCCAATTTGTAAGGTTTCTCTCATGTATGGCTTCGCATATGTCTCTTTAAGTTGCTAAAGTTCATAAAAGAAGCACCACAATCATCACACCTGTAAGATTTCTCTCCTGTATGCGATATTTTATGTTCCTTCAGAATGTGATCATAAACAAAAGCAGCACCACAATAATCACATTTGTAAGGTTTCTCTCCTGTATGTGTTCTCTTATGTTTTTTCAGATGGCCAGCTTGAGTAAAACAAGCACCACAATCATCACACTTGTAAGGTTTCTCTCCTGTATGTGTTCTCTTATGTATCTTCAGATCACAAGCTTGAGTAAAAGAAACACCACAATCAACACACTTGTAAGGTTTCTCTCCTGTATGTGTTCTTTTATGTATCTTCAGATTACCAGCTTGAGCAAAAGAAGCACCACAATAATCACACTTGTAAGGTTTCTCTCCTGTATGTGTTCTCTTATGTTTCTTCAGATTGCCACCTTGAGCAAAAGAAGCATCACAATCATCACACTTGTAAGGTTTCTCTCCTGTATGTGTTCTCTTATGTATCTTCAGATCACCAGCTTGAGTAAAAGAAACACCACAATCAACACACTTGTAAGGTTTCTCTCCTGTATGTGTTCTCTTATGTATCTTCAGACGGCCAGCTTGAGTAAAACAAGCACCACAATCATCACACTTGTAAGGTTTCTCTCCTGTATGTGTTCTCTTATGTATCTTCAGATCACCAGCTTGAGTAAAAGAAACACCACAATCAACACACTTGTAAGGTTTCTCTTCTGTATGTGTTCTCTTATGTATCTTCAGATGGCCAGCTTGAGTAAAAGAAACACCACAATCAACACACTTGTAAGGTTTCTCTCCTGTATGTGTTCTCTTATGTATCTTCAGACGGCCAGCTTGAGTAAAACAAGCACCACAATCATCACACTTGTAAGGTTTCTCTCCTGTATGTGTTCTCTTATGTATCTTCAGATCACCAGCTTGAGTAAAAGAAACACCACAATCAACACACTTGTAAGGTTTCTCTTCTGTATGTGTTCTCTTATGTATCTTCAGATGGCCAGCTTGAGCAAAAGAAGCACCACAATAATCACACTTGTAAGGTTTCTCTCCTGTATGTGTTCTCTCATATTTCTTCAGATTGCTACCTTGAGCAAAAGAATCATCACAATCATCACACTTGTAAGGTTTCTCTCCTGTGTGTGTTCTCTTATGTTTCTTCAGATCACCAGCTTGAGTAAAATAAACACCACAATCAACACACTTGTAAGGTTTCTCTCCTGTATGTGTTCTCTTATGTATCTTCAGATCACCAGCTTGAGTAAAAGAAACACCACAATCACACTTGTAAGGTTTCTCTCCTGTATGTGTTCTCTTATGTTTCTTCAGATTGCTACCTTGAGCAAAAGAAGCATCACAATCATCACACTTGTAAAGTTTCTCTCCTGTGTGTGTTCTCTTATGTATCTTCAGATAGTCAGCTTGAGAAAAAGCACCACCACAATCATCACACTTGTAAGGTTTCTCTCCTGTATGTTTTCTCTTGTGATTCATGTTATTCTGGCACTCTAGATGGTTATTTTGAATCAAAATACCATCCAATTCATTACCTTTGCTCTGAGAATCTTTTTCTTGTGTTTCCTTATTTTACTGCTGACAATTCTCAATAGCCAGAAATTGTTTATTGTTTGTATCAATCACAGAAGACACATTTTCTGACATTTGACAACAATGTTCATGTTTTACTGATGTCTTACAACTGTTCTCAACCATTCTTGATTCTGAGTTGCTGTGTTCTGTCATGTCTTGAATGATGCTACCCCCAGCTATGTCTACCATTTTACTGAATCTGTGACTCTTGTCCTCGCAAAGAACATTTGATAGTTCTTGTTTCACAACCTTCATGTCTATGCTGTCATATGTCCACTTTTGTGAATGCTCTTGTATAGGAAGGTAAGGACTACTTGGAGACCATGAATGTGTTTCTGAAACACACCAAAGTAAATAATTAATAACCTCATGAATATACAAGATATTGAATAGATGTGTGTGTGTAATCAAGAAGGAATACATTGCAGCTATAGACAATCAATTCCAAGTAAATGAAAGATTGAGAAGAAAAATAATTAATGTGCTCATGTATGATCTATGCTGATGTATTATCTACACTGATATATGATATAATTTCATGGTGATCTAAGCTGATGTATGATCTAAATTCATGTTGATATAAGCTGATATATGATCTACGTGCATGATGATCTAAGCTGATGTATGATCTACGTTCATGATGATCTAAGCTGATATATGATATAGGCTGATGAATGATAAGCTGATGTATGATCTAGGCCGATGTATGATCTAGACTGATGTATGATCTAAGTTAAGGTATGATATATACTGATGTATGATCTGCATTCATGATGATCTAAGCTGCTATATGTTAAAGCTGATGTATGATCTAGACCAGAGGTTCCCAAACCACGGCCCACGGGCCACTTTTGGCACGCCAGCTGTAAGAAAGTGGCAATCGATGCTTCGTTGTTTAATATAATATGTTTTAATAATTTTTTTTAAAAATACAGTCCGAGCGCCTGTCACAGTGTTGGATCTCTAGGGGATCTGAACGCGGGTTCAAACAGGCAACAATAACTCCGTTAACTATAATATAGCAACATTTATTGACACTTAGGTATACAGTGCATTGGCGCAGTGGGTTTAACAAGCCCGCACTGATAAGTTGCTTATCACAGAGGTTTAACATCATACATGATCATAACAAACATTCTATGCAAACTATCTAGCATATGTCTATGACCCTAAATACACATGGGTCTGAACTACTAAGTCCCTCTAAGGCAGGCCCTGTTGCCTCGCCGAAGTCCTGTCTGTCTCTGCCGGTTCACACGTGTCGCAACCCGACACGGGTGGTAACTCTATCCGAGTTCCTCGTGGACCCCGCAATAGGCGGGCCACATCAGTGTCCACGGGACAGTGGACTCACTGACCAGTCCTTCGAGAAGGCTCTGGATTACTCTGGCCTTCGAGTGTCTTACTTCTTTCCCTTGGGCGGGAGTTGTAGCCCTTTGCCCGTGTATATTAACTTATGTTAGTTTGCCGTATAATGTGAGGCTGTGACAGGATTCCCCCCTCTCCCCCGATTTGATGGGTTGTTATAAGGTAATTAGTTCTGTACTAATTCTGTCACAGAATCACATAAAATCGGTGTTTGTAGTTTGGTGGACAGTAACTTGGTAACCTACATATTGGCATCAACACTCATGTATTCTCCCATCCACCACTTCTCTGATTTGCTGAAGAGGTCTCTCTCTCCTGTGTCCTTAAAATGCTTATCTGACCGAAGTTACGTGACGTTTCCTAGTTGTTTCTACAACCCGTCCTTCTCAAAGTATCCCACTGATACCAAGATAATTAACCTCTGTATTAGAGAGGATTAACAAGAAAAAAGTCTTGGCTAATTAAGTACACCTGCAAATCTTGTTCTGTGTGTGCATTTCAATACACTTTTACTCTCGTATGTTGTATAATGCTGAATATGTAGTTACGCTGTTATTTTATCCCATCTGACTACATGTGTCCCTGTTGGCTTGTTAGTGTGTGGACTAAGTAGTTGCTTCTAATAAAGTGACTGTATTTTAATTGATAGTGTTCAGTTTTGAGTTTGATGTAAAGTGTGTGTTGCATGTGTGGCTTATCTCCAAGCGTCACGAGTTGGGATATCCTTAATCATGAATTACCCCAATGTGTGTAATGCATGATCAGGCATTCCAAGCAGTGGTGCTTAGATGTAGTATCCTAAATACTAAACATGCATTAACAATTTAGACAAGTAATACAATTTACATGAAAGACGCAGACAAATTAAAATAAATACGTTTTGCGTACAATTTGTCCGCTCAGTATCTCGCTCTCTCATTTTATTCATTCACCCTGTCATTCACACATCTTTCATTCAAAATAGTATTTGGTTAAAATATATAAGTAAAGTTGAGGTAAGTGTTATTGCCCTTAGAAAAAATAGAATAGGGGATATGTTCCCTTTAAGATACTACGTACTTTTTGTACGATGACTCAAAAATGGTTTATAAATTACATAGAGCAAATCGAATAGGAAGAATATTTCGCCTATGAGTGGAAATACATGTAATATTATGGTAGAAAATGTACAAATTACAGGTTGACATATTTTATATACATACTTCAATACAAATATAATACATATTCAATACTAAATTAATTAATTAACTAAGTAACTAAATCCAACGATGATGTCCGCGTTGTCCTCCTGTTGTCAGCGTGTCGTGCCATGAATGTTAACAGTTAGTATGGCTGTCTCTTGAGTGTTGTAACCGACGTAGTTCTCTTTTGGCTGTTTGCAAAGTCTTTTAGCAACAGCAAGTATGGAATATTCTCAATGTCGAGTATGAAGTGTTCTTAATGCTTTCATGATCAATGTCAGTTCACTGGTTGAATTCATCTCACACATAATGTCTCGCTCGGAATGTTTATAGAGCTTTTGGTGATTGGTAGTATAGGGTTCTTAAAGTGTCATGTTCGTAGGTGTTATACGTAACCTATTCACTTGGGTGATATTTCTTCTAATTGAAAGTTCTTTAGCAGGTGTAGAGGTACACTGTTTTATGCCACAGAATAAAATTATCACAGCTTCTTTTATGGCGAATTGTTAATGTAACTAATGTTAGTCTGATGGTGCATTCGTTTGCCGTGATAAAATATCAGCAATAATGTTGTCAGTGCCTCTGATATGTTGGATTTCGAAGTCGAAATCTTGAAGAAGAAGACACCATCTTTGTAAACGATGGTTTTTCGGGACACCTTGCTTTAGCACCAACAATGGCGAGTTATCGGTGAGTACAACGAAGTGGGAACCTAAGAGGAACTTAGATAATCTCAGCATACAAAATAATAGACTTAATGCCTCCTATTCCACCGTTGAATAATGGGTCTCTGCTTTCTTCAGCTTACGGCTCACGTAGAGAATTGGGTGTCTCACTCCTTTCACTTCTTGCATTAAACATCCACCAATTGCGATAGCACTCGAATCTGTGGTCAAAATAAAGGGTAAATCTATGTTTGGTAATCGTAATATTGGTGGATTAGAAAAAATGCATTTCAATCTGCATATTGCATCCTCTAAGCGGGTACTTTTACAAAAATTTTCTGGATGATCTTTTGTCAACATATTAGAAAAAACTGATGTAAGTTCTGCCAAATTTGGTATAAACTTAGCATAATAGTTTATAAGACCTAATAAACTTCTAACTTGTTTCTTCGTAGTTGGAACTTCTAGATTGAGAATTTTAGAAACAATTTTATCATCTGTCAACAGTTTGCCTTCAGAAATTATATGACCAAGGAAGTCTATTTGTTTATAGCCTATTTCAACCTTGGAAGGTTTGATAGTAAGTCCAAAAAGATAGATTTGGTTAAAGACTTGTTGGAGTGTAAGTAAGTGAGAAGTCATATTAGAAGAATGAATGCATATATCATCAATATAAGATTGAACGTCTTTGATGCCGTGCAATAACAACCTAGTTAACCTGACAAAGGTGGCGGGAGCATTTTTGAGATCAAATGGAAGATATCTCCATTCGTACAACCCCAGAGGTGTTGCGAATGCTGTTATATGTCGCTAAATCAACCTTTGAAAATAAGGATGATTGAGACATATTCAAAATGAGGTCTTCACAGCTGTTCATTGGCTCTGCATCTGTAGTGGTTATCGTATTTACCCTTCTATAGTCTACGCACAAACGGATTGTTTGGTCCTTCTTTTTCACAAGGACAATCGGTGAAGAATATTGGGACATAGATTTCTGAATTATTCTATTTTTCTCTAAATCCAAAATTTCTTTGTCTAAATTTGCTCTATAATGCAGAGGAATAGAATATGGTCTACATTTGACAGATGTCAGATCTGTCAACACAATTGTATGTGTTATTTTGTCAGTCCGTCCAGGTTTGTTAGAGAAGATAGATTTATAATCGTTAAGGAGAGACAAAATGTCTTGTCGCTGCTGTTGTGTCAGAGTGTCAGAGATTTGTATGTCCTTTATACTGCCGTCGTCATTCATAATTGGTACTAGAATTTCAGTATTGTCTACGTCTGTCTGATTTATTACAGATGCTACTGTTTGTAAATTGTCCTCAATGTCCTTGTCGTCGTCGTCGTCGAGATTAATCGTTGTCAATGTGTCGTCAAATTGGTCGTCGTTGTCATTATCCCATATTGTCGGTAATGTAAATATGTCTTCGTCGTCTTTGTCGTCGTAAGAATGCGTCGTTAACGATGCTTCGTTTGTCGGGGTGTCATTCAGTTGGGTACTTGTCATTTCGTTTCTGTCATCAGTTAACTGCGTCTGCTTACTCGTGTCACTGTCCTCTCTAGCATAGTATGGTTTTAACATATTTACATGGAATATTTTCAACTTTCCATTCAAAGAAATTTCGTAGTCAACTTCCGAAATTCTTCTCACAATTTTAAATGGTCCCTGCCAAGAGGTTGATAGTAAATCTCTCTTGTCAGGTAGTAATAGTAAAATATCCTGATCTGGTTTTAATACAATTGTTTTTGCACCTTTGTTGGCGTACTGCCTGTACCTAAAACCTTTCTCCTGTAATGATGTTCTGGCCAGTATACAGGATCGTATGATTTTGTCTCTGGTGTCAGTGACTAAATCATAGGTGGAAGTTGGTAGTTGGATATTTACAGGTTGTGATATGATATCTTTGTAAATAGTGAGAGATCCTCTTGGGTTCGCTCCATATATCAATTCGAAAGGAGAGAACCCTGTGCTTGATTGTGGGACTTCTCTATATGCGAACAGCACCGTTGGGAGAAGTATATCCCAATCGGCTGGATTTTCAGCTGTCACTTTGGATAGCATATGTTTCAGGTCCCCATTTAGCTTTTCGCAGATACCATTCGCGGCCGGTCGATAGGGACTGGTGAAACATTGCTTTATGCCTAGTAACTTAGTTACCGATTGAGTGGCATTCGATATGAACTGAGTTCCCCTATCTGAAATTATTTTCTCCGGGAAGCCAAAACGGGAGAATATATTTAACAATACGTCCGTCACATCCTTAGAGGAGACAGATTTTAATGGAAGCATTTCTGGCCATCTCGTACATAGATCAACAAGAGTAAAAATATATCTATTCCCTTTGCTTGAGATGTGGTTTAACGGGCCTACTAGATCAACTGCCACGATTTGAAATGGCCTCGAGGCAGTTGTGGTTGATTGGATTTCTGTCGTAGGGTTTTTCCCCTTTTTAACCAGTTTCTGACATATATCACATGATCTACAATAGGTTTTTATGTCTTGGCAAAATTTAGGCCAATAAAATTGGGTCAGGACCCTGGCTCTAGTCTTTTCGTAACCCATATGACCTCCGAAAGGTGAGTCATGGGCTATCTTTAGTACCTTCTCACGATGTGAATGAGGTAAAACTACTTGCTGTATCGTGGTCTGATCTCTGGTGTAATATCTAGTCAGAACGTTGTTCTTTAATCTAAATGTCCACGACGCATTTTTAGTCAATTTTGGTTTAAGTCCTACTAACCGAAAATATTGTGAAAGTGTAGGATCTGCTTTCTTTTCTTCTCCAAAATTAGTGATGGTAGTGTTTGGTGATACAATTTCTAGTGACTCCTGCAGTTGGTCGGTGTGGGTTTCATGAGTTGTCTGTCGTGTTATTGCATTCGTGTATTGTGTGTGTTGTTGCACATCTACAGGCTTGGTAATTTGTGGATAGCTGGCATCCTCAGTTCGAGGTTTTAAGTTGATCGTCTCACTGACAGATTCAGCTGCCCCTGCATTCTGCACCTCGGTGAATTCTTTTTGAATTACTTCATTGGTTGTCTCCCTTGTGCTTTTGGCAGTTTGAGACAAGCACGCGTGGTGTTTCCCTTTATAATCGCTGTTTGGGTTCTGAATACCGTTTTTCTGCTCCCAATCTCTGATTTCCTTTTCAGAGCAAGATCGTATGTTGGGCAGATTTCCAAGTATAATTTCAGCGACAGGATTTTCGAGTACTGCGCACAATACTCGTCCTGATATGAAAGGTGTGCGAATTTCGACCAGAGCAAGGGGGTATTTTTCGATGGTGCCTGCGAATGTGCGACAAGTTACGTGTTTGTGTGTGTAGTCTTTGTCGTTGACTAATGTTTTTCTAATTCCACATAGCGTTGCGCCGGAATCGCGGATTAATGTGCACTTTTTGTTATTTACAAACCCTGTTGAGAAATTTAGCTTGCCTGTAGATGATAAGGCAGCGTTGGCCATTTCATTAGAAATAGGGATCGTGTGGCCACATAGCAATGTTGTGTCAAGTTGGAATTTTCTACAGGTGTTGCATTTGTTGTCTGTAATGGTGTCGATGATTTGCACTGCATTCCCTAGCTCACTCAAACTTTCATTCTGATTGTCACACTCATTCAGTTGTTCAATATCTTCGTCTGATGAAGTTTCAACTAGTGCAGCATTGGCCTGTTTCAGTATCTTTCGGCCTTCACAAAAACGAGAATAATGCCCAAAGCTGCTGCAAAAATAGCATTTGACCGCTCTCTGATACGCATTTCTCTTGTTCTTTTGCTTCTCCACGATCATTTTGAGATGATGTGGATAGTTGGGCGATTTATCGCACATCGCGTATTCTTCGTGAGTCAAACTACAATATTGGCACTTAACTGGCTTCCTGACATTCGAGCGTGGTTTAAACTTGCTTTCAGTTGGTTTCGAGTATCTAGTGTTTACAACTGCTGCTGTTTCGTTTTGACTTAGGTTTAATTGGAAAATATCTCTGTTCGCTGTGAAAAATGCGTTCCCCTTTGTCTCTACATCTTGAATACTTTTACAGTCCATTTGTTTCAAAAACTTAGCAAAAGGTGTTGGGATTGTACTAACTATTTTGTCAATAATAATGAGTTCTTTCAGTTTGTCATGGTTGTTGTTAGTTTTAGCTGAGTTAATCCACTTTGTGCAAACATCCTGAACGGTAGACACGTAGTCAATGAAGGTTTGGTTAGGTTGTGGGGATAATTTTGCGAACTGTTGTTGGTAACCTGCTGTATCTAATGAGAAATGTTGGAGTATTCGTTGCTTTAAGTAATCATAATCCTTTCTCATATCCTGTGGAACTGTCTCTATTACTTTCAAGGGTTCCAGAGCTAAGTTTCTCATTAAAATAAATGACCAATCTGATGTTTCGACCTTATGGTAAGACATTAGACACTCAAAATTTTCCAGGTATGCACTGATAGAGTCTCCTAAGCAAAATGCTTTCACGAGGCCTTTATACTTGTTATATTTTTGTTCCTCCTCCTTGCTTCTCAGTTTATTTACAGATATTTCTACGTTGGAATCAATCTCCATTTGCTTTAGTCTTATTTGTGTATCGGCGTTCAATTGGGCTAGTTTAGCCGCCGCCTCAAGCTTCATTTGTTTCTCTTGAGCCTGCAGTTGCATTTTCTTTTCTTCTGCCTGCAATTGCATTTTCTTTTCTTCTGCCTGCAATTGCATTTGTATCTTTTTGTCTTCCTGTTCTGATTGCATCTTTTTCTCTTCTCGTTCTATCGCTCTTTCTTCACGGGCCATGTTCTCTGCGTGTGTCTTCTGTGCCCATTCTGACAGTTTTTCTTCTTTATAACCTAATTTGATCCCTAACTCAATACACTTTTCTAACGTAGACACCTTGTCTTTTACTTATTGGTAATTTTAATGAAGTTAAATCCCTTAGAAAAATGTTGGGGAGTAGAAAAGTTAGTTATCTCCCTTAATGTTTACATGAGCAAATACAAATGCAAAGTTTTGTTGGTTACAAGGTTATGAATATACATACAAATCAATGCAAAACAATAATATTACATGGATGGAGGATGATAAGTACCGCTTAGGGTTGCAATGGGCATGATTTGAAACTCATCTTATATTTCCTGAACTTGCGAATGTTGTCTCGTTCTCTCGCCACTGTTGGAAGATAGGTTACATACACCACAACTCGCGGAACAATCTGCTTGTAGGATCAAAAAAAACAATTAGTAACAGTCAAGTAAATGTCACAGTCATGTCAAATTTTATAGTATTCACATCAATGGGTATTTGTCTGCAGAGGGACTAATACTAATATTATTTCATTACTAGATAGCTGCACAATTCTAAGAATATGTTCAGTAATAAATTTGATATTATTTACTTAATTTTTTACTTGGCAATCAATAGCCGTCTGAACGTAAAGCTTGTGCCAAAACCGGAGCTTAGCCCCCAAAAAGCCTGTCACAGTGTTGGATCTCTAGGGGATCTGAACGCGGGTTCAAACAGGCAACAATAACTCCGTTAACTATAATATAGCAACATTTATTGACACTTAGGTATACAGTGCATTGGCGCAGTGGGTTTAACAAGCCCGCACTGATAAGTTGCTTATCACAGAGGTTTAACATCATACATGATCATAACAAACATTCTATGCAAACTATCTAGCATATGTCTATGACCCTAAATACACATGGGTCTGAACTACTAAGTCCCTCTAAGGCAGGCCCTGTTGCCTCGCCGAAGTCCTGTCTGTCTCTGCCGGTTCACACGTGTCGCAACCCGACACGGGTGGTAACTCTATCCGAGTTCCTCGTGGACCCCGCAATAGGCGGGCCACATCAGTGTCCACGGGACAGTGGACTCACTGACCAGTCCTTCGAGAAGGCTCTGGATTACTCTGGCCTTCGAGTGTCTTACTTCTTTCTCTTGGGCGGGAGTTGTAGCCCTTTGCCCGTGTATATTAACTTATGTTAGTTTGCCGTATAATGTGAGGCTGTGACAGCGCCCCATCAGCGTGCAATAACTTACTCTTCTCGTCGTTATTATGCTTATTATCAAATTCGCCTGTTCATTTCACAACGAAACGTTATGAAGTTCCCAAATCCCAGCCTTGTCGATGAATCAGAGTGCACAAGGCGCCATGTTGTCATCTGTTACAACTGTTTAGCAGAATCAGTAGTATTGTGTTGAAATTAGATTTATTTCAAAGAAAAATTTTCCGTTAAAGCCTATAAACATGAGTGTGGAAAATCTAAAATCAAACAATGGTAAAAAGCGAAAATGTGAAGATGTTGCTTGTTGTGAATTCAACGAAGATTGGACAAAGAAATTTATGTTTATGCCTAATCTTAGTGGTAAACCGGTTTGCTTAAATCTGCTTATTTTGTGTTTCTGGTACAAAAACATTTAATCTGGAACGACACTTCACGACCACACATTAAGACATAAATGCTCAATACCCGATCAATTCAGAGTTAATAAAAGATTTCATAGAGAAAGTTCTCTGACCAGGCAGCAGTCATTTTTCACCAAGGCTAACGAACAGAGCAAGAGTGCTGTTGTTGCGTCGTACGAAATTGCTCTTCTGTTGGCTCGCAAAAAGAAACAGTTCACCGATGCAGAAGAAATAATGAAGCCTTCTCTTAAAATTGCTGCTAGAATGCTTAGCGATAAAAAGTGTAAAACAAAATTTGATCAGATTCCTTTGTCTAATAATACTATGGCCAGGCGAGTTGAAGAATTTGCCAACGATGTTCATCGTCAAGAAGCTGCACATGTAAAAAATTGTAAATTTTTCTTTCATTTGCAGTGGATGAATCCACTGACATTTCTGACACAGCTCAGGTCACAGTTTTTGTTCGAGCAATAAACGATAATTTTGAAGTCATTGAAGAACTTCTAGGACTTGAATCAATGCATGCAACTACCAAAGGGACTGATCTGTTTGAAACTCTGAAGTTGTGTGTAGAGAAAAACAACGGAGAATGGACCAAATTGGACAGTGCATGCACCAACGGTGCTCCGGATTTGACGGGTAAAAAGTCTGGATGTCTAGCATTATTGGAACAGTTTCTTGGCAGCACTATATTAAAATATCATTGTATCATTCACCAAGAAGCTCTATGTGAAACGACTTTAACTCTAAAACATGTCATGGATGTTGTTCTGAGATGTGTGAACAAAATTCGAAGTAAGGGTCTGAACAGGCGTTAATTCAGATAGTTTCTACCAGACCTGAACGAGGAGCTACTGTTCCACTGTGATGTCAAAAGGCTATTTAAAGGGAAAGTTCTGTCATGTTTCTGGGCACTGAAAAATAGTGTATATCTGTTTCTTCCTGGAAATAAAAATGCATTGCCTACACAACAGGAATGTCTGCTGAACGATGACTAGCTTAATGACCTAGCATTTATGGTGGACATCACATCTCATTTAAACTCTTTAACTGTGAGGATCCAAGGGAAAAAAAAAACTATTCACAAATTTGTGCGATGACATTTCTTTATTTAAAATAAAACTACCACTGATTATCGGACAGATGACTGAAGGGACTTACGAAGTAATTGATTTGAAATACAATTCTGCACTGAGATGAAAATTTCTGGAGCTGCCCGCTTCACATTCAGCTGATCATATGATTTCATTCTGGCGACTATTGCCCGTCGAACAATTTGAACACTTGTGTTCATTAGCCCAGAGATACATGTGTCGTTTTGGTTCGACTTACATATGCGAGCAGTCATTTCCCTCACTGACCATAATAAAAACACAAGGAACGTTCCAGATTCACCGACAGTAACCTAGCTGCGCTTATGACTTTGGGGACGACAGATTTGTGCCCAGACATTAATAAACTGGTTATGAAGAACAGTTACAATTGTAAATTAATTACATTAATACGATATTCGAAACTGATTAAAAATGTAATGTTAAATAAAATTTTGATTGTAAACCAAAAAATGACAGCAGTGTAGTACTGACACTGACTGCCTTTAAAGGTTTAGAATTTTGTTGACCAAAGATAAGAAAGGTAAGAATGATATTGCACGACTTTCATAATTTTATAACCTTGTGGCCCGCTTAACTACCGAAAATAGTAGATATGGCCCTCTGCTTGAAAAGCTTGGGAACCACTGATCTAGACTGATGTATGATCTAAGTTCATGATGATAATCGCTGATGTATGATCTAAGTTAAGGTATGATATATACTGATGTATGATCTGCGTTCGTGATGATCTAAGCTGCTATATGGTAAAGCTGATGTATGATCTACGTTCATGATGATCTAACTTTATGTATGATCAAGGCTGGTGTATGATCTATGTTCATGATATAAGCTGATGTATGATGTAGGTTGATATATGATCTATATTCAGGTATGATCTAAGTTCATGATGATATAAGCTGATGTATGTTCTAAGCTGATGTATGATCTAAGCAGATGCCTGATCTAGGATGTGCTAGGCTGATGTATATCTACGTTTATGATGATATTAGGAGCGTTCATATGAAATCCGTTCATGCCACACCGCGCATAATTGCCTGTGTTAAACATGATCTTGTCATGTGATAAGTACTGACCAATGAATAAAAGAGCATGTGTTTATCATCCCATGATGCATAAGTTCTGTTTCCGACCATTGAGAAAATGGCCGGGGTGATCCAAAATCCGTCCAAAGAAGCTCAAAGAGTGGTGATTCAGTTTCTTTCATTTGAAGGATGTCGACCAGTGGGCATTCATCAAAGAATGCAGGCAGCGTACGGTAACAAATGTGTGTCAAAGACAACAGTGACAGACTGGGCACGAATGTTTCGGAAAGGATGTCAGTTCATGACAGATCTTCGACGGCCGGGTCAAGCACATATTGTTGCAACAGAAAAAAAAAACATTGCCAAAATTGATGCAGCAGTACAGATGAACAGTTGTCAAAGCAAGAAACTGCAATATCGGCAGGTGTGTTCACAGTGGGTACCACAGATGTTGACTGACCACCAAAAAGAGGAACACATGGGATGGTGTTTGAACCACTTGCTGTGTTACAGAGTGGAGAGTAATGCATTTCTCTTACGCCAAAAAGAGGTATGCATGGGATGGTGTTTGAACCACTTGCTGTGTTACAGAGTGGAGGGTGATGAATCATGGTGTCACCACTTTGAGCTGAGCAGCAAAAGAAAGAGCATGCAATGGAAGCATGCTGCATCACCAAAAGCCAGAAAATTCAAGTTACAGGTTTCCGCTGGTAAGGTTATGCTGAGCGCATTTTTTGACCATGAAGGGCTATTTTGGCCATCTTTAAAAAACCTGGTGTCAACATCAACTCTACCCACTACTTGGATACACTAGACAAGCTGCAAAAAGCCATCAAGAATAAACGACCTGGCATGCTTTCTTGCGGTGTGATTTTGTTGCACGATAATGCTCGTCCTCATGTTGCAAAGATTGTGCAGGAAGCATTAGCTTGGAAGAAGTGGGAAATTCGGCAACATCCAGCCTGGGCACGAATGTTTGTCACCATATGATTTTTATTTGTTCGGACCTCTAAAAAAAGCTCTCAAGGGACGATTTCACACAGATGCAGGCATAATGAACGCAGTAAACATTTGGTTCAGTGAGCAACTACAATTCTTTTTTGCGGATGGCATTCACCACCTATCTAAGCAATGGGATGCTTGCCTGAATGCCTACGGCGACTTCTTCTGACCAACCCATGCCGCATAATTCATTCAAAATGAATGCTTTGTTTAATTCTACCACATCTGTTAATGTTTCTTTCATGCTTTAGCAATAAAGCCATTGGAACGGGTTTCAAATGAACGACCCTTATATAAGCTGATATATGATCTAAGCTGATGTATCATATAAGATGATGTATGATGTAAGCTGATATATGTTCTAAGCTGATGTATGATCTTGACTGGTGTATGATCTAGACCAGTGGTTCTCAACCAGTGGGGAATCCCCCCCCCCCAGGGGGGAATTTTAGGGTTTCCAGGGGGGGGGGGGGAATGAAGACCATTTCAAGATCGCGTTAATATAAGAACCGATTACTTGATATTGTTTTTCCCTTCATACTTTACAGTTATGTATGTCTCATCCTTCTAAAATTCATTTTATAAAGTAAGTAGACTCACAAATCATATTTTATGTGGATGTCTAGACTTGTTTTAGTATATGCTATTAAATTTACCTTCCATATTTACGTATACTGTGTAGGGGTGGGGGGATTTTTAGATAGGAAATATGAAAGGAGGGAAATGACGTTCTGAAAATAAGGTGAAGGGGGGCACGGGCCAAATTTTTGATAGGAAGGGGGGGGGGGGAAATGACGTTCTGAAAATATGGTGATGGGGGGCACAGCCAAAAAAGGTTGAGAACCACTGATCTAGACTAATGTATGATGTAAGCTCAAGTATGATCTAAGAGAGGTGAAATGATTGCATAAGTGTAAATTAACAGATTAACAGGTATTGCATGTTTAATTTATTCCTGACATTTTTCTTTTTCACTTATGAAGTCTACTTTAAGTCTCTAATTAATTTGTAACAACAAGCAATACTAATATTTCATGCAGTCACAATCAAGAGTGTTAACCTCCTGCCTGAAACTAACATTTATGGTGCAACTTGAGGTGACCTATTAAGGAAAACAATCTAAGGATGCACATTGGAGAAAAAAAATATAACAAACTCGAAATAGAATATCAGTAAAATACATCAGTTTGGGGTTGCTAAATAAAAAATAACTTTAAGTGGTATGTCAAAACATAAAATTTCCACATTGTAACTGTTCCTCATTGTAACTCAAGAGTTATTGGTCCACACATCTGCTACAGTGCACTGAACTCCACAAAGTGTTCACCTTCCCATTAGGTTAGTAGAAACAGCAGCTGTTTAGATTACACTTTTTGAGGACAAGGTTATGAAACCACTGGTCATTTGCTGATGCTCACTGACTAGACTTGTACGTTCATTATTATTGTCAGCTGGCAAAAGCATTCATATCTCTCCACAGATCTAGGTCCCTGGTGCTCAGAATCAAATCTGCTGATGATATCCCACCATGCCACTGTCTCAGTCTATCCAGCATGCAATCATCACAGTGTTTTCCAATTCCCCTCTTCTCACTACATGACCAAAGAATGATGGCTGTCTTCTTCTTATAGTTGTATATAATGTTCTAGTGGCATTAACCTTTACCAGGCAATCATTGTTAGTTACTCTGGAGGTCCAACATATTCACATTTGTCTCATCATCTACATTTCTGCTGCTTCTAAGCTGTTCTGAATTTGTTTATCCATGTTCCATGATTCACTACCATACAGTAAGACCGGTTCTATATAACATTTCAAGACTCTTTTTCTGACATTCAATGATGGTGACTTATTGCCTCTAAGATACTTGTAATTTTTTGTTTTATGGAGCTTAAATGTATCTGCTTGTTTAAGCGTTTCCCTTCTATTATCATTTCTTGGTTTGGTGTTATCTTTTTCTTTAATATAATTATTGTTTCTGTTTTTTTGATTTCCAAGAAAAGTTCTTTAGTGCAGTCTCTATTACTACAGATCTGTTGCATATTCAGCTATCAACACCATGTCATTTGCATATCATAGATTGTGTACCGTATTTTACGGAGTATAAGACGCACTTTTTTCTGCAAAAAATTGCCTCCATAATTTAGGTGCGTCTTATACTCGAAATTAATATTAAAATGTCCAGTGTTTGATTTAAAATACCCGCCAGTCTTAAAAATGGCCATATATTCGATGCCGCGGGAAACCTATCTCTATCTGGCAACATTGGATTCAACTGCCAGCAGCAGTGCATCGATGCGACGAACATGAGTTGTGGGGATTTACAAGCTTGTTAACACTGTCTCCCTCCCGCCCAGCCATCACAAACCCAGAACATAGTTTAGCCTATGATGCGTCTTTGCAGTCTACGGTGCCAGTGAACTTGAATTGAAAGTGATTTGTCTTATCGGTAACAGTACAATATTTTTAATAGCTAGTTTCACAATGGAAAAAAATAAAAGGTATTCATATGATGTGGGCTATAAATTGAAAGTAATAGCATATGCAGAAGCACATGGAAACAGAGCAGCTGAGCAGAATTTCGGCCCTCCACCAACAGAAAAAAACCATTCGCGATTGGCAGGCTAGTAAAGAAGAACTGGAAAAAAATGTGGAAGACTAAATGTGCAAATAGAGGGCTGAATGCAAAATGGCCAAAACTAGAAGATGATGTATTGAAATGGATTCAAAGACACCATCAAAATGGCACTGGAATTAATACAAAAATGATTCAAATACACGCTCGTAAGCTAGCGCTACAGTAGAACTTAACAGACTTAAAGGGTGGAGTTGGTTGGTGCTACAGGTTTATGAAGCGTCATGGACTTCGCATGCGAACCAAAACCAAAATATCTCAGACAATGCCACAAGAGTATGAAGAGAAAATATTATCTTTCCTCGCTTTATTATCCAACATCGAAAGAAAACCAGTGTGGAACTAAGCGAAATAGCGAATATGGACGAAACTCCTCTGACATTTGATGTGCCGAGTAACAGAACTGTTTCCATGAAAGGTGCTAAAACTGTAACTATAAAAACAAGTGGACATGAAAAAATGCACTACACTGTTATCCTTTCATGTTGTGCTGACGGTACTAAACTTAATCTAATGATCATTTTCAAGTGCAAAACAATGCCAAAACCTTCTGAAATACCGCCAGGTTTTGTTGTTCACGTACATGGCAAGGGTTGGATGGATGAGGCTGGTATGAAATTATGGATTAACAGAGTGTGGGAGAGAAGGAAAGGTGCTTTATTGAAGAAGAGTTCTCTTCTTGTTCTAGATCAGTTTAGTAGTCATTTGAAAAATTCTGTGAAAGAGAAACTGAGACAGGGAAATACAGAGCTTGCTGTATTCCGGGAGGACTGACTTCACAATTGCAACCTCTTGATGTCTGGATAATTAAACCATTTAAAGTGTAAATGAGGGAGGAATGGAACAAATGGATGATGGATGAAACACAACATGAATTCACGCCGAAGGGAGCTTTAAAATGACCTACAATCAAACAAGTGTGTCAGTGGATAAAACAGTCGTGGTCTAGAGTGAGAGAAGATATTATTGTTAAATCTTTCAAGAAGTGCAGCATAAGTAACGCTCTCGATGGCAGTGAAGACCATCTTATATATGAAGAGGACAACGATGATGATGAAGAGGAAGAAGAAGAAGAAGAAGAAGAAGAAGAAGAAGAAGAAAGTTCAGATGACGATTTTCAGGGATTTTAAAGGTCAGTTCGGTTTTATAAACTAAGAATGTTTTTTTTTTTAGTCTGGCTTTGCAATCTAATAATAAAAATGGTAAAAATGTTATTTTAAAAAAATAATTTCTGAAAAATTAAGGTGCGTTTTATAATCCGTAGCGTCTTATAGTCCGTAAAATACATTATATTATAACCTCCAACTCATAATCCTGGCCCCTCTTTGATCTCTCTTATTAATTTGATATAGAGAAAGAGATTAGATCTGGTGACAAAACACCTCTATGTTGTACGATGAGCTTCATTTGTTTATTACTGCTATGTTTATTTCCCATTTTAATTGCTGCTTCTTTTTTTCCAGTAAATATTTGTTATAATTCCAAGATAATTCCCATCTTTATTAATATCTTCTAACATTTTGATCATTTCATCACTTTATCAAATGTCTTGGAGTTATGGTTAAACTTTTATTGTCATGAGTGTATTGATAGTATCATGAGTTGCTGTTTATAATGATTAACTTCAATATGTAAAATGTCTAACCTTTCTCTCTCTGACTCAGTTCAAAGCGTACTTC
Source organism: Cepaea hortensis (assembly GCA_963921405.1). NCBI lineage: Eukaryota > Metazoa > Mollusca > Gastropoda > Stylommatophora > Helicidae > Cepaea > Cepaea hortensis. The sequence goes on along the minus strand of OY992876.1, from coordinate 493,396,910 downwards.
TCGCATAAGGCAATATGCACGCCCAACCGTGACAAGAGTGTGACAAAAGCTCACACTCCCAGTCATGACACTTGGTATAATAACCTATAATGCACAAGTAGATGCCTTTCTGTGTATCAACTGATTTTCTTCTCCTGTGTTCATCCGGAGTGTTTTTTCAGGCATACTTGCGGCGTTTCCGGTTATGCGGCCTTAGGCCAACACATTCGACTTTGGCAGGCGTTTGTTGACTGGATTAGCCATCTTGGGTGTATCAATTGATCTCCATATTAGTGTTTGTAATGTGTATATTTCATTATGTGTAACTTTTCCTTCAACATATCCATACTGTTCTTCACAAGTATCCATCTTTATTTTCATTCTTGTTCTCATAATTCTGAGTAGATGTTTGATGACCTGGGTTATGAGGTTGAGAGTAGAAAATTCTTCATATTTAATACCTCATGGTCTTTTCGCTAGAGCTATAAATACACATTTCAGAATATCACTATGTATGTATCCACTGTTGTAAATATCATTTAATATTTTAGTTAATATTTCTGCTCCAAATTCTCCCAGTACTTTACATTCTTCTATTATGATTCCACTTGGCCCAGCTGTTTTTCATTTCTTCACATGTTTCATTGTACCAGTGACTTCATATTTTAGTATAGGTGGACCTTCTAATTTACTTTCTTCTGTTAATTCTGCTCTTTCTCCATCATATAACTCTCTTATGTATTCATTCCATCTCTTCATTATAGCACTTTGTTCCAATAATTTTTCCTGGTTTTGATTTCAAACGTCTTCTTGTCATTAATCTGTCTGTGCATATTCTGTGTACCTTTAATAGAAACCAGTTCAATTTGGTTGCACACCTTGTTTAACAAATTTTCTTTTTTCTTTGTGCACTTATCTCTGATTTCTGTGTTTCTTATGATTTTTCTTCACCAAAGAATTGAGCTTGTATGGCTACTTGAAGTTCACCAAATTCTGCAGACACAGTGTACAAGGTGAAAATCACAGAGAATGCTCGCCTCAACAAATCACTGAGCACTGAAAGGGTAACAATGTCAGTACTAGGAAACCCAAAGAAGTATGTGAGGAACTTATCGTCATAAGTACTCAACGACATTGAAACGGAGGCCCTTGCATATGGATTAAAATTCTGCATAAAGCCTAAACACATCAACCGTGTTGAGTCGCAAGCACAGTTTGAAATGTTTGATCAAGTCTCCAAGTTATCACCTACTTCTGCTGAGGCGGTCGGGTGGCTGAAGGCCAAACTAGTAGATTTAGAACACCAGTATCGCACAACACCCTCCAAACAGACATGTCCGTTGAACAACGAACACCTTATTGCGTTAAAAGCGTTAAAGGCTAACAAAACCCTTGTAATACTGAAACCTGACAAAGGGAGTGGTGCAGTACTGATGGACATGTCAGACTACCAGAGAAAAATGGAAGAAATATTAGCAGATGAATCTAAATTCAGGATAGATCAAAAAGTAAACAAGTCGAAGGACTTGGATGCAATAATGAGGAAAGAGATCTAGTCACTTGTGAATGCAGGACTCATCAGTGAGGCCACTGCAAAAACGCTCACACCACATGGCTCGCAAACTCCTCAGATGTACGGCCTACTCAAACTTCACAAGCCCGGCATCCCGCTAAGACCTATCCTGTCCATGGTTATCTCTGCACAATACCGAATGGCGAGATTGGCTAGCCGAAATTTTAAAGCCAGTGCGACAGTCCTTCGATCCAAAAATACTCAGAGATACATTCGAACTGGTGGAATTATTGGACACTATGGACATAAATAAGAAACACACGGCATCTATGGATATAGCCTCCCTATTCACCAACGTTCCATTAGTGGAGACAGTGAAAATAATAAGGGAATGCATTCAAGACAAACAATTAAAATTACAGTCCGTTCAGTGGTCCGAACCGTTCAAGAATCCAGTGGTGCCCACTTTATGACCACAGCAGCATGACGATGGAGGTGATGGCAGATACACAAGCTTTCATATGGCTGGAATCACAGCACTATACCAACGTGTGTGTACTAAGTGACTCAATGAGCATGATTCAGAAGGTCGAATCTGGAGCTGTACACAGACAGTGGACTGAGTCGCTGCGGAAGTCTGTTGTCTGTAAAGTCACCTTCATCTTCGTCCCGGGACATGCGGGAGTCAAGGGAAATGAACAAGCTGATAAACTGGCTGGCTCTGCACCCCCTGTAGATGGCCAGCCCATGGATCATGCCGATGTTATTAACACCCTTAAAGATATGGCGAGAACAGAGGACTTTGACGTCAGTGAATCCACATAGCTGTCCAGGATGAAAGACTTGGGAGTAAGAATCGGCACGGCCAAGCGGAGAGGTACATTGGGAAAATGAGGTGCCTCGTCAATCAACACAGAACTGGCACTATTAGCCACCGGACGCTGATGCATATGCTGCGGGGAGGATCTGAGCACCTATGGACCTGTCTGGAGTGCAATGAAGATACCCCAACTGATAACTGATAACTAAAATTAGGCATACCAACACCTATTCTGGAGAGGCTACTACTACTATGTACCGCCAACATACAATTCAATTTTCTAACTAAGTCATACCGCTAAATTGATGGAGTGGCCATGGGGAGTCCTCTTGGTCCTATTCTAGCGGACATCTTTTAGGCACATTTAGAAAAAAAGAGATCCTTAGACATTAACAACTTGGGTTTCTACCGTCGTTATGTGGACAATATACTAATTATCACCACAGACGAGCTACAAGCAACATCGTTCCAGGCCATAATGAACATGATGCATAAAAACATCTCTCTATCTATGGAACATGAACACAACGAAGCATTGCCATTCCTAGATATTCTAATGAGACGTAGAGCAGACGGCACAATTCAAAGATCGGTGTACCGCAAAGGAACATGGCCTGGCCAATACCTAAATTTTCAGAGCTTCACACCTGTCCAGTATAAACGGGGCTTAGTGCGGACCCTGTTTGACCGTACTAGAAAGATATGCAACCAGGACACACTGACAGAGGAATTTGAAACTCTGAAGAATGTCTTAAACCTGAATGGGTACTACACAGGATTTATAAAGCACCACTGCCAACAGCCCAAACCAAAACCAGACAACTACAGTCCCTGAACTCAAGGTATTCATCCAGCTAACCTTTCGAGGGGATGACATAATGCAACGTCTACAAGACCGGTTTACTACAGCAGTAGGCCGAACATTCTATGTTGCAACTCCAGTCATTAGATATAGAACCATACCGATTCCCACGCCAGCAGTCAAAGAGCCTGTTCCTCTGTAAGCCACAAACAATTCTATTTACCAATTCACATGTAGATGCCATGCCTTCTACATCGGTAGAACAGAGAGACAGCTGAACAAAAGAGTGTCAGAACATATACCTCAATGGGTTGACAAGATACGACACACAGGCAATGCTAGCCTAGTGGGGTCTGACACACCGGAAGCTCCCCGCGTCTTCAATTGGTAGGCACATTATCGAAAGCAGCCATGTGGTTGACAGAGACATTGCCTTTTGCATGTTGTTTAACACACAAAATACTCGCTTGTTAAAGTTTGCAGAAGCAATTATGATCATTCAACGCAAGCCAGATTTGTGCAAACAGAAAGACATGTTAGTCAGCTTAAAATTACCGTGGTAGACAATTGACATTACTGTGAGAATGTGTGTATATTTCAACTTGAAGGATTTATCTAGTTAATTTACTTTACGATGTGTGATTTCTGCAGTATGTACCTGACGAGATGCAGCGAAATATGCCAGGCGATAAATCGTGAAATCTATTGTTTGTGTCTTCGTTATTCACATTCACTATGGAAAAACGTTTTGAATTTCATAAGATACTCTATTGTGATATTTGTACTGTGTTTTCTTTGTCCATCAACTTTAAGTATTCATCGGTAAAAATTTCTTCTTAGCTAATTTTTGTGTCTTCTCTCCTCTAATAACTGTTTGTTTATTTGAGTCTCTTGGCATTTTATGTTCCTCATTTATACTTTGTATTTTATTTATTGCATTATATCTGTTTTCCACAATCACTGTGTATTGTTCTTTAACATCTTTATCTGTTTTTTGGAATAAAAAGTCTCTTAACCCTTTACAGGTCACAGCGGCCAATTCCGGCCGATGCCATAAAATGCTCATAGCGGCCGATTCCGGCCAATACTATTATGCATTGTAAAAACGCAATCTCTTGGCTTTCCGACGGCTACTTTCGCTTTCGCCGACAGCTTGACAACGTGGCCGCCATTTGTAAACGCGATAGTATGAATTTGAATGGACTTTTACAGACTTTTTTTGATAGTTTTCGGGATTTTTACGCTGTTTTTCAAAATGGATTTCGGCGATTCTTCAAGTGATAGCCGAGATTTCGCTAGGTTCAATTTAAAAGTCGACAAGGTTGACTTCATTGCACCTGGTTTTGATGCCATATGGCTCAGTCTCTTTCCACAGTGTGGGCTGCCGAAAGTGTCGCACAAAGCTTGAACTCCATAGCTCCAGCAATGACCCCTAGCAGTCTCCAAAAAAAAACTGCACTTGACGTTATCACCGTTACCACCATGCAATGTCTTTATTTATTCAGGCATTTTTAAACCTCTTATGATCAGTACAGTCAATATGCTTGGATACTTTTTTTGTCAGTTGATTTTCCCTGTATACAATTGTCTCTTAAAGTGTCCAAACCATTTGTTTCCAATCATCTTATTATTCAGCTTTGCCCATTCCACCAGTTGTCATGCTTTTTCATTTTTGTTTATCCTAAACAATAATCACCTACTACATCTTCTGTTCTTTCCTTTCCTGATTTTGCACTGAAATCTCCATATGTCAGGTATCCAGATAGAGCAACTATGACTGAATGATGAGACATCAAGAATTATTGACAGTTACACATTAGTTCAAATAATAATAGACTATACTGTCAATTGTCATTTACTGCCAATATAGTACCTTGCGGTATATGGCAGGGGGGAGGGGGGTTTGAGCCTGAGGAATTAAGGCTGCCTGGTTAGTGCAGTCACCGCGAACTGTGCAGGTTAGGATTTTTTATTTGCCCCCCCCCCCTCTCCCCGACAGAAAAAAATCCCACACCTTACCGAGGAGATACAGAAATATGTGACATGCCAAAAAAGCCAGCCAGTCAGCTAAGCTAGTGAGCTTGAATGACATACACTCAGGTTAGCATGAGGAAAGTGCAAGGCCAGAGTTGTCATTTAAAATCGAGCAGAAAGAACCTCTAATTCAGGCACGAGGCTGCTTAACGACAAGTCATCCAGCTTAGTGACAAGTCATCCAGCTTAGTGACAAGTCATACAAGAGCAACCGGTCATACAAGTTAGAGAGGTTACATGTTAGATGCAAGGGACATATTTACAACAAGTACTGTACATACTTGGACAGTATCAACTAGTAAAGAGTGAGTGACTCAGCTGGGGGTGGAGGTTTGTTTGGGTGTTTATCCTCAGAAATAAACTATATGTCAGCTGCCACCATGAGCTGTGTTACATGCATTAATCTCAGCATATGCCAGAATACCGTGTGACCGAGCTACATTGTTGTGTTTAGTCTATCATCTACGTCTAAACATCTCTTGACCTACATAGTAGCCTCCTGGCACCAAGTATAATTTTTATTTCTTGTGACTTTGTTTGAGACATCGCCATTCAGGTATAGAAAAATCCTAGTCACCCTTTTCTGACAAGTCGTTTACTTGTTTTCAAAATGAATACTGTATATGTTTGTTTTTTATGTGTTTTCTGTATCTGCGTATCTTGAAATCAGAATAATAAATGTGCATTTTACATGTTTGCACGACTGTCAGCAGACTTGGGATTTCTGCAGCTGAACGTTACCTTAACATTAATGATAAAGGACTTTTAACTCGACGACAGAGTTAGTCATCCTGTTTCCGATATCGGCTCATCTACTGATATGCCATGCTCACACCAGGGGTATGCTGGCAAGCTTGAGTCGAATTGTATGAAAAGTGCCGCTTTACGCTTACTTAAGTTGTAGAAAATTAATGGAACAAATCAGTGTAAATTGACCAGCGCAAGTAAAGAAAACAGCGTACTATAACATATTTCTTCTGAAGTGGGTCAAATTTGCCTGAAAATGTACAACGTAGTGATAGAGAAAGAATGAAGGTGAGAAGCCAGCCAATCGAAGCGACAGCAGTAAATTTAAATATGATAATGATCAGCGTAAAACAAATTATTCTGCTTGAGAAGACAACATTCGCGAAGTGTCTCCCACCAATGTATGTTTCCTGTTTATGCTGACAAATGTTTGTCCCGTACAGCGGTGCATAGCTGGGTAGAAAAAGTTACGAAGGAGAGTCAATAAGTAAGTCGCACAGTTCTGTGGGATGGCAGGTAAATAAGAAAAGGGCACGCTTTCCTATGCAGCGGGTTTGGGAGGACTGATAAAACGATGGGATAAGTGCATCAATGTTGGTGGAAATTATGTTGAGAAATAAAGGGACAATGTATGTATAAGATTAAACTGGTTTCAAGTTGTTATCATATTTAGTTATTTTTCTAGACATTTGTGACTTACTTATCAACTTACCCTCATATAGTGATCAAGAAGACAATGAAAAACCTATCATTGATCACGATCTTCTATATTTGCCGTCAAGTATCGTGGACAGGAATAGTTAATGTTCCAGCACCCGATGAGTGGCACTGGGTAGTGTTATTCCATGTGATTGCACAAAGTCTTTGATGTCATCAATTCATTTTCTTCTCAGGCGTCCTCTTGCTCGTATTAGATCTTCTTTGATGTAGTGCCAGCATTGGTAACTGATGCTGTTTATAAATTCCCTCAGTCGAAAATTTCAGCAATCATGGCTGGAACTTCTACCACTGCTGCGCTATGAAGAAAGAATTGTGAAGTGAGCAGCAAGTTTCCCACCAACACAGCAGACCAACATTTTAAAGTTGTGTTTGGATGTTTCATCATCATCATGGGCTGTACCGGTAAGTGTGGGCGGTCATGCCTCGCCATCTCACTCGAATTCCAGCATCATGGATCAGCTCATTGTTCTTGTCTCAACCATGTTACGTGGTCAAGCCATCCAGGTATTTACTTCTCTGCCTTTCTCTTGTTCTTTTCCCCTCAATCTTGCTAATTGTCACCAAGTTCTCCAATTTATTTCTTCTCATAACGTGATCAAAGTATTTTGACTGTCTGTCTAATTTCTCTAATCAATTCACGATTTTCATTTGTTTCTTGTAGTCTGAATAACTTAAGTGTTATCACTGTGATATATTTGACTGGGCCTCCAATAAAGGATATTTAATGGCTCATTTCAAAATATGTAGCTTCATCTGAGATTGATTCATGTTTTGCATAGCCCATGTTACAAAACAATTTGCTGGCTCCTGAGAAAAAGGCTGGCTACTGAATCATGTTTTAATTTTCTACCCTGGTCACCATTTCTACTTTGTCATACAATGTTTGTAATTCCACTTCACTACTGCTTGTTATTGATGCCAACACTTGTATAATATTTATTATCTCTTGGTTTAACTGGACAACTTGAGACTTGCACTTGAATGCTCTGCCCTTGCCTACATCGAGTCCTTATGAGGACTGGACATGACCGGGACTAGCCCCGATGAGAATAACACAAGAAGCGACAAGCACGTAGCAGTGCTAACAAATCAAATCAAATCAAATCAACTTTATTTTCAAAGGGTAACAAATTGGGCATGCAGGCCCGTCTTACATTCGGCCCTTCCAATCACTCGTCTTTCGTTCATCAAGAGCATTATACATTTACATAGGAAGAAAGATAAACATTGTGAAATGAATGTTGTAAACATAATCAAGACAAATTACCATGTTATGAGGCCCATATCCCATCTACCCATACATCACCCCACCCACACACACCCAGGGACACATACATACCCCACCAAGCAACCCATCCCCCTCCCGCACATCCCCCACCCTCACACACTGCCCTCACCTGTTCCCCCAACCAAAACACATTCACCACCCACAAACATCCCCCACCAACCCACATACACATCCTAACCCACACATCCTCTCCCCCACCCACACCTCCAACCACCCATCCCCCATACACATCTCCATCGACCATATATTCCCCACCCACGCACACACATCCCCCACCAACCCACACATCGCACATCCACTCACACATCCCCAAACCATACACACACATTCCCACCAACTGACATCTCCCTACCTCAACACACACACACACACACACACATCTCCCTAACCACCTATACATCCCCAATCAACTCACACACACCCCACCACCCACACGTACATCCTCCACCCACCCACGCCCTAACCCAATCCCCCACCACACACCCCCACCTGCACATCACATACATCCTCTACCACGCAATATTCCCAACCCACACACCGCACATATATCCCTCACCAACACATCCCACACCCACATACCACCATGCATCCCCACCTACACACCACACATATATACCCCACCCACATACCACACAATATTCCCACCCACACTCACACAGATACCCTGACCCACCCACCCCACATACCCCCACTCACACAATATCCCCAACCAACACAACACGCGCCTCACCCCACCCACACATGCAATTCCCCCCCCCCCCCCATCCACCAACACACTCACTCACGCACACATCCTCCACTACGCACCCACACACCCCCACCCACCCCCAACCAAACATCTCTCGATCACAATACCCCTACCCACACACATCCTCCACGCACTCACGCATCCCACCCGGACATATACACATCCCTCACCCACCTACACATCCCTAAGCCACTCACACAACCCCACCCACACATTCTCCATCCACAACACATCTCCCACTCCACACCCCCACCACCCACACATATTTCTCCCAACCACCACACACCCCCTACTCACCCACACATATCCCCCACCCATACACACATTCCCCACACCCATCCCCCACACCATACACTATCCCCCACCCACATCCTCACCCATACCACCACAAACATACCTCCCATTGCCATAACCTAAACCAGGCTATGAAAGGAGAGACACAGTTTGCACAACATGAGTTGAAGAAGATTGGGAAAATGTGCAAGACGGTTTTGGTGCAAGCGCGAAAGCGACACAAAAACGTCACTTAGAGATCAGTGAGATATGGCCTGCCGTCCAGCTCGGACGAGGCATGTCGTATAGAGCATGGCTAACAGTCCGTTATGCCGCTCTTTGTGTTAATCCAGTGTGTGTGTTCGGAAGTTTCTGTGGAGCGATTGAGTAATTGAGTCGACAGATTAAAGTCAATGTCCGAGAGGAAAGTCGTTGTGGAGTTTTATTCCAGTGGCTGTTTTTGGTCTGCACGGAGAACTAAAAGGTATTCAAGTATTATTCATATTATGGTAAACCCTAGACGCATCAGTAGCCTTTACAGCATTCACTTCGTGACAAAATGGGGATTCGTACCGGTAGTAATAACTATTAACTGAACTCGAGATTTATTATCAATTTATGACATTGTTGCAGTAATCTAACGAATCGAGCCATATACTTGAGAAGGCCAAGGTCGTCATCATAAAAGATCGATTACGTCAGTATATATAATTGATTTTGGTGATGTAGTCTCGAACCAAATAGCCAATTCTGAGCAGTACACAAAACATCCGGAAAGTATGAAGATCTTACAATTTTAATTCAAAGAACTGTTCAACTACTATTTAATCGCATGATGAAATCGAGTGATGAAATTCAACAGCTATCACACTCAGTTGAAGGAAGAAATTTATTGAGAAGTCAGAACGGCAACGGATGAAACTTTGGAATGAAGAAGGTAAATTGAAAGCATTGTTTATTGAATTTATTGTGTCTGATGTATCACATAATAAAATTCAACGACTGTCAAAGTCAGTTAACAGATGAAATAAATGTAAAAAACTACCAGAATTTACGCAAGTTCTCAACATGCAATTATATTGATCTACATAAATATTTCAGGTTTCAAACGACACGAATATAATAACGTTATCTACTAACTATGTCGTCAGAAATTATTGTTGGTTCTGAAGATACAATATTTTGATTACAGTTATCAAAGATTTGAAAAATTGAACTCAGATCACGATACCTTTTATATTTGATCATATGCAGATACTATTCGTTTGCACAGATACAGGAAGATTTGATTAACAAAAATTCAATCGACATATAAACTGTTGTAGTCATAGTTGTGTTCAGAGGAAGGAGACCCTACATGGACTATGCTGTTACTCATTTCAAATTGAGTTTAAATGTTGTTCGACAGTATGCAAAAGTCTCGACTGTGATCAGCCGTATTACTAGTTCATCATTTGTATCCGTATTGATTGTCCTCATTTACTTCGGATGCTGACCTGGTCTTGACAGGCACTCTGAAGGAGGCAACTACCCATCACCTGATCGTAACTGGTAAAAAGATGCATGTTAATAACATGGCATTGAACTGTTTGTTCACAAGACAGATTCCGTATGCTCCGGTTCACATTTTTACCTCAAATACTTGACCCTGTATACGTCAAGAAAGAAGATAAACAGTCAGTTAACAGAGCAATTATATACATATATACGCGGTTTTACAAGAACGTTCGCAAGAAATTTCTTGAATTACAACGACACAAGACTATAAATTTACAGTTAAACAGTCGAAATGCACTGAACTTTGAAAATTTCAGTAATAATTGAATTCCTGGAAACGATAGTTTGAATGAAGTCAAATGGATACGTGAACATTGAGAAGTAAACACTTGGAAGAAAGCAAGTGAATCTTATTTTAAAATTATGAACCAAAATTCTCAGAACATTCGAATATTCAAATTTTGAGAAATTTCTTGAAAGAAACGATTACAACGAAATTCGAGTTTCATAACAGGATGAACAATTTTTACATCAAACTTGAGAAACAGAACTTATGGAAACGTACACTAAACGTCATTAAGGAAAAAATTACATCTGAAAATATATACTTCACTTGAAACATTGCGAATACAACCAACACTGACTAGTCTACATTCAATCGAGATTAAGCTAAAATCAAGGCCAAGATACTCAATTATTCGTTATCAAATTACGAACTTATTTGGCTACATTATCAAATCTGAGAAATATCAGTGCATGTTTCAACTTTAAGGATATTTGCTCACATTTTACTGCTTGGGAGGAATGGTTCAAAGACATCGAATCAACAAATCCGCATCTACATCTATTATGTCGATACCAGAAGAAATTTCGATCATTATCGTGTTCAGGAGAGACGGTAACTTGTCGGGCAAGGTCAATTAATTCCCCATATTCAAGTTACCGAAATTAATTGAAGTGATTTTACACGCAAGGACAATACTTACGTAATAGGGAACATTAACGCACACTTACACGAGGACGTATTATTCTCAAATTGCTGAAGATGTCGTTATATTGGAGGAACGCAACTCGGTCAATCGGGACCGAACACTAACTTCTTACGTCAGCATACGAGCTACACTATAGCTATTACACATCCATACACGGATTGATTAACATTGATTATATTGGCGTGATACCAGTTGTTCACGCGGGACTATACACGTGACTCATTCAAGGATTCTTTGGTGGACACCGGCCACTTCAGGACCACCAACATCAGACACTTGTCATTTAGCCTTTACAATCTATTAAATCTATTACAGGCTATTAAATCTCAGGCTTCATCGTTAGACCCAAGCCAATCATGTTTCACAGAGATTGGTCACGGACCGTTCGGGTGTGAGTACAAGTTGATTGTACTCTCGTCACAGCCAGGAGCAATCTACTTGGGTTATACAGTCCCTTCCGTTGACCAACATAAAGGATATAATTTGTCGACCTTATTATATCTACGTGCACGAGAACAAGAATCAGGCCAGTAAATTATTCAATCATGAAATTTACTTCAATCGTTATACAGTGGAATATTCGTTTTGGAGAATAAGCGATACATACAGGAATAACGATACATTTATCACTAATAGATTATAAACGCTACATACCGAGAACTAATTGTGTATAGAATCAGTACGACGCAAATATAGAATCGAAATTTTGACTTTGAAAGAATCGGTCTACAACGGAATTATATTTTATAATAATGTTACATAATTATAACTCGCATCAAATATCACTGAAGAAACAAAAGCTTGTCGATACGTCCACAGGACTTATTACAGCAATCTTCAGAAAGCCGAACAATAATCAATATAATTTCAGAGCTGCTGGAGTCTTAAAACACATACGTCAATTATGAAAGCATGATTTGCATACATGAAACTTTCTTAGGCCATGCTACAGCCAACAGTGGCCAGTCTACATTCAATTGATATTATTAAGCTAAAATCGTGACCAGATTTTGCTCATTGGCCCAGGCCGAGGTACTCAAGTCACGAAATTCTTTAGCAACATTGTTAAACCTGAAAGAAATCCATATATACTTCAAATTTAAAGGTATCTTTTCGCATCTTTATGCTTTGGAGGAATGTTCTACAACATCGAATCACCAAACCGCAGATGGTTACTCAACGTGTTCAGGATAGGCGATAACTTTTCGAGCGATAACAAATCAGTCGCCCGAATCGATGAGTGGATACAACGTTTGAGACCTCCTTTATATGGATGTCCAATTACTCCATCATTAACTCAACCTCAGTTGTTTTCTGCATTGGAATATCTGATACTAGAGGACAATCTACCAAACTTCTGTATTAACCATGGATATCAATTCAATAACAAATTAGAAATACACGACCTTGTTAAATTGAGTGAAAACATACAGGGATTTGGTCGAAAAAAAAACTTATCAGAATGAAATCTAGATACTAAAATATGAATGACACCTGAAAGTTAAGGGATAATTTAATTTAATTTACATCGTCATGAATAAAAGAATGTCATGTTGTTCTCACGTGAATCCAGCACGTGATTAAGGGTGTTCATGAGTTCAATGATAGGAAACTAAGTGAATGGTGTTTATTTGTTGTATTCGTTGGTGATGGTCATTTAATCTGTTGTATTTATGCTAAATGTTAGTATAAAGATCCTTACATATTGGTTTTAGACTATGCATGTGGTCTTACAAATTAGTTTTGATTTACTGCTTGATCATACGCAAAGGTTTGTCAATTATTGTTATAATAAAGGTACAGAGGAAAACACACGTGATGTGAGGGTGCAGTGAGGTGTGCTGGGATAGAAGCAACTCCCCTGAGCGGATGTAACAGTACACTAGAATTGTACCAGGATATGTGAATATAGAGGTATACTATGGACTAACCAGCGTCATTAATCTAAGAGGTTTGGGGAAACTCTCTTTGAGATATGGCGAAGGCAGTCAATATCATACCGACATATGATCGTCAGAAAGTTAAAGATGATTTATGGATACTAACTTATATGGTTATGTCAGCAATTTTACAGGCACCAATGGGTAGATTAAAGCATGATGAGTTAGCTTCTCTACATACAGGTATGAGCATTGGGCAATGATACCACATTACAACAGTCGATTGAAGAAGAAGATTTATCATTTTGGAGTATGAAGAGTATTAGTTTATTAGAATATTTACGGAAATAGGATTGGTTAGGTGCTATTATGACATTGCTAGTTGAATGAATTATATTGTTGTATTATTGGTACGGCACTTAATAATATTAGAAATATCCCTTAAATTAGAATGTGATCAGCGACAGCCTCTACCTCACCTACAACCATTAAATGAGAATGCAAGATATATACAGAACCAGCGACAATGAGGATCGGCAACTGATACAGACGGCATGATACCGATTGATACTCTCGTCCACAACTCCGGGTTTTGACCTAGAGTGAGGACATTAGGGACTAATGGTATCATTAGTTGGTCCGGCCCTCCCATAGGCCGGCCACATGACGCTCACCGTGGGTGTGAGCAGGAGGGCATGCCCATCAGTAATTTTATTTTTTTTTGAGGGTTATTAACGGGAACCATAATGTCATGTTCAGCATTGATACTTAGGTTGTCAGTGATGCTATTTGTCATGGGTAATGAATGTATATGAATTAAATGATAATATCATTTAATTTGTAGGGCGGGGGCATAATGCCACATATCAGTCACTGACACATAGCAGACTGAGAAAGGCTGAAGGGAGCTTCCCTAAAAGAATGCACCGAAAGGTACAATTATAGAGTGCACAGGGAAACTAGGGGAGCGTCACGAAAAAGGTCACTTAGAGAATAGTGGGATATGGCCTGCCGTCCAGCTCGGACGAGGCATGTCGTATAGAGCATGGCTAACAGTCCGTTATGCCGCTCTTTGTGTTAATCTAGTGTGTGTGTTCGGAAGTTTCTGTGGAGCGATTGAGTAATTGAGTCGACAGATTAAAGTCTATGTCCGAGAGGAAAGTCGTTGTGGAGTTTTATTCCAGTGGCTGTTTTTTGGTCTGCACGGAGAACTAAAAGGTATTCAAGTTAATATTCATATTATGGTAAACCCTAGACGCATCAGTAGCCTGTACAGCAATCACTTCGTGGCACAGACCTACAAGCACTTGGAATCAATGACTGGCAAGAGTAGGTCAACCAGAGAGACGAATGAAGACGGATTGTATCTGCAGCAAAGAACCTCAATGGCTCGGAACGCTGAAGAAGAAGCACTCTCCATATATATATATATATATATATATATATATATATATATATATATATATATATATATATATATATATATATATATCATTGGCACCTTTCCGCCTTGACAGACGATAGTTTGGTACATTGTGCTTCAAAAAGGCTTAATAACTGTCATATGGCAATAACTACGATCCATGGCGGTGGCGAGTGTGGCTGGTAAGGCCAATTCTTGCTGCAAATGTTTGCCCACAGTAGGTGCATGTGAAAACATGGTCATTTCCACTATTTTGCACCATCTTACGTCTCTCAAACTCTGTGTGTGCTTTATCTGCAATCATTTTCTCCTTTGTCTTTATTCCATTTCTGATAGTTGCCCTCCATGCAACACGTTCAGCGGCGACGTGCTCCCATTGTGCATTATCAATGCCTGTATCAATCATGTCCCGCTTACACACATCTTTGTATCGTAGTAGAGGCCGACCCTGAGATCTCCTACCCGTCTGTAATTCACAAAAAAAGATGTCCTTTGGTATTCTACCATCATCCATCCTCCTAACGTGTCCTATCCATCTAAGTCTACGAAGACTGAGCATGGAATAAACCGTCACACATATATATTCACGGAAGTTTACACTTAGTCCAGAAATGGTTAGCTCTTCTCTTCGGTAACATTTATAATCACAGAAGGATATTTCCTTTTAATTTGCACCCACCATTGCCACAAAAAAAGGAACATGTTCTTTTTAATTTTGTTTTTCTGCGCTCGCTTTGAACTCTAGCGAAGTCCACAAGGGGTTATTTTGCGTGTGGATTACTAGCGTACCTTGCCATCCGGCAAACCCACTGTGGCTTCAGAAGTACTTGTAATTTATATCCCCAAATCAAAGACAAAAAGTCAACTTGTTAGTGCAACTAACAGGTGTAGGGTTGTAACACGCTACTTCTCCACAAGCGCGAACGTTCATATCCATTCGGCCATACTGACCTCCACTCTCTTTAACATTGTGACCTGGATTGTTGCTTCTATTCTACACCTAGGCTGGCACCTGACCGTCTTGGCAGTCGATAGTTTGTTACATTGTGAAGTCATAACAGCTAAAACCTGTGACGGTAGTGAGTGTGACTAATCAGACCAATTCGCGCTGTAAATATTCGTCCACAGTGAGTGCATGTGAACAAATGGTCATTTCCATCATCACGCACCATCTTAGTCTCACATGCTTTGTGTGTGAATTATCTGCAAAAATTTTCTCCATTGTCTTTATTCCATTTGTGATGTTTGCCCTCCATGCTACACGATCAGCGGCGATTTGCTCCCAAGGTGCTACTTCAATGCCTGTATCAATCATGTCCCACTCACACACATCCTTGTATCGTAGTAGAGGTCGACCCACAGATCTCTTACCAATCTGTAATTCACCAAAAGTGATGTTCTTTGGTATTCTACCGTCATCCATCATCCTAATGTGTATACTTCTCTATAGCACAAAGCTTGGGCTGCATTGTCGAATCCAAGTATTGCCCGTGCAGCATGATCCCTCTCTCGGCCTACCTTGTTGACCCCAGAGGAAAGGTATTCCACGCCATGAAGGTTTTAATTGCTTTAGTTTTATAAAGCAACGTTCGTTTTTCTTTAAAAATCTGTCATCATATCGAAAAGCACGTCGTCATCATCTTGTGCGTTGTCTACAGGCGAAGACATAAATGCATATCCGCAGATCACGTCTCCACTTGTTACATACCAACTTTAATGAGGATTTTCCTGTATGAAATTGTCCCAGTCCATCCAGCATTTATCTAGATCTACCCCTGTCTTTTCGACATCTTTCCAGACGCCAAGTTATTTTCAAGTGTCTATCTTCTCATTATAAACCGAAATAATACTGTTTATCTAATTAAATATTATATAATTTTCTACATATAATACCTGAACAAGAGATCCTATTTCAAGATATGGATGATCAATGGGAAATGTTGAAGAATTCAGTCAGATTGGCTGCAGAAAAAACTATTCCAAAATTAAAGAAGGTGGGTCGTTATAAAGAATGACTGAAGAAAGTTTACAACCAATGGAAAGAAGAAGACTCAACAAATATAATCCTACCAAATATGAAGAAATAAACAGAAAAGTCAGAATAGTATGTAAGGAGGCCACAGAATCATGGCTTGAGAAAAACTGCATAGAAATTGAAAAACAATACAAAAGTCAAGATATCCAAATCAATGCACACAAGAATTCAGGAACTCACTAACAAAAGAACACGTACATCAGCATGCTGTACGAAAACAAAAGATGGCAAAACCATAAGAGAAAAAGATCTGATTCTACATGTATGGTCAGATTATGTGAAAAAACGTTTTTGATGTTATCAGAGAAGAACAGTATTATATTCGAATTAATAATGCAGGACTGTTAATTTTGAAGATGGAGGTTCGGAATGTTCTGAAACATATGTCACCCGGGAAGACCCCCGGTTCAGATAACATCACAACAGAAATGATTAAAGCTTTAGAAGAGTATGGAATAGATAAAGTCACCAGACTGCTGAACACAGTATATGATACTGGAGATTTACCTTCTGAATTATGTAATTATGTATTTATTGCAATCCCAAAGAAATCAGGAGCCTTGGAATGTGATCAACATCGAATAATTAGTATAATGAGTCACATCATGAAGATTTTGCTACGAATTATTATGCAAAGAGTGAAGAAGAAAGTACATCCTGAAATACGAGAAGAACAATGTGGGTTTGTAGAAGGCAAGGGTACAGTAAATGCTGTGTATATGCTGCGATCAGTAATTGAACATTCTATAGAAGTAAACAAAGATATACTTCGTTGCTTTATTGACCACACAAAAGCTTTCAATAGAGTAAGACATGCCAGCATGGTAGAGATGCTTGAACATCTACAAATTTATGAGAAAAACATTAGTCTTATAAAAAACATATATTAGAAACAACAAGCTGCCATAAGGATTGATAATGAAGTGAGTCCACATTAGCCTATTAAGAGAGGGGTGAGACAGGGGTGTGTATGCTCCAGATCTTTTCCCCCTATACAGTGAAAATATTTTCAGAAATGTAGAAGATATGAACGGAATCATCATCGAAGGACGAAACATCAATAACATTAGATATGCAGATGAAACAGTATTGATTGCAGACAGAAAATATTTTCAGAAATGTAGAAGATATGAACGGAATCATCATCGAAGGACGAAACATCAATAACATTAGATATGCAGATGAAACAGTATTGATTGCAGACAATGAGCAGGATCTGCAACAATTAGTAGATGCTGTTGATGGACACAGTGAACAGCTAGGCCTAGAATTAAACTGTAAGAAGACACAGATTATGGTCGTCACTAGGAAGAACGCAGTACATAAATGTAATATACAAGTAAATGGGAATATTCTTCAACAAGTGAATCGGTACAATTATCTCGGAACAGTCATAACATCTGATGGAGATATTAGAACAAGAATCGCCATGGTGAAAGTAGCCTTTAGCAAGATGAACACCATACTGACCAATAAAAAGATGTCAATTGAAACGGAAACAAACAAGTGTTGAGGTGCTACATAGAATCTGATCAGTCATGTTGGAAAACATCAGCTAGCTGTGGAAATATGGTTTCTGAGGAGAATGCAAAGAATACCAGGGACAGACAGAAAAACCAATGACCAAGTGCTGCAAGAAACAAATGAGAATCTTAAATGAATAAAGAAATTAGACGCAGACAGCCAAAATATTTTGGACATGTGATGAGAAGAAATAAATTGGAGAATTTAGTGTCTACTGGCAAGACCGAGGGGAAAAGAGCAAGGGGAAGACAGAGAAGTAAATACCTGAATGGCTTAACCACGTGGTATGGTCAAGACAAGAACACGGAGCTGATCCACGACTCTGGTGATAGAGTGACATGGCGAGTCATGACCGCCTATGCTTACCAGCATGGCACATGATGGAATGGAATAATACCTACTTTCGTTTCTTGATCTGCAATATTGTCATCACACAGTAGGTGATGTCCACGTTAGTTTCTGTATTCACTATATTAAACACTAGACAGCACAGGTCAGCATGAACCTAATGGATAAGAGTAATCCCTTTTAATCTTCAGGTGCTCTGATGCCAATATAACGGGCTCAACTCCTACACCGGACAGTTGGACTAAAATGCTGATTTCTCGTCTATGACTTGGGGATATAAGTTACAAGTACCTTAGAAGTTGGAGTGGATTCGTCTGATGGCGAGGGACACTGGTAATAGGGAAAGCTAATCCACATTCACAAATAATATAAGTTTAGTGCGCTAGAAGTAGTAGCAATTGTATGGACTACACTTGAGTTCAAAGCAAGTGCAGGCCTAAACAAACACAAAACACTAGACAGTATATAATGCCCAGTTTAATACTTTATTCCTTATGTTAAACACCAAGCACCGGTAATGCCCGTTATATTTTCTCTAATGGCCATATTAAACACTAGGCAAAGGTAATGCCCACTACATTTTATTTTTATTCACTATATTAAACATTATACACAGTTAATATCCACTATAGTTCTTTTATTCGTTATATTAAACATCAGATACAATTAATGTCCACAACAGTTTCTTTATTCATTATATTAAATGCTAGATATATGTAAGTCCACTCTATTTTCTCTAATCGCTATATTAAACACTAGACACAGGTAATGTCCACTATATTTTCTTTTTCCGCTATATAAAACCACCACAGATATAATTTCCGCTACAGTTTCTTTATTCGCTATATTAAACACTAGACACGGATAATTTCCACTTAAATTTATGTTTTCGCTATATTAAACACTAGACAATGTAATGTCCACTATAGTTCCTGTAAAAAGACCTCCGGGGCTAGGACAGGTATGTTACTATAGTTAATATCCCCAGCCTTTGCTCCGACCACCCCAATAGGACTTTACATCCACCAGGCCCCACACAAGCCGGGACAGCTGACCTTCCCCTCCCCACCAATGGATTCCTACCCACAGGGGGCTCGGACAAGACAACAGTCATACTAGTACCCAAAGCCATGGCTAACAAAGCAACATTTAATTTCTGAATACGTCAACTGAAACTCAGAGAAGGATGGCTGAAAAGCCTGGATAGAAGACAATATGTACACTTGCTGCTAGAGAACAGCGAGAAGATCTACAAATGATCAGTCATCATCACGGAGCATATGACTTAAGTTCGTGCTGTCGTCCCGTCGTGGTTAACGACTCACCCGAGGAACCTCCAGTGCAAAGGAACTCCAAGGCGTAGACCCTTCCAAAGTTCTCTCCTTCCACTGTGAGAAAGATCTCGGACTGGCCAGGCGTAAGACTAATGCCTGACTGACACTTCACCAAAGTTCGCTGGTCATCCCTCGATGACGTAATAACTCATAAGTTCCACTCCGCTGATGACTCTAGAATTCTAGATGTTCGCAACTGATGATAAGACTGGTTGTACAATACACTAGTATATAAGGGCCTGGTTGCTATTCGGCCTCTCAAGTTAATGGAAAAACTTTATCTGCAACCTATAACTGGAGCGCTGGCTCTATATAACAACATTGTCACCATTGAATGCTTCAACAGGTGAATGTAAGAACTCAACATATTCACATGTTCAAAACAATGTTTTCCCGTAGTGAATTTGAATAACGAAGACACAAACAATAGATTGCACGATTTATTGCCTGGCATATTTTGCTGCATCTCGTCAGGTACATACTGCAGAAATCATACAACTTACGTGAATTAATTAGATAAATCCTTCAAGTTGAAATATACACATATTCGCACAGCAATGCCAATTATCTACCACGGTAATTTTAAGCTGACTAACAATTCTGGCTTGCGTTGATTGATCATAATTGCTTCTGCAAACTTTAACAAGCGAGTATTTTGTGTGTTAAACAACACGCGAAAGGCAGTGTCTCTGTCCACCACATGGCCGCTTTCGATAATGTGCCTACCAATTGAAGACGCCGGGAGCTTTCGGTGTGTCGACCCCACGAGGCTAGCATCTCCTGTGTGTTGTATCTTGTTGACCCACTGAGGTATGTGTTCTGACACTCGTTTGTTAAGCTGTCTCTCTGTTCTACCAATATAGAAGGCCTGGCATCTACATGTGAATTGGTAAATACAATTGTTTGTGGCGTACCGAGGAACAGGCTCTTTGACTGATGGTGTAGGAATCGGTACGGTTTTATATCTAATGACTGGCGTTGCACAGAATGATCGGCGTACTGCTGTAGTAAGCCGGTCTTGTAGACGTTGCATTACGTCATCCCCTCGAAAGGATAGCTGGATGAATACCTTGAGTTTAGGGACTGTAGTTACGTCTGGTTTTGGTTTGGGCTGTTGGCAGTGGCGCTTTATAAATCCTGTGGAGTACCCATTCTGGTTTAAGACATTCTTCAGAGTTTCAAATTCCTCTGTCAGTGTGTCCTGGGTGCATATCTTTCTAGCACGGTCAAACAGAGTCCGTACTAAGTCCCGTTTGTACTGGACAGGTGTGAAGCTCTGAAAATTTAGGTATTGGCCAGTCCATGTTCCTTTGCGATACACCGATCTTTTAATTGTGCCGTTTGCTCTACGTCTCATTAGAATATCTAGGAACGGCAACGCTTCGTTGTGTTCGTGTTCCATAGATAGAGAGATGTTTTTATGCGTCTTGTTCATTGTGGCGTGGAACGATGTTGCTTGTAGCTCGTCTGTGGTGATAATTAGTATATCGTCCATATAACGACGGTAAAAGGCCAAGTTGTTGATGTCTGAGGATCTCTTTTCTTCTAAATAAGCCATGAAGATGTCGGCTAGAATAGGACCAAGAGGACTCCCCATGGCCAATCCGTCAATTTGGCGGTATGACTTAGTTAGAAAATTGAATTGTATGTTGGCGGTACATAGTAGTAGTAGCCTCTCTAGAATAGGTGTTGGTATGCCTAGTTTTAGTTGTTTGTCTTCAATGCATTTGGCAACGTCTTGTGGATTTGCCACCATTATAACTGCATATGCACCGACACTCGCTTCCTCTGATGATGTGAAGGAAACGTTCTATGAGCAGCTGGACTCTGTGATCAAAGCAGTTCCGAAATCCGACTACATTTATATGCTCGGTGATTTCAATGCTCGTTTGGGCAAGGACTCGAGTTCATGGCCAGTGTGCCTTAGAAAATACAACATCGGTCGCATGAATGATAATGGGCAAAGGCTGCTGGAGCATTGCACTAGAAATGACCTATGTATTACAAACTCCTTTTTGAAAACAAAAGAGCTTCATAAGGTCACATGGAAACATCCAAGATCCGGCCATTGGCATCAGCTGGACTTCATTATCACACGGAGACAACATCTGAACCATGCATCATTAACTCGAAGTTACCACAGTGCTGACTGTGATACAGATCATTCTTTGGTTGTTACAAGGGTTAGACTGAGACCAAAGAGAATCTACACAGCTAAACACAAATCTAGCCCCAGGATTAATATTATTAACACTCACGATCCTGGAAAGTGCTTTGAATTTCAACAGCAACTTGAAGACGCTTTCACTGATACATCAGAAAATTGTATAGTAAATGATAAATGGAGTAAACTTAAGGAAACTATTTATAAAACAGCGGTAGGGGTTTACGGCACTGTGGATCATAAGAAGCAGGACTGGTTTGCGGCAAACAGCCAGATACTGCAGCCCTTAATTGATAAAAAGAAGATAGCTCTCTTAAGAAACAAGGAAAGACCAACCCGTAACACTCTGAGTGAGCTGAAGCAAGCTAGGAAGGATGTGCAAAAGGCTGCCAGGCAGTGTGCGAATGACTATTGGATCAAGTTATGTGAGTCCATTCAAAACCGCAAGTGATAAGGGAAACACCAGAAGCATGTATGAAGGGATAAAGAAAGCCTGTGGTCCAGTGATCTAAAGAAGTGCACCGCTGAAAACCTTGACTGAAGAAATCATCACTGATAAGAAACAGCAAATGGATAGATGGGTCTAGCACTATTTAGAGCTTTACTCAAGTGAGACCATGCTAGCGGATGATACCCTCAACGCCATAGAGGCCCTGCCAACTCTTGACCACCTGGACACACTTCCCACCATAACAGAAGTTAAGTGTGCTATAAATGAACTTGCGTCTGGCAAGGCTCCAGGTAAGGATGGGATTTCAATAGATGTAATCAGGAGTGGGCAAGACACACTCACTCTACAGATCCACCAGCTAATAGAGCTATGCTGGCGAGAAGGAGAAGTAATGGAACGTAAGTGAATAGGGAGGCTATATCCATGGATGCCATGTGTTTGTTATTTATGTCCATAGCATCCAATAATTCCACCAGTTGGAATGTATCTCTGAGTATTTTTGGATCGAAAGACTGTCGTACTGGCTTTAAAATTTCGGCTAGCCATCTCGCAGTTCGGTGTTGTGCAGAGTTAACCATGGACAGGATAGGTCTTAGTGGGATGCCGAGCTTGTGAAGTTTGGGTAGACCGTACATCTGAGGAGTTTGCGAGCCACATGGTGTGAGCGTTTTTGCAGTGGCCTCACTGATGAGTCCCGCATTCACAAGTGACTGGATCTCTTTCCTCATTATTGCATCCAGGTCCTCCGATTTGTTTACTTTTTGATCTATCCTGAATTTAGATTCATCTGACAATATTTCATTAATTTTCCTCTGGTAGTCTGACATGTCCATCAGTACTGTACCGCTCCCTTTGTCAGGTTTTAGTATGACGAGAGTTTTGTTAGCCTTTAACGCTTTTAATGCAGTTGGTCAGCGGACATTTTTGTTTGGAGTGTGTTGTGCTATTGTGTTATTTCAACTTGAAGGATTTATCTAGTTAATTTCACGTAAGTTGTGTGATTTCTGCAGTATGTACCTGACGAGATGCAGCGAAATGTGCCAGGCAATAAATCGTGTTATCTATTATTTGTGTCTTCGTTATTCATATTCACATGTCTCTGTTCTACACAGTTCTGTAGGTATCTAATACCTTCAGAGCTTTCAATGTCATTGTCCAACAACCCACCTAGGAATGGGGTAGATCCCTACCCGAACAAGTATGTCCCTCCGGTGTTTCCGAAAAATAGCAAACCACTATTGTAGGTCACTTGACCAAGTTCAGGTTTCATTAAGGATCACAACTGTAGATTCACACCGTAGTTTAAATGAATTATACAATGGACCTCATTACGACCCAGCCGGGCCTGAAACATAAAATACTGGCCATTGTCGTGACGCTTAAACAGAGTTCACTCTCATCAACACATCTGGAACTCATTTCCTTGAGAGTGCACAGGTCACCACTGAGTTACCTTAGAACTGCACCAGTACCTTACCGGTGTGAATCAAGAGACGCTTCAGTCCTAGACCCTACCTGGATCGGTTGACTAAATCTTCGTCGGACTCGTCGCGGCGGTCTTAGCATTGACTCCCCGGGATATTCTAAACTCAGATTCTCTCACGCGTTGATTTTGGCAGATTCAGATGACCACTCCCTATACTGCCTCAACCATCACCTTGACTGGCACTCTAATGAGCTGGTCCCATGGAGTTTATGGTCTAACTCATGAATCTCCATTATATAACAGATCCTGAAACATGGAGGTCGGTGTGAGTACTTGGCTACAACTTAAGACTAACATGCACTTCAACCTCAACACATGCATCGTATATCACACAAGATATATTAGATCATCATCATAATAGATCAACTCTCTTAATTGAAAGGTACAGCATGAGGTTACAAGAGGAAGCTAGTATATAGGCAAGTAACTCGTCTGGGCTCTGCTGGCCCGATAGCACCAGAGTAAACTGTTTGACACTGTCATTGTATCCTCTACTTGGTGTTATTCCAATCCTCCACTTCTTCCCATCACAACCATAGAATACACCAACTTATCTTTCAGTGCAGAGATTACATTATCTAGGAGGTGTCCAGCCGGACATATCCTCCTCATCTCCACAACTCCACAATTAATTAATCAATCACTTAACCCATTGATCGATTAATTAAACATAACTCATTAATGACTATATAACATTAATAAATTATGTCCATCATAATTCATTAACATAGCATTAAAAAATTATAAATCATGAATTGTTAATACGTAATTCACAAACTCATAAACAAAGCAACAGCTTTCCGTCCTGGGATCTCATACACATGAATCAAACAACTACGGAATACGGACAGAATTCGTATCCAACCATTGAGATATCACCATAGGTCTCATGTGAAGCCACCTTGCCATAGACACGACCAATGAAGACACTTTTTTCGGAGTGTCTAGTTGGTCGTGCGTCGAAGTACACTTGTTCCTGCAGCGAGGCGCCGTCGTCATTTGGAGGCGACAGGTTCGATCCCGGTTGGTAACTATTATAGCTTTCAAATTTTATGTTGTC